>VXAL01000609.1:341788-471872 GCA_013399475.1 Chauna torquata | reverse complement strand
GGAGGAATTAAAAAAAGAGAGAGAGAAGGAAAAAAAATTTAAAAAAGGCATTAAATCACAGTTCCTCAAAGTCATTTGCACCGTGGGAGTGGGGTCTCGTGTAGCTGAGCCTTGGCTGGGGCATGCCCCCAGCACCAGCAAAGCTGTGGGCATCGCCTGTCCTGGACAGGGAGCCTGGTGGCTGCTGGTGGTCCCTGCAATGAGTCAGCTCCATTCCCCCCCATTCCCTTTGCCTTCCCATGACCTTGGCATCCACCAGAAGCTGTGACCACCAGTGCCTGAGATCAGCTGGGCTTGTCAGCTTGATCAGCCAGCCCCACAATTAGGGCTTCGCCCCCCCCTGCTGCCCCACACACTGCCCTTGCTAATGGGAACGCAGGCAGCACAGCCACGTCCCCATCAGCAGGTGCCAGGATGGGGCTGCCCCAAAATGTGGGCTCCATGCCCAGGATCTCATGGCAGAGCAGGAGGAGCAAATCTGGTTTAGTTGGGTCAAAAAAGTGACACTGGAAATGGGCACATCTGGGGGTTGTCCCTTATGCCGGTTTTACAATCTGACCTATGCCTGACTTGCGTTGTTCTCACTTCTGCAGGCATGGATGGCACTGGCCATGCCATCCTCCTTGATCTGAAATGCTTGGTCAGAGCCTCAGCTCTTACCAAAAAGACACAACATCTTCCTGTCTGGGTTTGCTACCAAGCTCACAGCCACTTTGTGAGGAGCTCAGCAAACCCCGTGTCAACTTCTGAGAGCTCAGATGCAGAGGGATGGACAGGGAGTTGAATACTTGCCGGCAGGAGGACCAAAGGCTCCTGGTGACGCAGGGTGTGATCAGTTTGTCTGATTACAGGCACCCTGGCTGGAATTGGATGTCCCATGCTGGAGGGCCAATGGGAAGAAATAGTTGCTGGCAGAACAGACCCATCTGACCTACTGTGGACAGCCAGGAGCTGAAGGGCCCCCCACGAGACCTCCCTCTGTGGACTGATGGCTCTCTAGATGAGGAGTGCTGCTGCAGACATCTGAATGCAGTCAGATGAACCCAATCCTGCTGAGCTGCCCTAGGGAGGATTTAGACCCCGAACAGGAGCCTCTCAGCCAGCCAGCACTTGCTCTGCCCATGCCCAGGCGTTGTGCGTTGTGCGAGCAGATGAGCCCCTGGGGCGAACTGGCGAGACGCTGGGGCTGGGGTGTGGGCGGTCACCGGGGGGAGTCTCGCCCTGAGGTTTGCTGTGAGGGGTTCGTGGTGGCACCACCCTGAGCGTGGGCTGAGCGATGCTCATGTTGCAGCCAGCAGCCTGGGTGGAGCCAGCCGTGACAGCTCACCCAGCCACAGCCTGCTCCCAGCAGCCTGCGTGCCCCGGGGCTCTCAGCAGCATGCTCTGGTCTGGATGAGCTGTCTGCCCTCACAGCATCCTGCTCTGGAGCCCATCTGTGGCTCCAACTGCTCCATCCCTTCCCTCGTGCATGTGGGCAAGAGCATTGCACACTGTACTCACAAGCCTGGTGGCATCAGGTCACTTGTGGAGGGTTGAGTCTGAGGCCACACCATACCACGAGATAGTCACAGCTCTTGATGAATGCCAAGGTTGTGGGAAGGCTTGTGATGGTCCAGTCATGTTGCACGGGATGAACTAACATGGACAAGCATCTTTTGACACCCCTGTTTCAGCCCAGGGCAGTGGGGCTGACCCAAGCATATCTCAGCATGCCTTTCCATGGAGAAAGATCTTGTGGGCAGACATCTTTTCAAAATTTAAAAAAAAAAAAAAAAAAGTCTTTCAGAAATTTTCACCCTGAGCAGAGAAAAGGTTCTGGTTTCCAGGGGCAGCAGGCAGAAAAGATGTATTAAATTGATTAAATTGGGCTTTAAACACAGGATGGATGTGAAGATCCATGGGTCCTGAGATGTTCCCTTGCTGGAGGTAGTCTCCTATGGCCCCAGCTGTCGAATCCAGCGATTTCCCAGCCAGGTTACGTTCTCCAGGTCCTAGTCAAATTTGGAACATGCTAAGGGCATGCTGGGTAGTGTATGTAAAGGAGCCCTGTCCTGCTTGGCCCCAGCAGCCCCTGGGTGCTGCAGGGCTCTTCTCAGCCCGGGATATTGCCCAGCAAAGGGGCTCCAGCGAGGAAGGGTTAAGAAAGTGTCACAGCATGACAAAGTACCATGGGTTCTGGTGGCTCCCGTGGGTGCTGGCTGCTCTCCAGCTGCCTGGCCACCTGTGGCAGCTGCCGCTTTCTTCAGATGCTGCTGCTATTGCTTTTAAATTGATGATGCAATTGGGTCTTATTTAAAGCAACAGCTCTTTCCCTTCCAATACTGCTCTTTGATGGATATTGGCTCTACTTCTCTCCCTCTCTTTCTCTACCTCTTCATCTGGACTCTGAAATGCCCAGGGATGCATGTGGAATGACTTTCTACCCATTGTCAAGCACTTACAGTATCCCATAAATAATCTAATACTTGTTTGGTCTAAATGTAATTAAGATCCTTACTCCATGCTTGGCGACACTGACCGGCCATAGCGCCAGTGATTTATTGTGTTGTATTGTTTAGGGCTTTAATTGCATGCTGTAGTTTGGCACTCCACTGACAGCTTCTCCCAGGAATGATATGTTTACGCTGCAGAGGAGTTTGGGGTGATAACTGTATAAAGCAGTTTAATAACGAAGAGCACGCTTCTAATGCGGAAACCTGTTGAAGGTGTTGCTTTAGGAGGCTTATTCTGCGAGCAAAGTAGGAAGTTCCCCAGAGAAAATCAGCTCCTTTTCATGCACAGAATATTTGCAAGCTGCTTGTGATTGTAGTGATTGTTACGGAAAATTATGTGAGTGTTATATTTTCCTTCAAATAATTTAACTCTGTGGGTCCTGTGGGTATTTAGTGTGGGCTCTTTGAGCTGTGTTGGCCACATGGTAATCAGTCAAGTTAAATCACATGGTTCTGCTGCCAGGGTTGGATTGGAGAATGCACTGGAACTTACTGTGAATATTCATGAACACAAATTAGAAATTCAGTCCTCCTAGGCATGTGTGCATGTAACTTTGGTATTGCTTTTGTGCCAGGAAAGCAGTGTGGCACAAACGTTCAGGTGGTGCACACAAACCCACCCAAGGCGGTGCTCCAACGCCTGCAGTTCCCCGCTCGCTGCAGCGCCGTGGTGGTCTCCGGCCAGCTCTGCCTGCTGAGGCTCGTTGCTCCTCGCACAGAGCTGTGGCATCGACGCACATGCCTCCCCGCGCCGTCCCCCACGCACAGGCAATTCAATCTGCCTGTTTTCAGCAGCACAAGGTATTTCAGAGCTCAGCTGGGGGAAGCCTGGGGTGCCTCAGCTTTGCAGCTTCCCTCCGCTCTCTCTCGCACCCTCAGCACCTTCTTCCCTCACTGTCGCTCTCCCTTATCGACACGCGCAGCTTCCAAATGAGGAGGGATGCTGTCCCATGTCTCTACTGGGCTGTTCTTGTCTCTGTGTGGCACTGCTTCCATGGGGCTAGTGAAAGCAAGCTGGCTTCTTCCAGACCTCCCAGATAAGCAGGATTAAAAATCTTGCTTATTCCTCCTCCGCCTGAGCAAGGGCAGGAGGGACAGAGGGGGGGTCCTTATCTTTTCCTTATCTGCAGTGCAGCTGCTTGTCCCTGGTGGCGGAGGAGAGATGCCCCCAGCCCCTGAGCATGCAGACATGTCTCTCTTTCTGTGCCTGACAATGACCTTCTGTGTACTAACAGGGGCCTCTCTGGTAACACAGGTTTCTTTTTAGCTGTTGCTGAGCCCTCCAGGGAAAACCTTCAGATACCTGATTGCAGCAGATACCAAGGGAAAACCACAGCAACCCTGATCCCTCTTGCTCACGGCTATGCAAACACAAGTGCTTACAACCACCTGAAAACCACAGCACACACAGCTCTTGCAGCTCTGTCCCCATCTCTCTCTTACAAGTAAATGCCCACAATTTCAAGCCAGCCCCAGAGGGACTGGTTGGTTCAGAGGTTTCTCCAGGGTATGGCCCCAGCTGGACCCTGGAGCTATGGCCTCAGCTGCCTGTGTCTGTTGTCAGAGCCCTCTCTGGGTGGGAAGGCGTCTCCTGACACAAAAAGCTTACCAAAGGTGCAGGGCATTGGTGTCGTGCATATTCTCATCAGAAAAGCAAGCTCAGGTCTGTCCTGCATGGAGCAGAGCTGTCAGAGCTGGATGCGGCAGTGCGGCTGGGTCCATCTCGGTTTGGAGGTGCTGCTGCACGTGTCCTCACCAGTCCTCCCAGGTCACTTCTGGGCTGCCTGCACTCTCTTGCTAGATGTCTCCAGCTAATTGCTTTCCAACTGAGATCAAGGCAGAGCTGAGAGAAAGTCTTTCCTTCCCCGTCTATCATCCTGGCCTTTTGCCCAATTGAATTGAGATAAAGCAAGGTTATTTGGCACCTGGAGGTCTGTGGGGTGATTACAGAGCACCTTGAATTATCACCACACTTGTACGTGTGCCAAAAATACCAAACATGCTGTGCAAAGCATTGTTCTACACACAGTCATTTTGGGTAAATCAAAAGTGCCATCTGAGAACTCAGTTAGTGACTACATGAGACCGTGGGATGTCGAAGCCCATGTGGTGGTTTTACCCGGCTAAACAGGCGACCTCCACCACAACCGCTCGCTCACTCCCCCTCCTCAAAGAAACAGGGGGAGAAAATATGATGGACCAGGGCTTAAGGGTTGAGATAAGGACAAGCAAGTTACTCACTAATTATCGTCACGGGCAAAACAGACTCAACATAGGGAGATTAGTATAATTTATTACTATAACTAGCAAACTAGAGCAGTGAGAAACTAAAAGCAAACTAAAAACACCTTCCCCCCATCCACCCTCTTCTACCTCCTCCCCCCGAGCGGCACAGGGGAACGGGGAATGGGGGTTGTGGTCAGTCCGTATCGCTGCGTCTCTGCCGCTCCTTCATGGTCACTCTCTGTTCCCCTGCTCCAACGTGGGGTCCCTCCCACGGGATGCCGTCCTTCCCGAACGGGTCCTGCGTGGGCTTCCCACAGGCTGCAGCTCTTCAAGAGCTGCTCCAATATGGGTCCGTACCACGGGGTCCATCCTTCAGGAGCAAACTGCTCCAGCATGGGTCCCCCACGGGTGGCAGCTCCCACCGGATCACCTGCTCCTGCGTGGGCTCCTCTCCACGGGCTACAGGTCCGGCCCGGAGCCTGCTCCTGTGGGGGCTCTCCATGGGCTGCAGCCTCCTTCAGGCCACATCCACCTGCTCCACCGTGGGCTCCTCCACGGGCTGCAGCGTGGAGATCTGCTCCATGTGGTACCCCACGGGCTGCAGGGGGACAGCCTGCTCCACCACGGTCCTCACCACGGGCCGCAGGGGAACTTCTGCTCCGGCGCCTGGAGCACCTCCTCCCCCTCCTTCTTCACTGACCTTGGTGTCTGCAGGGCTGTTCCTCACTCCTCTCACTCCCAGCTGCTGTTGTGTAGCAGTTTTTTTCCCCTTCTTAAATCTGCTCTCACAGAGGCGCAAACAACATCGCTCATAGGTTCAGGTCTGGCCAGCGGTGCGTCCCTTTTGGAGCCGGCTGGAGCTGGCTCTTATCTGACATGGGGCAGCTTCTGGAATCTTCTCACAGAAGCCACCCCTATGGCCCCCCTGCTACCAAACCTTTACCACGTAAACCCAGTACAGCCCAGCACAGGGGTGGTGCTCAGACCCGTGTCCAGCTCAGCCCCTGGGCACGTGGTCATCTCAGCCAGGTCTTATCCATGCAGGGGATGGATGGGAGGCTCCTGGCCGGGTAGTTCATGGGCCAGACCAAAGGGCTGGACCCTGGCATCATCACACTTCGGGGAGGACTGAATATCCCCCCAAACCCTGTGGTATGGGGCTGTGCCCAGACCCCAGCACCACATAACTGCCCCTTCTTCTTCCATCACCTACACACAGTGCAAAGGGATGGAGAAGGTCAGTCATACTGAAGGAGGTGGGAAATGCAGCTGGAGCCTGGACAGGTGGGGAACCAGGGCCCACTGGTGCTCACCCCTCCCTAGTGCACGCGGGGTACCTGAGCCTCGCATGCAGCTGCAGCGGTGAAGGACCCAGGGATCTGGCATGTCTCATCACCCACTTGCTTCTTTTTGCTGCCTTATGGTTTCACTCCTCCAGCCCCAGTTAGGAGCACAGGACCATGTGCCTGGCACCGCGCAGGGGCAGCAGGGAACGCCGGTGCTGGTGCTGTGCTGGGGCGGAGATGGGGATGCAGACCTGGGCCCTTGAAGCGGTGCTGGGGCAGAGAGCTCTGGGGACAGCTTTGGGCTTGACACCACGGAGGGTGTATATGTCCTAGAGACATATGTGCATTTGTATACCTTCACCTTTACTATTCGCATTCACTGCATACACACACGTTCACGTGTGCTGACACGCTCGTGCACCCATGCATCAAGATTTGTGGCAGTGAGCCTTGGTGCCAGGAACTTGGGTGAGGGCTTTGCAGCGCTGATCACTGCCAGCAGCCCAAATCCTCCTGCCCTCACACCTGGGCTCCATCTCTCCCCTCTCTCTCCCTGCCACACACATTAAGGGATTACACTGGGATCTTTTCAATCTTTCTGTCAATAGATCTCTTTTTCTGCCAGCCGATTTTTTTCCAGCTCGAGCTCTTTCACTTCATTAATGCGCCCAGAAGGGAAGAGCAGCTGCCTGCATTGTCTGTCTATGAAAATTTCTTGCGCTGCTGGATTTGTAAAACAACTGATTAAAGACAATGCAATTAATTATTCCTTGATGAAATAGTGGAAATTATCCTGAAAAATGAAGAAATTTAGCAGTGGAATATTAAATCCCCATAATTATGTCATTTCTACAAAGTGGGCAGGGAGGTGAGGTATAAAAATAAAATCCATCCGCGATCTTTGTGCTGGCGTCTTCCCCAACGGCTGCCTGTGGGTGCTGTGGGACATGGTGCCCTCGGGTCCCCCCAAGCCCCCAAGGGACCCCTGGCACAGGCGCTGCTGCGCTCCCCAATGAGGGTGCCCGTGCAGCCCTGGCAGGGCTGAGCCAAGGCATCTGCTGTGCCCCAGGCTGGGTGTGAGCATCCAGCTGTGCTTACGGCATCCTCCATCACGCAGAGCCCGGGGTGGGGACGGGGAAATGCCCACGCCCAGGCACTGCCACCGCCCCTGTGGGGATGGCCCTGGAAAGTCTGAGAGCACTTGGAGAGGAAGCGGTGGCCCAGCCTTCCTGCTCCTCACAGAGGGAACAAGACCTCCACTCCAGCTCCTCCTGGGGCCCCAGCACCCATGAGCTCCTCTGCCACATGTGCAGAGCAACCTGCAGCTGCAAGGACCTCAGGGGATGTGCCCAAGTGACTTGGTCCACGGTGCCTCAGCCCCAGGGTGTCCACCAAGCCGTGTTCCTGGAGATGGCCCCTCCACGACTCCTCAGCACTATCACAATTCACCGACCTTCTCCAGCATCCTCTGCCCCATGCTCCACTTCAGCTGGCTCTCACCTGTAATCACATGTAATCACAATCTCCATGGCTGTAATCACAACACCAGAGAGGTCTCTGGACCTCCAATCCTCCAGCTTCTGCCTCTCTGACCTCCCTGTTCCACAACAGCCCCCCCCCCCCCCCCCAANCCCCCCCCCCCCTGCATTTCCCTGCCACCTCTTGCTGCCAGACCCATGATACTGGGAAGAGAGCTGGCCCCAGGCACTGCTTCAGGTGCTCCCACTCCATGCATGCTGCCTCTCTCCATCCTCTCTTGTGCCTGTGCATGTGAGTGTCACCGTCAGAGCAGGAGAATCCCCCCACCGGGAGGAGGGTAGCGCTGAATCACAGCCCTGGTGCGGGGGAGCGTGGGAGGCAGGGGGAGCGCGTTGCATGGGGAGAGGATATGCCTCCTCCGCACTCGCAGCTGGGGACTGTTGATTTTATTTATTTATTCTATTCTGAGATTTATCAAACGTGGGACTGGAGCCTTCCCGAGCCTGGTGTGTGTGGAACGAATCCAGGCCCCACATACCACCTGCCGAAATGTAATTACCAGATGCGTTAAATGAATAAATCTTCCGGGCACCGTTTTCTGTTAGTGCTGTTAAACCCACGGGGAAAGCCTCCGACTCTGCTCCGAGCTGCCTGTGCCACCTCCAAGCCCCCTGTGTGCTCCGGACACAGGGTCTGGGGTCTGGACAGGTCTGTGCTGAGCTGCCCCAGGACCTCCCCTCTGGGTTGTCATCTTCAGGTCATCTGGGACTGGCCATCCGGGCAGATCTCTGACCATCTCAGAGAGAGGGGTGGACCCGCGTGGATATCCTGGGTGGATGCTGTATCTCTGCAGCTAACAGATGTCATGCTTTAGCTTAGTGAGCACGGAGCTGCAGGGATTTCAGGAAGGACTGTACCCTCCGGGATATCAGGCAGGGTGCTCCATTTAATGCTTTGGTAAGTGAAGAGCAGTGCTGGGACCTAGGGGTGGGAGGGGGTCTCCAACTGCAGACCTGGCCCGCACATCACAAACCTGGCATCAGGAATGGCTCCCAGCCTTCGCTCATGCCTCCTCCTGCACACACCTGGAGCATTTGGCTTGGAAAGCCACCCACGCAGGACACTTGAGCTCTTTTGGGAGAAGACACCCCAGATCATGGCACCGTGCTCTGTTGGAAACTCTTGGAGTTCCGTGCAGTCACGGAGCAGAAACCAAACCCTCTGACTGTGGTTTGTCAGTAGGATCTCTGGGTTTTTCCCTGAATTTTTATTTCATCTCTTATACCTCTTCCCTGGGTTCCTCTTGGTGGAGCTGGCTGAGGTCCACAGATGCAGCACCCAAAAACAAGCATTTGGTCTCTGAAACGGTCAGCCACAGCCTGGGCATTATTCCTGCTTGTTCGTCCTTCAATGAGGTTTATCAACAGGCTTTGCTTTCTGTTTTTTATTGTTTTTCAGAAAGGACTGCTCTTTCTGTAAGCATTGAGTGCCCTATCTAAGAGAGCAGTGAGATCCAGGCAGGAGGGAAACCTCCTTTTCAGAGGTTTTAGCTAGAAAAAAAGCATGAAAAGTTTGACTAATCACTGTGCTGGTTAATATTTTTCTAATTCCAGTTTAAAAAAAAAAAAAAAAAGCAGCAATGGAAATGTAGGTTTAAGAAGACTGGGTGTTGAGAACAGCTCACAAAATTTGTTTTGCACCCATTTTCTGACCATTTCTACTAATCACATACCATGAAATGAACAGTTTGCAAACACCCCATGGGCTGAAATTTGTTTGCATAAACTATTCAGCAAACACTTGCAGATAACAAATTCATTTGCAGAAATCAGGATCAGCTTCTCAGCAACTTGGAAATGAAAAAAAAAAAAAAAAAAAAAAGAAAGAAAATCTTCCCTGAATCATGTGTGTGATGATTCTTCCTGCAGGACCGTGGCTGTCTTCCTGTGGTGAGGATGTTTTTGGTGGCAGTGCAGAAGGGCTGCAGCACTTGCCAGTGCTGTCAGAAAGAGCCAGGATCATTTCTGGTGAATCATTTGTGGTGATTTTGTTTAAAACAATGCCACAGATTGTGTCAGAGGGTGCCTAGGAAAGGGATAGGGATTTCAGAGTTATAGGTCCCAGCTGGGTCTACAGGAGGGGCACTGAGCCTGTAAGCTCTCCCCAGGGGGATCAGGTTGTAATCAAGACCTTTGCAACACAAGGCTTTTTTTTTTTTTTTTTTTAATTTATTTTTAAATAGGAACAGAATAATTGGAAAATTGGTCCTGCTGGGTGGGACCCTCTTTTTGCTGCCTCCCCAGAGCACCCATACTAGGAGCAGGATAGCCAGTGGAAATGCCTGGTGTGGAAGGGGTGAGCAGAGCCTGCAAGGTCCCTCTCCACCTCAGGACAACTGTGAGTGTTTGGCGCTGGCATCTCTGCTGCTGAGATTTTATTAGGCTTCCCCCAAGTATCCCCACTGCTGGAGCTGTGCTGTGGTTTCCATTATTTAAGAGTTAAAAACATAGTTGGACTAGCAGAGTGTGCAACTATCCCAAAGCAGACAAATTCAGTACAAGGAAAAGTCAACGGCTTTTCCTTAGAAAAAAAAAAAAGAGATATTTTTTCCCTCCAAAGAACAAAATTTGATTTCAGACACTTTCTCACATTTTAAATTCTGTTTGATGCTTCTTGCTAACCCTCCGATATGGAGAGGGAAGTGCTGATACCCAGACTACCACAACCCTTAACGGGTGCAGAAAATAACCCACCCAAACCATTGGGTCCTTCCTCCCTCATGGTACCCAGGCTGCTGCTGATGTGCCCTCTTCACACTGCCTGGCCTGGTGGCACCAGGAGGGGCTGTGTCCTCCTCCAGGAGCTGCAGCAGAGCTGCCTCTGCTCGGGTCTCCATTGCTGGGCATGTTCCAGGGACCAGGAGACGGGAATGGGGCTGAGACAAGCCAAGCACCAGGATCTCCTTCCTCCTGCCCCTGTCCCAGCTGGTGCGACCCCAGCCCTGCAGAGCCCACCCCCTCCATCACAGCAGCTCAGGCTTTCCAGGAAGGAGCTGAGCTCCAGGAATAAAAGCTTTGCAGTGAGATGTGACAAAAAGGAAGAAAATGCCTTCAAACGCGCCTCCTTCATCTCTCTCAGCACTTCACCTTTCCGTCGGCTTCAGTTATTTCACAGCCTCTGGAAAAGAAGAAGAAAAAACCGAATGGTTAGGAACTTGCTGAATAAATCATATCCGCTCCCTCCCCCAACCTCCCTCCTTTCTTTTGTGCAAATCAAAGGCTGGGAGCTGCCAGGAGCTGCCAACGGTGCCCCCAGCCCCCCCTTGCCTCTCCTTGCGGCCCCCCGTCCTCGGGAACTTTGGGGGAAGACGTGGTGGTTTCAGAGGCAATCAAGCGCTGACAGCCCAGCCGGAGGGACGGAGGGGAATGGGGAGAGGGGAGTGCCAGCGCTTTGCTGCTGTCGCTCCTGCAGGCGCTTGCTGACTGCTCCCCGTGGGTCTTGTAGTTTGGAAGCAAGGTACCGAACATGTGGGGAAGGCTGATAATCTCCAAAGTGTCTGTGATTAAGTGGAACCAGCAAATTGAGATGCTTAGACAATTAGTAATCTTGGCGTGAAAAAAATGGAAGAATCAAAGAGGAACGGAAGGTTTGGGGTTTATTTTTATTTGGTTTTATTTAGCTTATTCTATCCCGCCCTGCCCCCCATCCTTCTAATTTCCTAAGCTTGCTCCAGTTGGATTTGAAGTGAAGCTGCTCCCTGCTAACCACTCACCTGCCGTGCAAGACCCTGGGGACAGGCACTGCCCCACTAGTGCTGCTGGAAACATCTCATCAGGCTTCCAGCCTCCCTCCCACCGCTACCAGGGACCTCAATTCCCTGCCATGGGGCCAGGGAGGAGGCAGTGCGCCTGCTTGGTCATGGATCCAGCCCTGCACATCCTCCTCGCCTGCCCAGCAGCTCTCCTGCGTGGCTGGAGGTGGTGCCCAGGCTGCTAAGGGAGATGATCCTGAACGCAAGCCCAGCCCCAGCGTGGCAGCTATCCTGTGCCAGACCCTGTCCTTGTGCCCTCGTGTGCTGCGTGACACCTTGATGCCAGGTCAGAGTACAGCTGGGTCGTGCTGCTGTGTAGCACACAGTGAGCCCAGGGTACCTGCAGCACAGCCTGAGGTTAGCAAAAGTGCAGGGCAAGGGCATCTTGCAGGAGTCACCTGTGACTTTTGGCAATTCTCATGTCGTCCCTGTGCCCTCATGTCCTTCAAATACCAAGCGGATACCTGCGTCATTGGCTCTGCCTCACCCTGCTGCCATTGGTGTCCCCAGGCAGCTGAGCACGCTGTCTCCCTGTGATGAGTTCCTCAGCCTTGTACCTTTAAAGGGCTCAGGAGCAGCATCGCTCTAGGCTTGGAGGATACAACCAACTTCATGTGCAACCAACTTAGTGTGCAAGCAATGCATGCTAGGGCTGCAAGTTATTATGGGACCAACCATCTCTTCAGTCTAGACAAGGACCTCTGGGCAAATGCAAACCTCCAGGGCACTCCTGTGCTAACCTAGGCAAGGTCTGGCCCCAGCATAGCATTTCAGCGCTGCCCTGTGGGCCTGGACCTCCGTGCTCTCCAGCCTCTTGCCTCACCGCTTCTGCAGCCCTAGAGCTGTGTTAAAAGCTGGGGGCCAGCTCAGGCACCTCCACCTTGACTTTCAGGTTTCATGCTGTGTTTGCTTTCCCCAGATAAAGCTTGGAAGAAGCAGCATGTTTGCAGGACTCTCCTGGAGCTTCCCTGGCTTCCCAGGGGACCTGACACCACCCGCACGCACCAAACCCTGCCTGAAACTCAAGTGAAAGGGCAACATCCTCTCCCCCAAACAGGTGGGGAGCTGCTCTGCTGGAATCTTGTGCACCCAAGCCAAAGCATCTTATGGGGATCACTGGGTTCAACCCCAACATCTTGACACCAGCACCATCCAAATGCAGAGGTCCCATGCACTGAGAGGTGCCTGACTGACAGTGGCAGCCACGCTCCTGCTTGCTCAAGGGAGCTATCTGCTTGCAGCAAATCTACTGGAGACCTGGACACCCTCTTCATCCTCACACTCCTACATGACATTGTTTTTGTCCCTTTGCAAAAGCACCCTTCATGATGCTAGATTTCCACTTTTCAAATTCAGCTTGTTCGGCTCAAGCAGCCCTTTGTATATCACTTTTTGACCAAGTTTCATTTCTTTTTTTCCTTCATCTCCTGTCTCTTTATTTGTTTAGAGTTTTATCTCTGGGATTCCAATTCCTCCTTGGGAGGTTGTTGCATAAGTAGCCTCCATACTGATTGCAAGGATTTTAATTTGGTAGCTTTCATCTTAAGCTGTTTCTAAGGCACTTCCTCATTTGTTTAAAATCACCCTGCCTAAAGCTTTCGAACTGTTTTTCTGGCTTGATACTTCCCAAAGGGCTGTGGGACTTAATTAGAGTCCCCGCTCCTTTGTGGTTCAGTGACAGTTCTCTGGATTAAGTCAAGAATTGCCACTCCACTTGTGTGCTCCAGACCTCTCTCTACAGCTTTGACATTGAGACATCTCCGATGTGATTTGGATCTTTTAAATCACAGGTAGCTACAGCCACTTGTAACAGCTCTCCTAATGGCTTCGCAGACTTCTTGAACTCCTGGCCGCTGGGCAGTGAGAGGCAGGGACTGCCCAGGGACAGGATCAGGCTCTTCCAGCCAAAGGGAGGACAGATGCCCAGCAAGCATCCGAGATAATAATCCTTAATTATTAGAGAATGGGGAGGAAGGTGGAAGGGAGAGCAAAGCAAGGAGCATGAGCAAAGAATGGGACAGGGGAGGGAGGGGACGAAAGAGGAATTCACACACTTCTCTTTCCCCAGCTGCAAGCCTGGTGGCTCAGGCCTGGACTTGGACAAACGCACAGGGTGAAGTCAGCTCCCCAGCCCGCACAGCATCCCGAAGCCCGTCCAGCGCGGGGGTGATCTCTGTGGGGCTGAGCCCAGGCAAGGACAACAGGCTCGGCGGCACAATGCACTGGTGCAAGGAGCACAGCAGTCCAAGGTGACACTGTGGCAGACCTCCAGCACGGAAGACGCCTGTCCCAGCTGCTACCCCCACCCTGACAGCCTTGCTGCACAGGGCAGACCACCTTTCCGTCAGCCTGCTCCCCGTCTCCCTTCTGCCACCCTTTCCTAGTGCAGGTCGCGCCCATCCCTTCCTCCTCCCTGGTGGGGCCTCCATGGCCTGGCTCCCCCCGAGCTGGAAGGGAGCTGGGCTCTGCGGGTCAGCCTCGGGCCAGCTCTGACATCCTTCCAGCAGGGGTGCTTGCCTGAGCCCCACCTCTGGTTTACAGGATGTGATTTATGCTGATTTAATTGGTGTTGGTTTAATTGGCTCATCCAGCTCCCATATGTGTTGGGAGAGGGCCAGAGAGAACATTAAAGGATCATTACACATTACAGGAGTCTTTCTCCATCTCCTCTCTGCCACCCCTTCCCCTCCCATACATCTTGGGGAGCCCGGACATTCCAACATGAGACGGGAATCTTTCCTGGGGATCCTGACTTTGGGAACCCTGTTGTTGAAATGAGGCAAAAGCAGTAGCTGATGCCTGAAGCCACAGCCTTCATGCCCAGTGCTTCCCCTTCCCACCGGTCCCCCCAGCAGCTACCAGGCAGGGGCATCCCTGCAGGGAAGCCACCACCCAGAACCAGTCCCCAAGTCCTGCAGGAACTCATGACTTGCTTGCTGGCTGCAGTCAGTTACAGAGCCTGACCCCATCCCTTCCAACACCACAGCATTTTTTGCAGGAGGGCTCTGCTTTGTGGAGGCAGCTCCAGCTCCAGGAGGGACATGGACTCATGATGCAGCGGGCAGGTGGTGGGCAGTCGTGTGCCTCAAGGGCTCAAGGTGAGTATCCTGGTGCAGGGCATGTGTTGGACAGGATGGTCTTGGGACAGGCTCAGAGGAGAGGGATGGTACTTTACATGGGGAGGGATATTATGCACACGGGGAGCATGAAGGAAGAATCAAGGATGTGAGGACCTCACCTGCTCTTCTGCCCTCCAGAAGTCCCCACTCCAGGCTGCTCCACACAGTTCCATCACAGCCCAGTCCCGTGGCATCACCCTGCTGCCAGCTGCCCTTCCTGGAGGCAACCTGGCCCTGCCCTGAGGCCAGGCTGCACGCTTCCCTCCTGGGACCCTCTAAGAACAGAGGCTAGGATGAACCACCACTTGTTATCCCCTCCTGGGGCTCCTCTGCTACCCCCGTCTGTGTCTTGCATGCAGTCCCCTGTGCACACACGCACACTGCCCTCGCTAGTGTGTAGCTTCCCCAGCTCGTGATGCCCCCTCCCATTCAGCCAGCTTTTCCAGCCTTCTGCTGTGCCTTACACCCACCCACAGCCAGCAGTGGGGCTGCCCCTAAAACTCCCTTCCCTGCCAGATGTGCCCAGCATACCCCGCCACCAGTGTCCCATGACAGAGCTATCTGCTCAGCCAACTCCCAGCTCTGTAAATGCAAGTGCAAGGAGAGCCCCAGCCCCACACACCCTGGTGCTGCACCAAACACCCATCACGGTGCCTGCAGCCATGTAGATGTCTTCTGAGCTGAATACGGGCAGTGAGCAGAGCTGTTCAGTACTTACGCTGGAAGGAATGGAGTGACAACTATGTGCATGGGCCCTGCTGTGCCAAGCACTGCATGGGCACCGAGTGGAGCTGCTCTGCTCCAGCAACCTGGACCAGGCTCCCCAGACCACCTTGCGGCCACTGCAGAAATAAGCTTGTCGGGCCAGGTCCTTGCAGGTGCTGCACCCACAGGGCAGAAGCTTTGGGCTTTCGACCCACAGGGAACCTGGATTCCTCCAGGGTTTTGTTGGGGACTGCCCATCCCCCCCATTGCAATTTAAGGAGAGGAGCCTGGGGGACACGGAGTAGGGGGGTGATGTTCCACAGGCTGTACTAAAGGGCCCCGTTCTGCCCACCTCAGGAGAAGGGTGATCCGGGACAAGACATGGGGTCCTCATTTCCTTCCTGTAACCAGACCTGCTGCTTTCCCAAACTACTTTGGAAATCCACCATTCCCTCTGTGAAAGGAAACCCCAGAGGGGCGAGCTGGAGCCCTGGAGCCAAGCAGGCTCTGAGAGCGGGTGCCGGCTCCAAGAGGAGCTGGCTGGGGAGCCTGGTGCTGCTGCCAACTTGGCACAGCTCAGGCGGCAGCCCCAGTCCCAAGCCACCCAAGCTGTTGGGAGTGGGTATAAAACAGACCATGCTGGCCAGTCCCCAAGGGGAAGAGCTGGCTTGGGCAGGAAACATCATCGCTGACATTTAAGAGCGGGGGAAAAGTGCCCAGTTGGCAGGCAGGGAGAGCAGCACCCAGTCCTCCAGCACCCTCCTTCCCCCACAGGGCTGCAGTCCCCTTTCTCATGCCTCACCGCTGTCTCTGTCTCCTGCTGCTGTTTCCCTTCAGCCTCTACAAAACAGCCCAAGGCTGCCATGCTCCCACCATCGCTGCTCACCACGACCGGAGCAGAGCCATTCGGTCCTGGAGCAGGGCCATCCCTGTGGAACTCAGCGTGCCAGCCGCAAGGTCATCGTGTTTACCATCCCATGCCAGCCTGGACCATGCTGGGTCCAGGGAGCTGCCCTTCCAGCTCACATCCCAGGGCAGGATCAGCCCTGACCTGCTAGGGAACATCCAGGAGAAGGATGCTGTGCATCAGTATGGGGACTACAAGCTGAGCATCCCCTGTCACCCCATCCTTGAGCGACACCTCCATGAAAGCACATGGAAAACCCCATCCCACCAGGCTGGGAGCTGGGGCAGGCTCCAAACCTGACTCAGTGGGAGCTGGAGCACCGCTCTGCTGACAGTGCTGGCCCCAGTGGGGTGACTCACCCTCTCACTGTTGGAGGAAGAGCCGGGGTGAGCAACCAGCCCGCGGTCAGGGCAGGAATGTCTGCGGGGGTGGCTGGGAGCAGCTGGTGGCACAGATCTGCTGCTGCCTCTCTCCCTCTGGGTGGATGGGAGGCGGCTAGGGGTGCCTGATAGGGCTCAGCCCAGGTTGAGGGGATGGGGTGGGCAGGTGGAAGAAGCCCACAGGCAGGGGATGGGGACCCCAGCTGCTGCAGGGAGCTGGAGGTATCAAAGCAAGCCCCATCACCGCAGAGCCCACAGCTTATCCCAGGCAGTGAAATCTTCTTCCAAGACTGGAGTGCCCAGACTGGAGGTCAGTAAAGAGCAGAAGGGGTAGCAGGGTCCTGCTCAACCCAAATGTCCTGTTAGCACGAGAACCCTCATCTGACCACCATCCCAGGGGAACATCAAGAGACAAACCCCACACCTGGAGGATGCTCACATGGAGCCTGGGAAATGCTCAGGTGGAGCCACCAGGGCTGGTCTTGGTCATTCCTGCATCTCCAGTGGTGGGCTGACAGCTGCACCACATGGCTCCTGGGCAGGCAGCAGCCAGGGATGCTACCCAAACCTCCTAAAGTCTCCCCAGCCCTATGGGCTGCCAGTGAAGCCTAGTGCAAGCATCTCTTACAGCACCCACTGTGTCAAGCCAGAGCTCATACCTGTGAGCACAGATGGTAAACTTGAACAGCAACAGAAACAAGGAGATCATAATTATCTGAACATAATGAAGGGTTTCATTAAATACACTTGGAAAACAACTCAGCAGCCGCACAAAGTTAAACTGCTGGTCTCAACTCTCCAAACTATTTAAAATTTATTAGCTTCCCCTGCGGGTCTCAAGCTTTTAAGTACCAGAGAATTCTTGAAAATAAGATATTTTTCCCTTTCTTTCACTCATCTCTTTCCAATGATTTTTTGGCCTCTCACAAGTGACTGAGGGGAAGGACCACTGGCCTCAGCTCTGTTGCTGATGCTTTCCCTGCAGATGCACCGTCCTGCTACCTGTCCCTTGTCACTGCTCCCCTTGCCCCTGCTGCTTATCACTTGGGCTGCAGAGCACGGCTGTTTCCAAAGAGAGGATCAAATCAGAGACACCTGCACGCTGATCCCTGCTAAATCCTGGACTCCAGACTGCAGGTGGTTCTTGTTGCAAAGGGATTAGTGGGAGGTTGAATAAACCTGGGTTTGATTGAGTGCTAACTGGCATGGGGGTACTGCCCTTGGCTAAGATGCAATTCACTGAGCTGTATCTCTTCATAACGTGTGAGGGGAGGCAGTACTGGAAGATGCTCTTTCCTGCTCAGAAAGAGATATTTCTGTTCTTGAATAACAACAATAGGTCTGTGCTCAGGGAGGTGCTGGACCCTAGTGCTGGATCTGTGCTCTGTGAAGCTGAGGGGTGGCTGCCTGTGCACCAAAAGCTAGGAGATACTCAGGGCTTTGTCCTCTCGCCCCATGTCTATGGGGAGGTATTCAGGTCTGGAGCAGTGGGAGCTCCGTGGTGGTCTGGGAGGAAAGAGCAGTGGAGCTGATGGTTGGGATGGGGCTGGTTGTGGTGCCAGAGAAGCACCAGGAGCTGGGCTGGAGCCTTGATATCCTCCTGTGAAGGACTGCAGTTGGTGACATGGGAAAACTTTGAGGCTTCCCCTCTGCTTTGGTGAAGCGCTTGTGCTGAGGAAAACCAAGGTGGGAGTTTTCATGAAAGACATGAACGCCTGGGGCCAGGCTGCTTCATTAAAATATTCTGATTTACAGCCTTGGGCTTCAGGCTGAAAAGGAGCCTCAAACATAGTGATGATGTGGTGGGATCAGAGGAAACAATATTTCTCCTCCCTGTGTGTTGGAAGCCCCAGAAGTTGTCACTGACAACCACAGAAGTGCTCTATTCCCCCCCATATTTTGGAAATAACAATGAACTGAGACATTCAGCTATTGGCCAAGCTTATAATGAACTCTAATAATGTTGTCCTGGGACTACACTCCACTGTGAAGTGAGACCAGCAAAAGCTGCTGGGAGCAAAAATATATCAGGACAAAGGGAAGGAGAGTTCCTTGCGTTGGGGTAGGAGAAGGAAACGCGTGCGTGCCCTGTACCATTGGATGTGCAGCCTTGCTGTGCTGTTGAGCTTGTTCTACCCAGGCTCCAAGCCCTGTAGGCTGCATTACCTGTTGCTCACAGCTGTGTAAATCTGGGCTCTCCTATGCTCGGTCAGCTTGGAGCATGCGTATGCCAGCAAGCGACCACAGAGACATGGTGTAAAGGACATGTCTGCAGGGCGGTGCAGGGAAGAAGCTGTGTGCCAGGAGCTGAGGGAATAGAGCAGTGTTTGGGCAAAGCCAATAACAGGGTTGTTAAGTTACGAGGGAGCAGGGAACAGGCCTTGGAGCACTGCCTTGCTGAGTAAGCCATGAGGGGAGAGGCTGCAGAGGACAGGTGTATTTGTAGAGTTGGGTAGAGATAATGCAAACTCAGGTGAATTAAAATAAACCCAACTTCCCAGTGACAACCAGCAGCTGCCTTAAACCTCAGAGGACCAGGGGCAGGAGGGGTTGTTCTGCAGGCTGCAGAGCTTCGCAGGTGAGCAAAATGGGAAGTCCCAAACATCCCCCAGGAGGGACACAAACAGGGCCAGGAGAAGAAGACAACGAGACCCTGGAGCATGTGGGTCCTGTCATTCAAAGTCATTCTGAGCCCAGGGAAGGGGATGATGTGGGGGTGATGTGACCACAGGGAGTGTGCAAGAGAGTCTGCTCACAGCTATGGGCTGCTAGTATGGTTTGGAGGACTGTGGAAGAGCAACCAGTGGAGGAAGAGGAGGGGTTGGAGTGCACACTGCTGCCTTGGCAGGGCTTTGGCTTTTTTCTATCACCCTTCCTTGCTGCCTTGCCTGGGGAGAGGCACCAGGAGGGGAAAACTGGGAGCAAAGGAGCACACATGGAGCTGGCAGCTGCTCCCCCAACCAGCACCCCCCAGGCACTGTGGCAACGGTGGCAAGATGTGGGCATCAGGTGCACTTATCTGGCATCAGAGAAGGCTTTTCCTCCGGGAATTAACATGGAAGCAAGGCCAGGACTCTCAGAGCACTGATCTGAGGAGGCCCAGCTGGGATGTGATGTGAGACTCTGCAGCCTGTGCAATGAACTGGCAGGTCTCTGCCTACTGCAGCCTAGAAGAATGGGGTGACTGATCCTTATAGGGATGGCCAAAGAGAAGAATTCCTTAGAAACTGTGTTCGATCACAAAGATATGTGGCCCCAAGTATTAAAGTCCGCTCAGCATAGGAGATGGATGCATGCTTTCCCAATTTTATCATCCATTAAATTGTGGTGGGTATCTGCTCCTTCTTTTTTGGGTGCCCCAAACCCAGCAATTTCTCTTCCCTCTTTTTAAAAGGCCAGATGAGAGAAACAGTCATTAAATAAGCAGCTCGGTGCAGCGGCCTTGACTATCTTCCCACATAGAAAGGGCAAAGCGGAGGGAGTAAGGCGTGAGTTGGAGTGGCGGGAGGCAGAGGAAGCGTCCATGCTCGGTCTCGGGTACCCAGCTGCCTGCAGCCAGGCTCATCACTGCTGCTCTCCTAAGCAGAAGGGGCAGCTCAGTGCTTTAGTTACACATGGCCCTGAGCAGGGCACACAGCTGCAAACCGGCGACGGTCCCCAGGCATGGCCATGTCCCTGCACCGGCCTTGGCCACGTGTCCCTTGCTGCCTGGGCACTGCAGGCGATGGGGCAGTGGATGGAGCTCACGCTGAGCCCCAAGAGAAATCTGCAGAGCTAGCCCGGGAAGTGTGAGGGCCTTGTCCCAAGGCTAGGGGTGTTCAGAACTTGTCAAGGTCTGGGAGCAGCAAATCCGGCTGTGATAGACCCGTGGGAGATGCGGCAGAGATTGCAGAGAGCCAGCAGAGCTTGGCAGCTGGACCTTGGCTGAACAGTGATGCTTCAGCAGGCAGTGGTGATCTCTCCTGGCCCAAAGGGCTGCCATCTCATCTCTTCCTATCGCAGAACCTCCTCTGGAGACCATGATGGATGGGAAGGGCAGAGACTTGCCATCTAAACCCTGCTGGGCTCCACTTTCACCTGTCCGGATCTGTCGGGTAACAAGCCCTTTGCTTGCAGGGCAGAAGTTACCAGCCTAGGAGTGAGGACGGTGCAGCTGATGGCTGCTTGGTGCCCTCTATGAAGGTGTCCACACCATGAAATTCCTCCTCTGTGTCTCACCAAAGGTAGGCTGGGGAAGGAGCTGAGCCCTATAGCGAAGCCTTCCTGAGCAGAGACAGGGTCTGTCCTGTGCTCGTGTCTGCTACGGGGATGTCCTCGCAAGGTGGACCTGGAGGGAGGGTGTGGGTGAACCTCTGGGCTGCTCTGTCTCCGGGTCCCAGGTGGAGGGGGTCTGTAAGCTCTGCTGCTGGGCATGAAGGGTCCTAGCTTGCCAGGCCAGGAAGCCTGCGCGGGGGAGCAGAGAGAATTTTGCTTCCCAGTGCAGACAGCCTGGTCTCTTTAGCGAGCTCTAACAAAGGGACAGTGGCTTTTCATGCCATGCTTGATCTCAGGGCTGGTAGCAAAACCCTCCTGGTGGGTCCCTGGGCACTGTTTGCTCCTCTCTCATCCTGCAGTGATGCTGGGAACCCTGCAGGCGGTACAAAGGAAGGGAAGCATCAGGGATGTGGAGCACCGAGGCAGGTGGGAGCTATGCTGTGGGGCAGGCAGCCCCCAGCTGCCTCTGCGTCCTGTCCACGGGCTGTGTGCTGGGGGACGAGGACCAACGCAACGTGGGCAGCTGGCTCGAGGGGCTTTTGCATCGGTATTTGCCTCTCGGTTGAATAATTCCCATGGTTAAAAGGGATGTGCAGTGCCACTAGCACAGCTCTGGAGGGTTTCTGGTGGTGGCGAGGCAAACTGGTGTGCAGGGGACACTGTCTCTGTCCTGTTACTGAAGTCCGCAGTGACCTTGGGCGGGGTGTGTGTGTGTGCTTTTGCTCTCATCTCCATCGGTCCTGCCCGGGTGAGGCTGGGACTGTGTCTGGTTGTCCTAGGTAGCAGGTCGGGCTCCTCATCCCCAGTTGGTTCCAGCTGAAGCGGTGAGGAGCCATTTCCTCTCAATGTTGCAGGAAAATAAAAGGATTTTACTTCCCCACCCCCCCACCACCCCCCATTAAGTCTGTGACTAGAACATTGTGCCTTTTAAGTTTATTCCAACTGTTTGATATTTTACATAATCGTATTATTTATGTGACAAGATTAGAAGTACTCTGCATGCTGACAGGCAACTAGCACACACGCAATTCCTTGCCAATCCTTTGCGAATTTGCATTGTATTCCTGACTTCTTAGAGCCTGTGCAGATTGTAGTGTTAGGCGGGGAGAGAGGTATGTAAAGAAACAGAAGGGGAAGGTGGAGAAGGCAGAAGACAAGCTGCTCATCCCAGGGCTGGTGGCTCTCTCCTGTCCTTCCAGATATTTTGGCCTTTGCAGAGCAGGTACCCAGAGCACTGTGCCCGTCATGCTGGGTCTAATGGAAATACCTGGCCAGGCTTCAAACCCTTGGCCTCGAACAGCAAATGCTAAACACACAAAGGTGTTTGGTTTAATATCCCGCTGCTCGCCCGTGGGATACTTGATTTATTCTATGCCTGTAAACATTCATTTCACACCTAAACAGGGGCAGGTTCATCACTTCTGCAATCATCATTTATTCATGTTGTGAGGGTTGCAGGAAGCAGAGATAAATGGATTTCCGTGAAATTGGTGCTCCAGGCTGCTCGGGAGCCTCTATCCTTCTCACTGGGCTCTGGCAAGGGTGGGAATGCTTCCCTCTCCAGCTCCTCCACCCTGGTGCTTTGGCACAGCATCCCCTGCAGAGCTGTGCCGTGCCTTCAGCCAGGATCTGGTGCAGCTGGAGGGCTCTGACCCCAACCCCAGCCATGGGATGCTGGGGTCCCTCATTCCCATGCATCACAAGGTCTCAGCCGTGCTTGAGGGACAGCATGAGCAGTGACATCTTGCTGTGGGTCCTTGCTTTGCCAGCTTTCCCCTCTTTGGGGAACATTTCTGCTCTTTACATTAAGGCAAGCATTTGCTTTACATTAAGGGAAGACTGCTGAATATCTTGTGTGGTGGGTAATATCCAGTCTTTTCTGGAGGAGAAATCCCTGCCTTTTTTGCCCTATGCAGAGGACAGTGGGCTGAGTGGGGGTAGTGCTGCACTGGACCTCACAGCTGTCCTGGAGGCCACACATGTGGCACAGAGGCTGGGACCTGTCTGTACCTTGCTGTGTCCATGAGGGCTGGAATAAAACCTCAGTGCCTACAGGACATCACACCCCAATGGGGGGGCTCCTACGTCCAGCTGGCCCTCAGCCAACCGATGCTCACCCATCGCATCTTGGGATGGCAGAACATCCCCAAACCACCAGAGATGGATGTGCCCTCCCTAAATAATTCATGGCTTGAGCTTGCACTTGGCTTCCTTTGTTGTCACGTTACAAATGAAAAAATGAACTAAGATTAAAGAGTTCTGGCTCCATTTCCAAATTTATGGGCATTTAAAATGTGATGCTTGAGTCTGCTATGCCCCTGACTGTTGTCAGGCTGATTCAGCGCAGAGCAGCCTGGGCACCATGCTCCCAGCTGGCCCAGAGCATCACTGTGCTCAGCAGTGCCAGGCGCATGTGGGCAACCTGAACACCCCTAAGGATGAGTGGATCCAGAGGGCTCGCACCCACAGGGCTTGATGTAGCCTCACAGTATCCAGCTTCTCTGTCACATCTTGTCACTATGCATGCCCCATGGCAGCCACCTCCACACTGCCATCCTCTGCACCCCTCCCGGACTATGGTCTCCACCTCTGGCCATCCCACCTGCTCCTGGCACTAAGCTCATAAACTTGGCAGAGCTATTTGGCTCCATCCTTGCTTTGCTCTGCAGAGACTCACCTTCTGGATGTGCCCATTTCTCTCTATTCAGTCCACATGGAGCTGAGACGGCTAACTCAGATTTAGACCTTGAATCTCTGCATTTCTGAAATTAGGAGTTGAATCCACAGTTTCTCTGGCACCCTGTCCCCATGATTAATCACTGAGAGCAAAGCTGGGTTCTTCCTGCCTTCTAACTCAGTACCATCTTTTATGGAAATAAATGCTTTTCTGTGCCCAGCTCTGCTGATGCCTGGGGCACCAGTGGGAGCCCAACCAACTCTGCAGCATCACACCTGCACCAACACGTTCTTCTGCAGAGTCCACCAGGTAGTCAGGACAGTCAGAGGGAGTGAGGAGATTTGCCTTGCTCATACATCCCCTCGCCTGGCTGTGCCAGGTACCACAGCCTCAGCGCTGGGCTGTATGAGGAGCCTGCATCCTTCACCAGGCTGTGCACCAAGTGATGCTCTCCCAGGGCTGGGTCACACGGAAAAGCTCTGGGGGAGCACTGGGCTCCCTGTGTCCCACTGCTTCCCCCAGCACTGGAACTGGGTCACCTCTCAGAGCCACAGCTTTGGAGGGGAACATGGAGAAAATCCTACGGGACTGTGAAAACCTAGGACAAAGAAACCATCTGGAGATTTTGTACCAAGGCAGTTTCATTTCCTGAAACATCAATATCTAATTGCCCTGCACAACCCTCAGATATCTTACTTTTTCAGTGAAGTTAGGTTATCTACTTAAGGCCCATTTCCACACCAGGGGAATTTCCACACAGCTTTCAAACTACGAGGAGAGTTAAAGCTTTGGCATCACCTGCAGCTGCTGTAGAGGCAGTGCAACACCATGCACAGATAGAGATGCTCCTACAGGGAGGGAGTAACTCTGTGACACTTTTATAATGGCACGACTGTCACAATTTTTAGTCATATTTACTATGCCTTGTCATCAAAAAGGGAACCAGCACCTTCTGGGGTAACAAAGTGACCCATGTGGGTGGGGGCATCATGGGGTGACTCTGCCAGCACTGAGATCTCTCTGCTGACCTCATGGGCATTTCAGGACAGCAACAGGTGGAGCCATTTTTGTTAAATACAGTAATCTGTGCCCAGAATGGGGTCTACTGACTTGCAGTGTTCCTGGTTGCTAATGAATGCACTGGAGAAGTGCATGGGGTGGGGACAAGTCTTTCCCAGCCACTGGAGCAGAGGGAGGGAGAGACAGCACGGATGTTGTGCATTGCAGTACCTGCTCTGCTGGAGGTCCTAAGCTGTTGGTCCTGAGTTCCAGTTTGGAGACTGAAGCACTGCAAAGTCCCTTTGAAGTGGTAAGCAGGGCTGAGATGAAGCTGTGGAGGCAGCTCTGTAGGAATAAGGATGCTTGGGATGATGCTCCTGATTGTACCCTCTCCCACGGATATCATAGAATCAGAGAATGGTTTGGGTTGGAAGGGACCTTAAAGACTATTTTGTTCCAACCCCCCTGCCATTGGCAGGGACACCTCCCACCAGATCAGGTTGCCCAAAGCCCCATCCAGCCTGGCCTTGAACATTTCCAGGGATGGGGCATCCACAACATCTCCGGGCAACTTGTTCCAGTGTCTCATCACCCTCATGGTGGAGAATTTCTTCCTAATATCTAATCTAAACCTACCTTTTTTTTTTAATTTAAAGCCACTGTCCTGTCACTACACTCTCTGATAAGAAGTCCCTCTCTAGCTTTCCTGTAGGCCCCCTTTAAGTACTTGGAAGGCCATTATAAGGCCTCCCTAGAGCCTTCTCCAGGCTGAACAACCCCAACTCTCTCGGCCTTTCTTCAGCCTTCTGATCATCTTTGTGGCCTCCTCTGGCTTCAACAAGTCCACGTGCTTCTTATGTTGGGGTCACCAGAGCTGAATGCAGTGCTCCGGGTGGGGTCTCACAAGAGCAGAGTAGAAGGGGAGATATTTGGGAGAGTTCTGCAGAAATCCAACCCACAGCAGGAGGGGGATGGAGCTCATGAGTATTGCTGCAGCACCCTGATAGCAGGATTCGCTTCTCTGCTGTGTTTTCCTTTCTCTTCCACTAATACAGCCCCTGATAGTCCACACTGTTGGACTTGCTGCTTGCAGGCAGGACGTGTGCTCTCTGTGACCACAGGGCTAATGTGCTTTGCTTCCACATAGCTCCGAGCAGCCCTGGAGGCAATGTTAATGCTGCTTTTCCAGGGGTCCAGGAAAGAGAGCCAGCACAAGGCAGAAGGATTATGTTTCTAAGTACAGGCGAGTGATAGGGTCAGGTGGACTCATGTTATGAGCTCAATGTCCAGAGCAGTCATGAGAAGGATGTCTGCAGAGATCCCTGTTCCTATCAAGCCCACGACTGACACTACATGTTCTTGAGCACAGCTCTGGCGTGTTACAGCCTACCTGCCCATCTGCAGATGTGCAGGTGCTCTGTGCTCTGACAACATTTTCCCTGACCAGGAAAGCAGACCCAGCTGCTCACCTCCCAAACTTACAGGCAGTTCCAGACGTCTTTTCTTTTGAGGGGGTCAGAATATTCGTATAAATCTCTTGTATGGCCAGGAGATGGTGAGTTTCTGCCCCATGTTACACGCTTCCTCTCTGCTTGTCAGAGGGTTGGTGAAGACCAGGAGAAGGTAGGTAGTGTCATCCATCAAGGACAGCTATGCCATCTACTCTAACAGATGCTGAGCCAAGACACCACCATCCCTCTCCCTGCCGCCCCCATTGGTTTTTATCCTAAAATTAGCCTTTATCAGGAAGGTTTGTGCTCTCATCCTGCATCGATGTCTGTCTGACAGGGGATGAACTCACTCAGAAATAAAGAGCACGGAGCAGACAGGGTGAGAGGAAAATAGCTCTAATGTAAAAATAAACGGTGTCCAGCCACCTACTGTGTCCAGCTGAGCTCCCAGTGGGGTCTCACATGCCTGACACAGAGCAGCAGCTGCCCTTTCATTAGTAGCCTGCTCATTTTCTCCCCCTACAGCTGAATTCTGCTTGAAAAAAAAAAAAAAGACACAAAGTGACAGGAAGGAGAAAGAGTTTCCGATTGCAGCCCTTCAAGCCCATAGCTGTCTGTTGTGCTCTTGGCTGTTAGAATGTGTCACCTTGGTCCTGACAAATGTGTTCCCATGCTTCTCCTGGGTTTGGACCACTGCATTTATTCCCTCCTTGGTGGATGACTTCTGAGTCCAGGGGACACCACAGACTCCGACCCTATAGATCCAGGGTAAAGTGGAGTCACCCCAACCCTGCTAGGAGCCAGCAGGACAAGTGGTTTGGAGGAGCAAGGCTCCAGGTCTCACACACATCTCTTTTCCCAGGTTTCTGAAGGATTCAGTTCAGCAGCATGGCATGGGTTAACATCAGCCTGAGTTGGGTGCATGAAGCTCCTCCAACAGCATTATGCTGTGCTAAATACTCTTGAAAATCTGTTCTCCAGGGTCTGTTCTGGCTGTAGACACTGACTTTCCTTCTCTTTCTGGGCACTGAAGCTCCTGCTCAGTTGCCCACAGTGTGAATGGGGCTGAGGAAACATTGTGGGAGTACCCCCAGCTGCTGGAGTATCTTGGCTTTGCACTCCAGATGAGCAGAGCAGGGAGACATCTCACTGCTCAGACTTCAACCAGCTCTGAGCAAAACCCTCTGCACCTTCCACATCCCGAGCTGCTTCCCTGGAGCGGACCTGTGCGTATATGCTGAATAATATCACCATATCTCTGGAGTCACCAGACCTGGAGACCCAGCCATGTTCCCGTTGAAGCCCAGGGAGCTGACCCTCCAGGCAGTGGGACAACCGAGCTGCACAAGGAACAGTTCTGGGGCAAAGAGCAAACCTTCCTTGCACTACTGGTGAGTGTTTATTCACATGAACCATCCACAGATGTGGACACGACTGCTTGTGCTAGCAAGTGTTCACATATCTGAGCAAAGGCTGAAGACTACTGCCTCTGGAAATGCAATGAGCAGATGGAAGAAGACCTTTAAGTCTTTCCAAGATACTTTGTGGAGACGTAAGAGCTCAAATTTCCTGATTCTCTCTCTCTTCCTAACAAACCCACAGCAAACCCTGCGACGCAGAGGAGCTTGGCACAATAATCTTGCTTCAGCTCCCCGAAACTAGCCAAGCAGAGGAGAAAAATGATTTAGATGATTTACAGCACTTCGGAAGAGTTGAAAAAAGTGAAGTAAATAATAAATCAAAACCAGCAAAAAGAACAAGAATACATCCATCTTTTATGAGCTCTATTCACTGCTGTATGTACAGTTCAGACATAAAACAAACGCGCCGTGCAAAGTTGCTGCTGCTTCAGAAGTGTCTGTGCCCAGCAGTTTCAGAGCACTTCCAAACTACTTAAAAGCGGAGGCAGAGGGAGGCACAGGCGTTGTCTGCTGAGTGCAGGATACCAGTTCCTATTCTCTGGCTCCTTATCAGCCTTCCGCATAGCCCAGCATGGGGATGATTTCAGCTGGGAGATGGGGCCCACAATGAAGCCATGATAAAAATGTCTTTTTCCAAAAACATATTCTATCCTCAGGGTCCTCACCCCAATGAAAACACACCTGATGTGTCAGCTGTAGAGCATCCTCTCCCTTTTATCACTAGGTCTCACTGAACACTGCTGTCTGTAGGCTGCTCAGTGTCCCCAGAAAGGTCCCTTCAGCCACCTACCAGAGCTCTTTGCAGTACTTCCCCGGGAGAGGGGCTCCTGCAAAGCTGTTTCTGTGATGCCTCATTTGACACGCACAGTCACTGCCTGGGAGGATGCTAGAGGGGGCAGCCAAACCCAGATCCAAGCACGGGTCACTCCACAGCGATACAAACAGAAATCGGAGGCAGGTTAGCTCAGAAAAAACATACTGTTTTGACAGATGGAAACTGTTCTCCAAAACATAGCTCAGCTTCATAAGAACTACAGATGATACAATTATCTATGGCTTCATGTTTGAGGAGCTCCAGAAATCCTCCGTAACAAGTATATACCAATTTTTCTCCAATAGCTCTCCTTGCAGACTGAGTACAAGCATGGAAAACATCTACTTCAAGGCCCTTTCTTGGTCAGAAGCAAAATCCACCAAAGACACTGATCTAAGAGATTGATCCTCTTTAGAGCTGAAGTCTAACAAGGAGTGAATATGCTTTTGGGGCACCTCTTACAGCCAACAGCAATCCTATTTGAATCCCAAAGAATCAGCCTTTCCACTTTCTTCACCCCCAGGTGACAACAGCCCAATGTGCTGTGGCCATGTCCATGCCCCTGTCCCTGTCCCTGTCCAGAGCTATCTCAATGGGGGCACAAGGACCTGCCTTAGCGTGCAGGATGGCTCTGCTTAACTCCAAGCAGCCCTGGCTATCTTCTGGAGGGCTTAAAAGTCTGTGCCTGAGCCTCTTCTCTGGTCTCTTGACCCTGAGGTTTGCAGCAATTGAACAGCTCTGGGTCAGAAAACAGTTCCAGCCTCCATTTTTCCCATTGTGCCATTAGCTATGATGGGAGATAATAGACAGATGTGAGGCACATCAGTTTTGATGGACTCTCCCCTGGTCTATCTAGCTCAGTGATGCAGAGCACCTGGTCTGTTCACATGGTGACCGGTTCAGTGCAAAAGGCACTCCCCACCCCTGTGGGAGTGACGGGGACCACATGGGTGAACTTTGCTGACATCCTCATCAGCTTTGATAAATCACAGCAGACATGTCAGAATGAGGCTGGTCACATCTGGGCTTGGTAACTGCTCACCCACATCAGGGACTGGATGACATGACCTATTTTAACTTGCTTTAGGCAGGAAACTTGAAAGACTAAGGAGGGAGCCTGAGGTTCTTCATCCAGGATGCCCTGGGCCCCCACAGCTGTTTGCGGTGAGGTTGGGTCCAGACTAGCTGAGTCATGAGGCCAATTTCTTGCTCATCCTGACATGGCCTTCCTATCTCTCACATTTCACAGGCATCTGTGGCCTCTCTTGAGCTGGCAGGCTCCTGGCAGAGTCGCATCCCACTGGCTGTTGGCTATAAATCTGTCTCCTGGCTGGTGATGCCTTTTTTTTGCAGGATACTGCAAGCAGCCTGTCCCTTCTGTCCCAGTGGCGGTTGGCTGCTTTTGTTCACTGGGCAGACCTCCTGTTCTCCCCTTGTCACCTAGCACACACAGCTCTTTGCTCTCAGCCAACAGGCACAGCTGGCTCCCTTTGAGCCAGGCTCTGATCCAGGACACAGGTAGGCTCCTTGGACAGCAGCTTCCGCCTTCACCTTTCTGCTTCTCTGAGCTCCCTGTGGAAAAGCTCTAGAGAATCAATTTCACAGAGGAATCCACCACCCTTCTGGACTCTAAACACAGCTCATCTCTTCAGTCTCCAGCAGGAGTAGGGGTGATTTCTGGAGAGCTCCGATACAATATATTTTCATCACCACTAACCTCCAGCAGTCTTTCGATAGAGGGATTTTCTTTTCTTAAAAGCAGCAGCCCATGGCAAGCCTAATTAAATTTCCAGCCCTGTGAAATCACTGCTTTCCCTGTTCTCTGTAACCCCCCTCTGCTCCACATACCCTGTGCTAAAGAAAGAAAGGCCCAGGAGACTCTTCTCCACTCCACTGGAGGAAGAGCGGAGCTGGAAGCAGAGATGCTCTGAGCATCAGGAGGAACAGTAAGGGCTGGCTGGGCCACAGAGCAATGGGAGCCAGTGGGAGCTGAGACACACGTGGGATGGGGCTAGTTTGTCCCCATCACCACAACGACAACGTCTCTGGTCATACTGGATTTCAACAGAAAAAGCGTACCTCTCAATATCAGCACCCTCCATGAGGAATGCCGCTACTGCCCATTGCTGGGGCAGCCAGCTAAAGTCATTTGAGACACAGCATTGCCCAAGGAGCCAGAACCACTCATTAATTGATGGAGTCCTGCCCAGCTCTTACTGCCTCTGGTTTTCTCCAACTCCAGCAGCCTTTGGGGCTTTCCTAGGAAATGCTGTTCTCAGACACCAGCTCCCCTCTGAGCGAGCTCAGGGTCCTAGTGAGCAGCCAGCAGGGCCTGCCAGAGGGACCCTGCCCTCTCGCACACCCTGGGCTGAGGGGCTGCAGAGCACTCCTGGACAGCCTTGAAGCACAGCAGAGAACAACCAGACAGCCTCCTGCCAGACCCAGTCACACTGCAGGGCAGAGCAGTGAATGCCAGTGCCCAAGGGGGCCTGGTGGGGATGGAGCACCCACCCCAAGGTCACAGAGATTCTCTCACTGTGCAGAAGGACAGGCTCTCCCCCAGAAAACACCCAGCCAAGCTCTCAGGTAGTGAAGGTAACCCTATAGCAGCATCTCTTTGGATAGACATTGTGACAAAAGGATCACGGAAGTGACAACATGCAAGACATCCAGGCTCATGATATGCCACCTCCCTTTGACAGAGCTCCCCCAGCATAGCTAGTTACCAAAACACCTCCCTGCCTTTCTAGAGCCCTCAGGAAGACTGAAAGGACATTTCTCCTAATTTAGATACAGAGAAACTGATGCACAGGTGAGCCTTCACAGCAGAGCTGGAAAGAGACCTTGGGATCTACCCTCCACCAGCTCCAGGTGACAGATCCCACAGAGCATCCTTGCAGCAGGCTCTGGGACACTGGGTCCCTGAACAGCCCCAGGGGCACTTGCTGGTTCTCAGGCTGTGTCCCATGATGTCACAGCATGTCTCCAGCTTGCTGGATCAGCCTTTTCAAGTGGCACGGCACATGGCGCAAAAACATAATGCGGCCCAGGGGGACGGTGCTGGGCACGGGGACCTGCTTAGCCAAGATTCAGCATCCAGTGTGGGCAACCTCATCAGCGGCAGGACAGAAGAAAAAAAAGAGGAAACTGGAGCTTTCTGTCCTTCCCCTTCTCCTCCAAAGCAAAGTGGTGCTGTGTGCCCTTGGGGTGCCTGGTGCCTCCCTTTGCAAGCTCAATGCCAGAAGCTCTCTGTACTCTTGCGGTCCTGGGTAGCTGGAAATGGCCCGTCTGAAGCAATCTGCAATGCGTGCTGCTTTTAATTAGAAAGGGCTGCACGCCCACCTGCAAGCCGCTGTAAATCTGGTCTGCGCTGTAAAGAATGTCCTGGATTTAAGTTGTAATTAGAACTTCTATTGACGGCGCAAAGCCTCATTTTTCATGTGAAGCTGCTCATTGCTCCCAGTCAAGAAATCAATCTGGGCCCGTTGAAGAGATGGGGCCGTCAGATTTGCAGGATGGATTGATGGCAGAGTACAAACTTGCAGCGGCCTTAACCCCTCTGCTTCCTGGCCTCTCGGTGGGGTGGGAAGGGGCAGGAGGATGGGGCTTGCATGGGTCCTACACCCAAGTCCTGCTGTGGGCACTCTCCGTGCAGAAAGGCAGCAAGAGCTCTGCTTTATGGGGCAGTGAGTGGCAGCCTGGCCAGGGCCAGGGATAGGGACCAGCACCCTCCATCTAACTGGGAGAACAAGAGCACTGAAAAACTGTTTCAGGTGTAACACACAGCTATAGATGCGTGCAGCATCCTACCAGCTGAACTTGTTACCAATATTTCACCAGCTTGGGAAAAGAAGTGCTGCTGCTCTCAGAGGGCTGCACGTTCACTTCTTGGGGATCCTGTCACATCCCTCTTCTGAGGATGTTCCTTGTCACAGACCCTTGGGCCAAGGCCAGAGCTGGGTCCCGTTGTCCCCTTGCTGGGCTCTGGAGGAGGTTCTGGTCCTCCTGTGCCGTATGAGATGCTCAGGGGCTGCATTCTGCTCTCTTTGCTGAGACCATCATTTTCAGCTGGAGCACTTCTCTTTGCAACAGCAAAAGTCATGGGGTGACAGCCTGTGCTTCGCGGGTGCTCTGCCATAATTCAACACTTTGCTTGTTCCTGCTGGAGGGGCGATACCAGGGACTAGCAGTGCATTTGTTGAAGTCTGTATGCCATCACAGACTGATTAGACATGTGCTCACTTAGTTAAAGCTTATTGCCAAGCCCTGCTAGAGCAGTGATGGCCCAGCACAGTCACCTGAAGACCTCACAGAGGGGAGGTTGTGGTTGATAATCTCAGGCAGTGGTGTCAGATTTTCTCCCAGCCAGTATCCACACAGATCTATACATTCTATTCAAGCAGCTGATGCAATCTCTCCTTTTGGCCCCATACAGTCCCTCATGGTGGAACCTATCAGAGTTTCCTCAGCACCACTGCTCAGCTGAGGCCAGTATAAAGGGCTTCTGGTCATCCATGACAGCCTGAACTCTGTCAGCGCTCTGTTGTGGTCTCTGATGAAGCCTCTTGAGCATCACTCCTCTCTTTTTCTTGCTGTGGAGACAGCCTTTCTCATTCCACGGGCCCCAAGGGACTTGCAGAGGAACCTGGGGTGGGGAAGCTCATCACTGACTGCTTCAGCTTGGCCTGAATGCCCCACCTTGGCTTGCACCTAAGGGTCTTCAGCAAATCATTGCCCTGCCAGGCCCCTGTGCTCCACAAACAGCAGCAGCAGAGCTGGGTCTTGTCCCTCCCACCCTTGCTGGGACATAGGAAGTAACAGCACTACTGGAGCCATCAGGGCTCCTGTGGGTGAAGGAGACATGGGGCAGGGACTGCAGGAAGGAGGCAGGTGTGTGTGCACACTCCTCCCTGGCAGTGGGATGCTTCTGCAAATAGGCCTCTTGAAAGTATTGGCATTTGTGTGCACATGGGTGTGCACATGACCCTGTGAAGCGTAAGTGGTGTATTTCTGTGTGGGAGTACCACCCTCCTGACTTTATGGTCATCTGCACTTCAGTGCCAGTGAGGGTCCTGGTGTGTCTCTGTGGCTGGGGGGGTGTCAGCCCATGTCCACTGGTGTCTGTGTTTGCTCTGGTTGTGCAACGAGGGCTGTGCCTTGCATGCAGGCTGAGAGGCTGGTCCTCCTCTGTGTCTCCACCTCTGCCCACCTCCCCAAGGAATCACAAGCAGTTCCAGGTCCCTGGCATTTGCTGCTGAAATCAAAAATGGACCCATCAAGGGTTGGTGCAGAGCATAGCCCTGTACTCCAGAGACTGCAGGAGAAGGAGATCTCTGCCACCATCTACTGAGAAATCTGAGGCACGCATTTGGGTGGCTGGGTGGCACAGAAGGACCGATCTTACCAGCTGTCTGAGAGATAGCAGTGAAACAATCTATCTGAGCAAAGAGTTCACCATCTCCCTGTCCCAGCTGACTTCCTTGGGGCCTGGAGCCATAAGGTTAACAAGCAAATAGGAAAAGGGGAGAGATTTTACCTGAAAGGAAGGTCCCTGACTCTTCGCAAGGGCTGTGTTCACACATGCCTCTGTTTCTGCACCCATCTGCAACACAAGTGCAGATTCGAGCAGATCTGCAGGGAGAGCATCTCCTTCTGAATACAGAAATGCTCTACAGAGACAACAGGGCTCTGGATCCTGGGCCTCAGTAGCCAAGGACAGCAGCTGGGTGTCCTCTGGCTCTTTAGAGACTGTAGTGGTTGCTCTGTGGAGCACCTAAACTCTTGCCTATTTATGGAAAGGAGTGGCTTTCCTTCTTTAGTCCTCTAAATTTCAGCACAGTCTGCTTAGCCTGGGAGCTCCCTGGGCTTCCCTGGTCCAGCTTCACTCAGCACCATGTTCCCACAGCGCGCCAGGCTGGTGGCCCATCTGCCAGCAGAAGCAGGGCAGAGGAGGAAGAGGAACAGAGGCTCTGGAGAGCTGAAATATGGGAATCACCACCCAAAATTCCCTTGTCTGTCAGAAAGGTGTCGTGCATCCTGTTGTTGCGCTCATCTTTCTCCTCACAGCGATGGTGGCAGCTTTCCATAACCTCTGAATGTTCTCCACTGCCTGCCCTGTGATCTCAGTGCCCCAGGCCCAGGACCTACAACGGTGGGTCTAAACCACAACTCTTGGTTCCTCTGAAGTCCTGGTCAGAGGGCAATGCCCCCAGATGCCTTCCCGTTATCATACTTCCAGCAGCAAGGTGGTGCTGCCGGTCCCACCGGAGGTGGTGCTCAACAGGGCTCCCAAAGAGGGGCACATCCATCAGACAACAGCCCAGCTGGTGCCAGCTCCACGTGGCTGGGTTGGATTTAGACAGGGATTTGGGGTGCAGGGTGCTCTCCCTCCCTGTGTGACAGGCTGGTTGTCAAAGGACGTTGGACAATGTCTTCCAGACAGTGGCGCTCGGGGAGGGCAGGTGGTATTTTCAGGAGCTGCCCTTCCCAGGGCCTCCTGAAAACTGTTTCATTGTTTTGTAAATATAAGATATTGAAAATCTGGAGACAGCCTCCCCGGCAGAGGGTCAGGAAGCTGCAAAGAAGGTGGAGTGAGCTAATCAGAACTGACGTAAAGCTGCCAAGACCCAAGTTAAGCCCACGGTGGATTTGGATTCACACTGCAGATAAAGAGGCAGCTCTCAGAGAGCTGGCCTTTGGAGCTGGTTTAGATTAACCCGGATTTTCAGCATTGCTTCATGCTATTCCAGTCCACAAATCCAGACAGCTCTGCCAGTGCACACTGGGACGAACATGCTGCTCGGCCACCCCTCCGTCAGCCCAGCCTGTCTTTGGCTCCCCATGTCTAAGTGTTTGTGTCTAGGAGCTGGTGCCACTCTACAAAACCATGGCATCTTCTTCCTCCTGTCCTCTTGGCTGAGGAAGGGCAGATGAGGCAGGTGAGGCTGGTGAGACCCCTAAGCTACAGGGACACCGTGCCTGTCCCCAGATACAACTTCTGTGGGTGCATGCAATGGTCTGAGGAGGTCCCAGGTGGGTGTGTGCCCCTGTGTGTCACTGCTGGTGCTGCAGGAGGTGTCACGCCACGGCTGAGATCTGGGTGAGACTGTCCCTAATCAGGAGGTTGGGACTTACGGATTCCCTGGCTCCCAGAGGAGCAGAAGGAGCAGATGAGTCATTCTTTCCCTCGGTGCTGAGCTGGCGCAGGGCTACCGCATGCTGCTGCGAATGCATTGGCTCCGCTTCCACAGGCTGGGAAATCCTGATTCTGCAGGCTTTAGGGAGCCGAGGGCTTTGTGAGCTGCAGGTTGTGTGCGATATAATATCCGTACCTCGGAGATGTCCCCTAGCTGTGCCCTGTCTTCCCAGCCTTGTGCCATGACCTGGCATTTAATGTGAGCCTGAAGAGCAAGGCGAGATGCGTGGGGTTGTGACGGGGAACAGGAACTGGAGAGTGTCACGGGAGAGAGGAGGGTCTCCACATCCCAAGTAGTTCTGCATGGCATCGAGAGTGGGCACATCACACTCCTTTCCCCCTGCATGCCTGGGGGGTACTCCCCTCTGGGGGCACCTTGTGTCCTCAGCTTTCTCTGGAAGGAGCCTCCCCTTCCCAAATAGCCTCAGCTACTGCCCAGATACTAAAGAAACCCCTGACCAGACAGGTAGGACCTCTTGGCCCAGGCCAGATCGCAGGGCTGGAGCTGGGCATCCCTGCCAGGGTGACTTGGACGAAGTTTGCTTGCTGGGCAAGCACCTTGTTCCAGCCATGCTGTGGGTCTGCTGGGTGCCATTCCCACCTCCACCCTCTTGCCAAGGAGACCCAGAGGAAGGAGACACCCTTAAACCTTTTGGAGAGGGGGAGAAGGAGTAGGGGACTGGGCTGGGCATGGCATCCCTATATTGCACCCTGCTCCAGCCCACATGTCCTGGGGCAAAGGCAGAGAGCAGTGACTGTGCGGTGGTGGAGTGTGTCCCAGGGGGACTGCAGCAGGATGGCTCTTGCTGTGACAGACGACATGCTACAAAACCACCTTAAAATAAACTCCAGGAGGGCTTCGTCTCAAAGCCTATTATCTGCACTGAATGCCAGATTAGTGAGCAAAGCCCTCCTTGGGCTTTGAAAATGCTCTGTTAAGGAGGGATAATCATGTCATTGAGGCCCTCCAGGAGCCACCATGGAGGAGCTGGGGACAGCAGTGACCTCAGCAAATGCTTTACATAAGGGGGAACAGGGGGCATATACCCTCAGTTCAAAGATTGCTTCCCATGGCCACCTTCACCAAGGATAACCTATTTCTCTGCATCCTGAGCAGCTACCACTCATCAGAGCTGGGTGCAGGCTGGCATCACACCCTGGCATCTCCCACCCTCCCTCCCAGCTCCACAAAGCACTGCAGACGGATGGGCATCTGCGAGGCAGGCTATGCCCCAGCAGGCAGAACTGCAGACTTTCATGGCACATCCTTCCTTGTGGGCAGAAGAGACAGAGGGTGAAATTTCCCCCTTCAGCAATTGCTTGCCATCCCACACAGACCCCCACAATTCCCACTGTGCCACTGAGCTCCTCAGGGCCCCTCCTTAACCCCAGTTGCAGCCCTGGCTCTGCCCATTCCTCTGGGGCTGCCTCCTCCCCATCACGGTGTGCCAGCGGGAGAGCATCTTGCTGCACGCACTGCTTGACCAGAGCACTTTCCCTCCCACTGCCAGTCGATTATCGAGTCCATTAGAGGAAGGAGAAAGCAGTGTGGCTCACGGTGCTCTCTCCTTCCCCATCTCCCCCTTGGTTTCTCATGACATGTTTAGCCTGGTCGTAACATCAGCACATTCTCTTAATGCTGTGGCATAAGCAGAGCAATGAGTTATGGACAGGTGGCTTTATCTCAAGGACAGGAGATTCCCCCAGCTGGATCACATAAGCTGTGAGGAAGTTGGAGAAGAGCTCCCACTGGCCCTCGCTAAAACCATTACTCATAACGTGCACCTAATCACGGGATATTCCTGGGCTTTTTGGATTAGGTCTCCATGCCGCATTGGGAGTGCGTGCTGGGATTTACTAGATGTTTTACAGGTTGCAAGGAGGAAAAGAAGAAGCCTTTGCTCTTTATGGGGCAGCTTTTATGCTCTGCAGTTTCTGCACCACGTTTTTACTGCTTGCAATCCTACATCCCATCAATCCTGAGCTGGCACCAAGGGAAAGGCTCGGGAGACCCGATCGTAACAGGCAGTGAGCAGTAGGCAGCGGGTTGCAGTGCAGGGACGTGGGGCACCAGCAGCGGGAGGCTGCTGTGCATTGGGGTGTGGGAGGCTGGGAAGGGGGTGGCACTGTGATGGGGTGTGCATGGGAACAGGGGATTCCCAGCCAGAACCATCCCCCCAGATCTTCTTCATCGCTGTTCTGCTGCTGTCTTGCAGCTTGGCTTGGCTTGCAGCCAGAGCTGGCTCAGGGAAACTCAGCAGCATCAGCAGCGCTGCCTCGGAGAGGGAATGGGGTGTCCCAGCTAGAGAAAGGAGATAGTTTGAGGTGGGGACATGGAGACCTGGACTGGCTCCTCCTGCTGTCCCTGACCCCACCGCACATTGCTGGGCACCTCTTCAGCAACCAGCTCCACTTTTTAGGGCTCTGGCATAGCAAAGCTGTCAGCCAGGCAGTGGGAATTTGCCTGTCATGCCTGGCTGCTGCCAGAGGCGATCGCACGCTTGTGCCTGGAGCCCTCTGTGAATGACTGGAGGAAACCAAAATCCAACGGCTGACACTCAAGGATGTTCCCAGAGAAGTGCTTTGACAAGCAAGTAAATCCACATGAGGGCATTTGGAAGAGAGTAATATTGCTCTTCATCACCAGCAATTAATAATTAATCTCTTGTATTGCAGTGATGACTAGGGAGACAGCCACAGCAAGGACTCCTGGGGAAGGTCCTGTGCAAGCACTGTGCTGCAGACAATCCCCACCCCAAGGCAACTCTTCACAGTTAAATCCCCATGTATTCCCCGTGTCTTCAGGTAGCCTTAGCTGTGGGCAGCAGATGACGGCCTTATGCACATCCTAACATGTTGCTTCTCCGATCAGATAATTTGCTCTGCAACCTTGATGCACATATCTTACAATATTTTGTCACCCTTTATCACTGCAATTTCATTGCTATCATGGCCTCGCGAATCATTATTGATAGACTCTAATACCAGTGCTATTCCTTCACAGGGATGTGTTTTAATGAATTTTCTTCTCGCCCAGCAGTACAGCTGCACTCCGATATGGTTCAAGCGGTAGGGCTGGAGCTGGGAAGCTGAGTACATCCCACATGGTGTAGAGGTGACAGTACCGAGCTGTCCTGTGCTTTATTATCCAGCTCAATATGTGAATCCCATTGTCAGTGGCTGCAATACGGGGACATGCTCATCACGTTCAGCAGCTTTCAAGCCCGGGGATGCCTGCCTGAGTTTGCAGTGCATCTCCACACCAGCTTGGCTTTGACTGTTGGAGGGTTTTCTTTGAAGTGTTTTCATGTTCTGTTTTCTTTGTCAGAGGATGAACAACACCAGGACGTTCAAAGCAGGAGGTTTGCTCTGCAGTGCTTTCCTCTCACACCCTTATTTTCTGGTGTTGCCCCTGGAGCATCCTCGCAGACAGCAGTGCTGCCTTGACCTGTTACAGGGCAGCCACTCAACCCAGGAAGGCAAAGGGAGAGGCAGAACCAGCTACAGCCGCAACTCTGACCTGAAGCTGCAGAAGTGATTGATGGTTGGACCAGGAAAAGGTTTAGCACAAGGTTTGCTGGGACAGCAGGTCTTTGGAGATGTCTGTGGAGATGTCCTCTCTGCAGAAGTCAAGGGAGCCTCCCCAAGCTGCAGTCCTGGATCTATGGTGTGTGCTGCCAGTAAGTAAAGAGGCCAGCTGGTCTGCATGCATAATTCCTGGCCCGGTGTCAGCTCCAGCATGAGCTGAGCCCAGCCTCCTGCCGGCTCTGCCCCCAGCACTGGTTCAGGAGGCAGGGTGCTGAGCCCTGTCTATCTCAATGTGTGTAAAGCAGCTGTCACTCTGAGACAGTGACAGCTCGACGGGCTGGATGTACATGGCCTCTGCCTGCTCAGAAGATCTGGGCTGCGGTGACAGCTATGGAAATAAAGGGGGTGAGGAGGGAGATTGTCCCAGGCGGAGCTAGGTGTCATGTTTGAAGCTTTCCCTGTTGCAGGACCCCCCCAGGCCCAGCTCAATATTTCTTCTTTTGCAGTGCTAAGCTCTCCTAGGGCAGAGCAGATCAGTTGCTCCCTTTTGTCATTTTCTCACATTATGAAGTGCAGCGAGTCACTGAAGGGGCTGGCTCCATTCATCTGCATGGTGGAAATAGCTGAAGGACAGGAGAAGGCACAAAGCAGAGGGTGCATCCTCACAGACCCAGTGGGGACCTGTGCATCTGCACAGCACTGGACCAAGATGCTGTGTTGCTTAAAGGGTCGTGCTATAGGGCACGAATCAATTTGAGCAGGAGCACGACCTCCTCAGAGCTCGGCTGCAATGCCAGGAGGAGAGCTAGCCAAGAAAGCATGCTGAATGGGCGAGCCAAGTCAACAGCCCCTCGGAGCCGGAGCCCTCCGGAAAGACGGAGGGCAGCTGGACAAGGCTGAACAGTGCTTTGCTCTGTCTGCCAGCCAAATGGAGGCACTCGGGAGGTAACCCTATTTTCTGACAATAGCTGGCTCTGAAGCACTCGACGATTTTAATAGCATTTGGCGAACTTGAGCAAAGGAGGCTGTGAAACCGTAGCACCAGCTCCCGTGGAGAGCTGCACTTCACGTGATAATGAACCTCTGAAAGTGATGTTTGTCACAAAGAATACAGAAATGAGGTGAATGCAGAGAGGAATCTGCAACCAACCTAGCCCAAACTCTGCAATTTTGGGGATGGTAAATGGGTCCTTGTTGGGATTCCAGGCTGCAACAGGGAGCTGAGACACAGCACTGGGGTAGACCACTCCAGCCCCAGAACGAGCTCTTGAGAAATCAATTTGAGTTTGCCAAGGAGAGAAAAACAGGCAGCGCAGGGCTCTGGCGGGGAGGTCCCGGCCAGCATCTGCCCCACCACAGCGTGGAGGCATCGTGGGGCACACAGGTGACCCAGAGCTGACAAGTCTGGAACGGCCACCCACTGCAGGACAGCCTGGAGAGGGACAGAGCATAAGACATCACCCACACAAGCATGCAGTGCAGAGCTGTCCCCAAATTCTCCACTCCCAAAGCAGACACTAAGGTGGGCTTATCACTCTGCTAACCCTGCATATGACAGAGTAAAGATACTTGCTAAACACCATGGGAAAAAAAAGAAAAAGACTCTATTATTCTCATGCATACAGACACAAATTAATTAACTGAGTATGTCACAGGGGGACATTTCCCATGACCTGCAGAGAAGAGTTTCGGGGAGAAATGGCTGATGATTAATGCTTTTCTGTTCCTGCTTAAGCAACAGGATCCGGGGAAGGGCCGTTTGAAAAAAGAGAAGCCTTTATACACCTTCAGCACACCTTTTGGAAGACACTGTGTTTTAGGCAATTGTTTGCTGCTAGCTTTCACGAGAAAATGCAACAATTTCTGATGGCACCAAGGTTTGCATAACCAATGTTTTCATCTGTGGAGAAACAACAGAAAGTGTGACCAGAGTGTGGACAAGTTTTAGAATGAGTCAGAGCAACTCCAGCTACTGAGCTAGAGCCAAGCAAGTCAAAATGCCAGCTTCTGTTCTGCAAATAACCTGTCTGGAAATAAATTAACACCACAGAGGATGCTGGAAGGTGATAGCTGGGTTAAGCCCCTGACCACTGTGCTTATGTGGTGGTTTAGAGAGTTGAAAAATCAACACAGCTAATTGATACTTCACAGACCTGCAGTACTATAATGATAAATGTAAAAAAAGAGTTTTTTGTTGTTGCTTTTAGAGGGAATATCAGGGCAGTTCTCTTACCACCAGGCAGCCAGGCAGGAGTCCAGCAGCTCGTGTGCTGCAGAACGAACAAAAGAAGAGATGTGAATACACCACAATAGAAATGAAGTTCATGGCCATGGTAACTGGTATTAAAAGTTTCATATTTAATCATGACGAGCAGTGTCAGCTGAAAACAAGGATTGCTAGAGGATTGTGTCGAACCCTTCCCACATAGAGAATGCAAATATTATCTTTTTTTTTCCAGCTACAAAATGCAAGATTTATGAAATGAATGTTCACCTGGAGACAACCAGTGGCTGTGGGGAGCTTCCAGAGCATTAGACAGTTCAGGGGAGCGAAGGCCAAAGATAGGTTTTGTACGTGTCACTTCGATAGGAAAAAAATCTGTCTACTCTCCCCAAAACATGGGCTCTGATTTACAGAACTACTGCTTTGGATGAGACCTGCAAACGGGTCTTGGGCTTGTCCAGCACATTCCCACCTCCTGCTCCCAGTACAGGAAAAGTCCTCTGTTAATAGCTCAGATTCCATTTAATGGTTGTGTGCAGGTTGTTTTTAAATTGAAAAATCTAAGAGAAAGGACCAGGTTGTTTTACACTAGTCTCAGATGAACAGTATCACTGAAAAAGGTGTGATGGCTTGTGCCAAAAATATATCTGGGTTTGGTGAAAAGGAAAAAAAAGCCTTTGGGGAAAGATAATTGGAGACAACCTCCAGCACTTGCTCATTCTTACTTTCCCAGGGCCAGATTATTAGGTGACACTACTGCTAGAGAGGGAACTATGCCCCACCAACGCATCTGTGCTAGACGAGGTGTACCTGAATGAATGCTATTCTACAACAGCTTGTCGGACATGGGTTTAACCAGTGCAGAAAGAACTGTGCAGTGCAGTGAGTGCATACGAAGCAGTGCCAAAATTGAATGTAGCTGCTAAATGTAGATGTGGAATCAGGCTCTGATCCGTTCTTAAATCTGTTAAATTACAGAACAGCACCAACGAAGCATGTGTTGTCACCTGCTGACATTTTATTTAACAGATATATGAAAACAAGGATGCCTTCGGTATTCGAAGCTGCTGTCAGAGTCACTGGGGACTTGGGGATGTATAAAGAGACAGACAAGGCAAAACAAACAGCTCAATCTGCTCGCAGCCCACCGAGCTGCAGCACTGCGGGACAGCCCCGTGGTGCTTGGAGCAGCAAGGAGCGGGCAACCTTGGCGCTGCTGTCCCGGTGCTGGGCTGGCTGCTGGGGGCCCTGGGAACCCCAGTGGATCCGAGCTCTCTTCTCTCCATTTCCAGCCCATGGAGATGAGTAGGTGCCTCCAGAGTGTGTCCTGGCTCGCGGGATAGTTTTTGAAGATCTTGATGTCTCTCTATTGACTGTAGAGAGAATGGGCAGCTTTGCTTCTGGCTTGGAAATCTAGTGTAGATGTCCATGCTAAGGGAGGTGAACCCTCCCCCTGTGTACAGAGGCAGCACTCTTTACACTGGGACTTACATATAGAAGACTATCACGCAGCAGGTTAGAGGTCAAGCTTGCCCTCTCTGCGGTCTCAGGAAAGAAGGAAGTGTGCCCACAGCTCTGAACCTGATACAGTGACAACCCGTGTCTTTGTGACCTGCTCCTGCCCAATTCCACCTCCTTCAAGCTCCCCTCTGGAGCTTCCCCTTCAGGATCATGCTCCTGTTCTGCATCGGCTGCAAGCCCACAGCTTGTGGGAGCCTCCTGCTCCCACTCAGGTCTTCTCCCTCAAATACCAATGCCAGGACCCTCCTCCAGGCCCTGGAGCTTCTGAGCGGGAGAGCTCAGGGGTGAATGTGGCCAAGGCTGTGCCCCACTAACCCAGCCTGGAGGATTTACTGCAGGGTCCAGTGTCTCTGTTAAACAGCAATGCTTTAGAGCACAGAACAAAACCTCTCAGCTTTACCAACAGCGAGCCCTGTGGGCAGTTGTGTGCCTTCTTTTGACTGAATATTCACCAGAAAAAAAAAAGGCATTTTAGTGTCACTGAATCTGTCTGTAAAATTCCATACAGTAACAGAAAAAGTGAATCATTTTAGCAAAAGAAAATTCTAAAAAGCAATGAGATTTTGATTTCCCAATTTGAATCCTACTGTTTTCTTTTCAAAATCATTCACATTTGATGCAAAGAACAGGTTGATAAGCTTACCTGTTCAGAGCAAAATAAGTGTTTGGTCAACTAGTTTGTCTTACCCTCTGTAATTCTTAAGTCCTTTTCCAATTTAAATAATGAAGTGAAGAATCAATTACTTCAGAAGCTTCCAATCTGTGGAGATATTAAGGTAATCTGGGGCCAGATTCACGGAAGTATGAATGTGCCTGGCACTGCAGAGAGGTGCCTGATGGAAACCACTACATGCACTTTGCAGATGTATTGTTTTGCACTTTTCAAAAGGCACTCACTAAAAGTCTGTGACCTCAGGCTCAGACAAGGCCAGCTCCTTCTAGAAAATGGGACATATACTCTTTGTAAGGCTGAGGACTTTTGAAAATCTTATAATTGGTCACACTGCCAGCTTTTCATAATCACACGCAGCAACTGTACTCTTTTGTAGGTGCCGTTTGCTGTAACCAGAAGATGACCAAATAAAATCCAGGCTGAGAAATCGGGCTGCTTGTCCCCTTGGTGCTGAGATCTCTGCTGCTCTCTTCACACACGGTGCTGCTGTGAATTGGGATACAAGAGGGGAGTACAGACTTCATACCAGGCTGAGAAAACCACAGCTTGCTGGAGTACAGCACTGGGGGAGCTCACTGGTGTTCTGGAGCATTGCACAGACCTTTCTGGTGTTAACATGGAACATCGTGAGGACTTTACTGGTAGTTTTTAGTTTAAACAGGAAACTGCACAGGTTTACAGGCTCCTCTGTTTAGTTCTAGAAATGAAGAAAGGTGCAGTCCTTCCGAACGTGAAGCCATCCGTTTGCTGACATCAGAGGATGCTCTTTACAGGAAGACAAAATCTAAGAATGCTTGTTGACATGGTGGATGCTGCACTTGGATTTGGTTTCAGTATCATTGCCCTGCTTGCGCATTCAGAGCAGCTGTGGTGGAACCATCTTCATAAATCAATGCAGGAACACGGAGCAAGAGTGCAAGTGGCCGAATGGGAGCTGCTCGACTGGTGAGCACCTGGGCAGCAAAGCAGGCAGGCAGCAGATGTTAAACTGCAATGTATAGAAATGCCATCCAGAGGGGCAATCAGTGGGAATGCTGTGGATCAGCTAGCTGGAGATGGGATGCAGACCCATGCGTGCTGCTTACCCCAGCCGCAGGACAGCCAGGGAAGACCGAGGCTGTGCTCACAGACATAGGTTGCTCCATTTTGGCACCAAGAGATTGGCCAGGCACTGGCTTGCCCTCAACTTGGCAGTGGCGATAGCTCATTAGAGAAGAGCTGAGACATCTCCAGCCTGCAGAGGACGGCCTGATTCCCCCTCTTGCTTCCCCAAGAAGTAATCAAAAGACATTCAACAGTTACTGAAGTAGTCACTGAAATCTCTGTGCTAAGTCATAATATTTGATAGCAGGAAGCCTTGGATCATGGACTTTTTGTGTTTCTGCTTACACAAGGGTCATTCCTCTCTCGCAACAGTCTGCTGAACCACAGTGGGTATCAAAGACAGTTCAGTCCCTTGCAATAAACCCTCTTGCTTCAAAAAACAAATGGAGGTTTCAATTCAGACCCCATTTCTCCAGACCACCCTCTGACAAGCTCTTCTAGAAGGAGGTTCAGGTGTCCTGCAGAGAGCATCACAGTCAATCCTAGGAGCTCACTTCTCTGAGCCATGCTGACCCCAGCCTGAGATCCCCCCTGGCATGGACACGATAGAGAGCAGCTGCTCTGAGGGAATGTGAGGTCCTTGCAGAGGATGGAATTCCTGGAAGGCAAATCGAAATCTGCCTATGGGATGCTGAAATCGGTTGGCCTCAGGAGGAGGCTTGGCAAAGCAAATCCATATTGCGATGTTTATTCAGCAGGAAGAAAGTCCCTCTCAGATTCTGGATCCTCTAGAAACCCTTAAGAAGAGCTCAGCTTTATTCAAGTCCTCACTCTTTTTTTGGGGGGGGAGAATCTGCAGGTTGTCCAAATGCTGGTGCTACACTAGCTAGAGTCACTGAGAGAGAAAAACCCTCCCGTCGCCTCCATCCCCATATCCCTATCCATCTTGTCCCTGTCCCAGCCCTTGGGGCCCCGGCTGCAGGGTGCCTGGCCAGGGCAATGGCTCTCTCAGTGGAGCCTGTCAGGGCTTGTTACCACCACCAGAAGATCATCATTGGCTGTGCCCCCAGTGACATTTGTGCAGGCATGTCTTTTCAGTCTCCTAAATGAAGCTGTAAAGGGGAATGAATGAGGGATGAGGAGGAGATTGCCTGAAGCCTCTGCTCCCTGCCTCTTCCCCAGCAGGTGTGATGGATGGCGGGAGCGGGGAGCGGAGGCTGAGTCAGCTCCCAGGTGACCTTCACCGAATCCCTCCCGGCCCCCAGTCCCCTCGCTGCTGCATGGGGCTGCTGCGCCTGGGCAGATTGATGGCAGCTCACGCTCAATTTCTCTGATGCACTTTTGCTGAGAGACACTCGTACATCTTCCCCATGTCGTCTCTCCATATCTGAGGTCAGGCTTTCAACAGGCAAGAAATGTTCCAAAATAAATCACCGCCATCCCTTGCCCAGGCTCTGCCAGCTCTGGAGGAGTGGGGCGAGGAGGAGAGGGAGGCAAAGGGCTTGAGTGGGAATGGACAAGCCCATAGGGATGGATAAGCCCATAGCAGGCAGCAGGCAGCCAAGCTGCCCTTCCCAGAGGATTTCTCCAGGCTGCATAGGGAAAAGGTTCTCTCCTTGCATTTCTTGCACTGGCAACCAGCATCTCAGCTGGGGACCCTCTGGTTCTGCGCACCTTTGCATGCACGAAGTGCATCAAAGGGCAGATAGAGTGCACTGTGCAGCACATTCTTCCCTGTGGCAGGAGGAAACAGTATCCCCAAAATGCGCAGCCCAGAGCAACCCTCAAAGAGGGGCTCAGCTGGGATTTGCCCCACACTGCCTCCCTTTCCCATGCCAGGTCTGAATCTGCCCGTGTCCTTGGAGCTCCAGTTAGGGGAACTCTTTGATGCTTTGGGGGTTTTGTTCCCAGCGCCCAATGCTGGATCAGCGCTGGAGGGTTGTGGGGAGCACTCACCTGCCCGCTGCCTGCCTGCTGCCTGGGGTTTCTGCTGAGGGACATCAGCACCTCCTGGAGCTGATGGAGAGGATGAGACCCTCCCAGCAGTGGGTCAGGGCCTGTCAGGGAGCTTTGCAGCTGCTCTGAAACCCAGATGTGCTGGACAGCTTGCACACAGACAGACAGATGTGACCCTGAAGCTTCTTACCCTCACCTCACTGTCTGAGCCCCAGCCTTGCTCGTGCATGGAGCCAGGCAGGGAGTCAAGGCGCTTTAAAGAAATGCAAGAAATATTTCTGTGTTTTCTCTGCACTGCAGTTCTGCTCTCTTCCAGCTTGATTATTATTGGGAAATGCGAAAAAATAAAATGGCCTTTGCTTTGCTCCAGGAGCTTTAAGAGAGCCTGAAAACTGTGCAGATAGAGGCAGCTGAGCACACCCAGCTCTTGCTCCAGCACTGCTGGAGCAGGGTGTTCTTAACTGCTGTGGTCCTAATATTTAATCTGTACCCCATCACCCTGGCAAGAGTGGTGGTGAAGAGGGAAAGGTGCAATTACTTTCTGTTTAAAAGCCCATTTTAAATCCCAAATGTTGCAAGAGAGTGTATCATTGAACTCATTTGTCAGACTGGGAAACTGAGGCACGTGGAGGACAGGGACTTGCCTAGGTGTTAAGACCAGCTCCCAAGTCCTTCCCTCATGAGCTGTGGTGGCTCAACCTGTTGCTGAGATTCTCTCCTGTCTCCTCTGCCTGGGCATAGTGGAGGCAACTCTCAAGGCTCTTCCACAGAAGACCAGAGCTTCCTGTAGCCTCTGCCCTCCATTTCTGGCCACCCAGAGGTGCAGCTGATGGTGGCATCTCTGCTTCTACAGTGTGACTGAGAGCAGGCAGAGCTCTCCCATGCCCTGCTGCTCCCCGATCCATTCTCCTCCAGCTTGTTCTCTGCTATAAGGTGCTGAGAGTGGTTGGTTTGCTGGGCTCCTGGCTGACGGCTTGGCCGTGGCCCTGTGGCAAATCGCCTGGCTGGCAGTGGTGGCTTGCAGAGGAAAAGCAGGAAGCCCAGGGACACACACAGGGTGTGTTGTCACCCTGGGAACTCAGCAGCGACTTGCCTGAACTTGCAAGGCTAGTGGCTGAAACAATTTTTAGCATCACCCTGTCCCCTTCCCTGGAGCCCTAAGTACTTTGGCATGGCTGAAGCCCTCTGCTCCCCTGCCTCACTGCCTTTGGGAGAATCCCAGCTTCTTCATGCCAGCATGCCACCAAGCAACTCTATGGGCAGCAGGGCCCTTCGCTGGTGGGATGGGACCAGCTCATGCGCAGGTTGCCCTGGAGCATGGTGCCCAGGCCAGCTCTTGCCCCTTGCCCCCAGCCATGGGGCTGAGCTGCCTGCGGTTACCCTTTCTCTGCACACTCGGCACCCCAGGCATTGCGGCCATCCCTTCACCCAGAGTTTGAACCGCTTTCTCTGGAGATTGCACTGTTGTGCCCCAAAAACACCTCTCAGAGCCCGACGGATGGGCAGTGAGCCTGGGAGGCCCTGTGGGGCTCTCCATCCCCTCCCTGGACACCTCCATGCTCGAGGTCCTTCCTCCACAGACTCCAGCAACACATCAGCCTCCACCTTCCTCATCCCCACTCTCAAAGCACAGGCACTCAGTGGCCTCATCCCGCTCTTCTGGGCACTGGACTAAGTGGTGGCCACGATGGAAACTGTCCAGAGCAGAGACCCTGCTGCTGGGAGCAGGTGGAGATGTCACGGGCTGGTTGCACAGCCTGGGCTCAGGGGATGCTGTATCTCATGGTGGATTGACTCTGGCATTTCCCAAGGGATCCCACCTTCCTGGCAGTTTGATGTTGCCATTCTGCTGTTTTGAAAGCTCAGCCCCTGGGCCTAGGGAGAATCGGGCTGTTCTTTAATGAGAAGCCACGTTCTGGCCTTTCTGACAGTGGACAGCCAAGCTGGAAACAGAAAGACACTGTGCCAAGGACTCTGAACCAGAAAATGAAAGTCAGCCTTGAGCTTTGCAAGCTCAATCATTTTTCCATTTATCTCAAGGCTGGGGCTGGGTCAGTTTTCTTAGTCCTTCCCCAGCATGTCTTTGTGTCCCAGGCCATGTGGGTCTTCTGAAATTGTAGTTTAGAAGTGCTAAGTTTTACTTCACTGCAACTTGAACTTTTCACAGTTTGCAGTGTAACAACTTACTGATGCACAGAAACAATCATGGAGGGAATAAGGCTCCCTCTGAGTCTGAGCTGCACTGGAGATATGTGCCAGCTGCATTTCTACCTTCCCTTGAAAACACAAGTGATGACTGCTGGTCATGCAGGATTGAGATCTGATAGCTCAGACCAGCATAATGGTGCTTTCAGCACACTCTTCCTCTGTTTGGCTCATGAGATACCATCAAAACTGCGCCTGACTTTCTCCAATGCCACAAATTGTTATTTGTATTACACCAAGAGCAATCTGAGCCTTACAGCACTGTGGGAGCTGGGTCCTGAGTCTTAGCTCCAGTGACTGAACTGAGCAGGTGTCCTCTGACCATGATGGGAGTATGGACACCCAGCTCAGCTGTAAATGCCTCACTGTTGACATCTGCCAGGAAGCTCACTCACAGGTAGGCGTGTGGAAGTCAGTGGCAAGGGTGGTGTTGGGGGAAAAAGCCCCCAGAAGTGCAAGTGAATGCACAAGACCTCTCTTGTAACATTTTGGAATTCAGATTCAGTTCTGGAATTCAAAAAAGCAAGAGGCAGGAGGGGAGCAAGCAGCTTTTTGGGAAGCAGGGCCACACTTCATCAGCCTCTGCTTGTTTTGCCAACAAACCTGAGGAGAGACCGGTACAAGACACGTGTTTGTGCCTGGTGCTCTTCAGAGAAGGATGAAAAGTCACTTGGGAGCAGGGAACTTCCTTTGATACTCTTGAAAATCATCTCCAAACCTCTTCAGGACAATGACTATATCATGACCTAGAGCTGCAGATTTTTTCCTGCTTTATTGGCCACCGCGGGGCTCCAGTGTAGTCCTCAGAGCCTCCCAAGCCCAGGCAGCAAGTCTTCCCTTTCTCAGGGGAGGAGCACCAGGCAGTGGAGCTTGTCATCATTTCCCCAGGAGAGGACCACGGATGCCACAGGGTAGGATGACTTCCCAGGCAAGATGATGCATTGCCCTGAGCTGTTTCTCTGTGAGAAGTCAAAGGGGAGAGATTTGATGAGCTTTTCCCAGGGGAAAGCAGGGGTGAAGCAGTGAAGTCTCCTTCAGGAGTCTGGACAGTGCTGCACAGGAACAGAAACACCCAGCTGGCTGCATAACCCTATATCTGCTGAGGCATTATGTCAAAGGGAAAGGTAGGGCTGGAAGGAAGCTGCTCCAAGTACTTATCTTTGTTTTGCCAGTGATTAAACACCGTGTTTTCCCATCTGTAAAACAGAAAAAAAATCATCCTCCCCTCCCTCCCAGAGGCTTCGTGAGGATTCATTCATTTATGTCAGAGTGAAAGCGTGCAAAGTGCTGTGTGGATGGAAAGTCAAGACTGAGCTCCTGGCTGCAGGCACACTGACCGCAGCACACTCTGGGCTGGCTCGCCAGGACACTGCAGTCCCCTACCTGTGGCATCAAGAGGACACACCAGGCCTGGTGCAGCACAGCCCATGGTCAGGGTGAGGAGGAGGGATGGTGCAGACCTTTCTCAAATCACAGGGCATTCCTATTTCTTCGAATAGTGAGAACAAGTAGGAGTGGGATGGGACTGGGGAAGCATCTCCCACACCCTCCTACCGTTTTGGATGTGGGTATTTGAAAGTCTGTGACTGGCACAAAGCTCATCTCCAATATCTGCTTTCAGGAGGATTGTTCCAAAAAATTCTGAAGCCCTGATGTTATGTTACCACTCCCACCCATTGCTGCAGTGCCGAGGTGCACACTGTGCCCTGCCTGGGCACTGCACAAACCTCACATTGAGCTGCAGCCTTTGTAAGCAGGGCAGGGCTGTCTGCTGGGGACAGAGCTGGGTTGGGACAGCAGGGCCCGGGAGGAGCTGCTGGCTGCTTCCCTTCTCCCCAGGCCACTTTCAATCCCAGGGAGCCCCAAGTGCATGGCTCCTTGCACGTCTCCAGCACCAGCTGGCCCAGGGCTGCACAGCCACACGTCCATGGGCAGCCACCACCCTCTGCTGGGTGGATGTGAACCAGTGCAGGACGTGCCCAGTGCCATCGCGCTCTCCTGTCCGGAGCTCAGCTCCAGCAGGTTGGCTCCTGGGCAAGCAGAGCTGGACTTGGGCTCTGGGATCCTAAGCATCCCCAGGGAATGTTCCCCAGCTCCTTCCCGTCTGCTCCCTTCCTCGACAGCATCTCCGCAGCAGCCACCGACAGATGTGACAAACACGCTGGCTGCATGATCTCTCCCACATCCCCCAGAGCCTGGACTCTGCCTGCTGAGACCCAGCCACAACCCATTAAGCAATTCAGGCTCAGGAACACGCTTTGCTCTCCCACTGGCTGCCAGAGATGGCGGCCACCACCGGACCCCTCCTGTGCCTGCCGAGGGGACCGTGGCTCCGGATCACTTCTAGCTGCTTAGCTCTGTGCTGGGCGGTCGATGTCCCATGGGTCACCTGGAGAGGAAGGGGAGCAGACATCATGCAGGGGCTGCCTGCACCATGCAGAGGAGACCAGGCTCCTGCCGAGCCTGGAAGCAAGGTAGGAATGAAAATTAATTAAATGCATGCAGGAGCCCCTGCATGCTGCCCCAGTTTCCCAGTCCAAGGCTGGCTGGGCGGGCACCAGGCACCAGGCACCTCAGAGCCAGATCTCATCCTCCCAAATTTCCACCAGTCAGAGGAGGGTTTTGAAGTTGGTTCAGAGAGACGCTGTGTCTCAGACCTTCTCTCAGGGCCTTATTAAAATGCAGACTGCAAATTCAGATACTGTAAACAAGGTCACTGGAGAATGAAGATCAACAGAGTGCAAGCACAAGGAATGCAGAGCATTAATATTCTGATGTGTGAGCCCGTCCTAAATATTTTATCAGGCTAAGCTTTTTTGTATTGAGGCATCCTTCCCCTGCTCTTCCTCCTCCTCTTCTGCCTGCTTCACGTCGTTTTCTCTTGCGTTCACAAAAAGCACTTTGTTTTTCGGCTGAGGCTTGAAATGTATGCAAACCTTCTGCTTCCCCCTCGAACAAAACCCTCGCCCTCTTCCAGGCAGAGGGGGAGAGATTTCCTAACGGGCTTTCTTTTGTTTCTGTCAACGTCTCACTTAGCCAGCAGGCTCTGAGACAGAGCCGACTTATTGAACGCTACCAGAGTCTTATCACCCGTGCCCCCCCTGCCAGAAATGTGGGGATTCCCTCCCACCTCCAGCAGCTCTGCCAAGCGGGGTGCAGAGCAGCATTGCTGCATCCTGCATGTGTGCACGGTGTGCTGAGCAAGGAGAGCATCCTGTCGGATGCTCATGGGCTGTCTCCTAGGGTGGGTGGTTTTGGCTGGGCGAGATGATGCTGAGATGCTTGGTCTGGTTTCAGACCAGCCGTGGCAGGGTCATTGGAGTTTGCCCTGTGCTGAGAATGGCTGAGAACCTTTTAGTAGGCGAGAAATGAGAGGGAAATCCAGCTCATCCTTAGCTGGTGGTGAGAGGCTGCTTCCTGACCCCAAGTAACACATCCCACAACCTAAGAAAGAGATTTGATTTTCAAGATGCTCTTTAGCACAACTACAAATGTATTACAGAGTCCTGAAAGTGCCTTTATAAATCCAAAATGTTTTACATTTTTTTTCCTTTTCCCTTTACATTGGGGCCACAGAATCCTGAAAGTGTCTGTGCACTTAGAAATCTCCAAATGATAATTTTTGTTTCCCTTTAATTGGATGCCAAACTGGGAAATTTGGGTGTTGCTTTCAAGTCCTACTTCCTGGATTCATTGCACGACATGGGAGAACAGTGTTTTGGAGAGGATTCACCCCGTGGCCATCTCAGGCTGTCCTGGCCCAGGTGTGGAGTTTGCTGGATGCAACCATTCAAACAGCACCCAGATCTTCAGGGAAACATTTGGTAATCCTGAAATTTCCCAGGTATGAGTATTTATCCATGTTGCCAACTGCAGGTAATATACTGTCCTCCATACTGCCCACTAACCCTAAATTTTTCTCATTTCAAAAACTACACACATCCAATTAACAATATTACCCAGCAAGTGGCTTGGCCCACCACACATCTCAAGTAAAAAATAGCAGAGGATTGAAGTGAACAGTTTGGGAATAGTCAGTTGAATGGGAATTATTCATGCAAACTGTATCGCAGACTCTTACAAATACCAAATGCACTCCAGAAAATGAGGGCATTTATGTAATGACATCTCATTAAAAAAAAAATCATAAGAAATTGATTATTAATAAAATATTGAGAGATAATTAACATTTTTTCTTAGCAGAAGATTCCAGAAAAGGGGCCACTTCTCCTTTTCAACTTCAACTTCGGCTTCTAAAGGACTTGAAAGAGAATCATGTGCATTAACCAGAGAAATCTGGCCTAAAATGAACATTTAAATGCATCGTGAATTAATGGGTGAGCTTTTTAGTAGGTGAAATGTTGGAGTCTATACAAATTGACATTTTTTGATCATAAATAATAGCCTAGATCTGAAACTGCTGTATAATTGTTAGCTCTTGGTTCTGCAAACATTTTGCAGTTGTGCAGAGTGGATTTACTTTCTTTTTTTTTTTTTTTTTTTTTGAATTTTATAAAGTTAGTACTGTCCTCAATATTTTCCAGCTCCAAGAAGCATAACAGACAGCAAGGAGAGGATGTGTTCATGCACCAGCGGCGGTGGCTGGAGCCAGCGTTTGGCCCCTTCCTTGCACTGCTGGGATTTTGCTTTCCCCATACTGACCCTGAGCGCTCATCCCCCGTCTGTTGGGAGCAGCAGAGGAGAGCCCCTGTCTGGGTCCGGGCAGAGCCATGACACAGAGAAGAAAAGAAGGAGGAAAATCTGTCTATACTACAAGCGTTATCTCAGCCAGAAGACGCTTCAGCTAGGAAGAGCAGACCTCCCTGCCTCAGCCTTGTCTCAGATGCAGGTCCCCAGCCCTGTCCCCATGGCCAGGGAGATATTTTGCCCAGGATGCTCACCTGGATAAGCCCATGGCTCCTGTGCACTCGGCTGCTGGGAAGGACAGGGGTGCTTGGGCTACGTCCTGGGCTGCAGGGTTTAGTCGTGCAGGTGCAGCCACAGCCCATGCCTGGGAGGCTTTCCAGGTAAGCAGCAGGGACAAAGGATGGAGGGGGATCCGGACTCTGGATCCACAAATGCACGTGTACCCCAGGATCCCTGACACCTGGAGACCTTGTGAAAAGTGTAGGTGCTCCAACAACTTAGACACAAATGCAGGTGAGACCATCATTCCAGAGTATGAGGCTGCTGTAACTGCACAGCACACCTGGATCGCACACTGCATGCACATGCACAGAGTCCCAAATCCACTGGACCAAAGCAAGAGAAAAGTGAAATGTGGGATTCAAGCTGCTGCAAATGGTCCCGCCTGCCCCACAGAAATGGGCACGGAGCGGTTTGTCCCCACGACCCGGCAGGCTGGGTCAGCGACCGCACAGGTGCCTCCCTGCAGGCCAGCTCCAGGCTGGCTCGGCACGGCTGCAGCTGGGGATCCTGGCAGCATCCAGACACGGGGAAAACCCTGACTTGTTTTCACTCTCTTCTTGGCACCACTCACTGGAAAGGCCCGAGCACGTCTCCTCTCCCTCGGTGACTGCGCTACAGCCTTCCAGTCCAGCCAGGGGGACCCCGGGGAATGAAGACATTTATACTACACATTGGCCGGCCTGTGCTCTCTTCTCTTGTGAAATACAGCAGCTTATTGATTTATATTTAAAAGGGATGAATGCAGCATATATCAGTATATTAGACACACTCCACACAAACAGAAAGGGCACCCCTGCCTTCCCTCTTGAGCAATTCATCACGGTGAGATCTCTCAGGGTAACAAGTGAGCAGACCGGGGGGAGAGGGGGTTTCTCCCTTGTGCAGCTTCCCGAGCAAATTCCCCAGCATGGAAGAGAAGCGGTGTGCAAGCACCATCTCCAAAAGCTGTGCACTGCTGTACCGTTACCCTCTGCAAGTGGCCTTCCCCCCGGCCTCTGGAAAACAGTGTAGAGCTGTCACTCCTGTCACGGTGTGGGGAAACCGAGGCACACAGAAGTGATTTGCTTCAGATCACATTGCAAGCATGGAAAGAAGCAAAGATTTGAAGTCATGTCTCCTAGGTATTAACGCAGTGGTCTGGCTGCCAAACACCTCCCCTCCAAGGGTCCTGGAAGCTGCCCGGTGCAGCAGAAACAGGTGCTGGGCTAGTCCAGACCTCCTGTGGTTACAAGGTGCACAAAAATCCTCCCACCCACTGCAGACGGACTGGTTCGGAGCACACACAGCCCCTTGGACACTCGGCTGGGTTGCTGGTGAGGACGGGGCAGCAAAGGTCTGCCCCACGGGTTACATTCATGCGCCAACCCTCGGCTGTTCAGGGCTTTGCAAAGCCTCCTTATGCTTGGCTTTACAGGGTCTGTGAAGTGAAAGGGAATAAAGATGTACTCCCTCCCCAGCCAACCGCTCCGGCAGGGACAGGTGCCCTGCCAGAAGGCAACCCTTCATCTCCAAGGGATGACATTAAAGCAAGCAAAACTCCAGAGCTCCTCAAGTGCCAGAGGCAGACGGAACTTCCTTACCCCCCTGACAGAGCAAGAACTTATCCTGGTGGCACCACATGCAAAAATCCTCCTCCCTTCCCTTTGCTGCGGGAGGCACAGCACTACAGGCACCTTTCCTCTCGCTGTCAGCCAACCTGGGGCTCAGGGAATGGGGCTGCAGAAGAAACCCCATTCCTCATTCAGAGAGAGGGAGGCAGGGATTTCAGGTACCCAAGTGAAAATTACAGCATCTCTTCTGACTTACGAGTGTTTCTGTTGGCTCTTGCTTGTGCTGGGTTTCCATTAGTAGCATGAGCGGGCTAGTTCATCTATCACATTTGCCAGCCAGAGAAATGACATCGGGGCAATACAAATCCATGCTGGTGCATTAGCATTCGGGATAGATAAGGCCAGTGGCAATCCACTGAGAGGGCAGCTAAGTGCACCAGATAGAAGGGAAGAGGTGTAGACATGCCATGCTCACTAAGCACTTGATATCTGAGTCAAATCCAGGCTGCTGTCTTCATACAGGGGAGCATGCCTTTGATATAATATCCCCCTGAGATATGATATACACCTGTGATTATCCTGACTCGCAATTCCATGTCCCTGTGCTGCCCTGAGCTGGCTCTGCAAGCTGCAACGTTATTTATCTGGCAATAAACGACCTTCTGTCTGCAAAATGAGGACTTCAGCTGGGAAAGTAACGGGCAGGTTTGGCTCAGCTGGAGATGTGCCCGGAGGTGAAATCTGATTGGGAAGAAGCGTTGTCCTCCTGGCTGAGCGAGAGAGCCCTCTGACCTGCTTTCCAAGGTGGCCAGCCAAGGGCAGCCTGGGGAAGGGGAGCTGCTGATGCCTGCCAGTGAGCAGGATCACATAGGGCTGAACATTAGGGCTTTCCCTCAGTGCTCGTTCCTCAGGAGGATGCTTCTCCACATGACTAATTTGTTGGGAAGAAAAGCAGATCCCTGCCCAGGCAAGTTAAAAGGACTTAGCCCCTCTGCATGTTGCTGCTCCCGATGCCCACCATTGTGCTCCAAGTCACACATCCTGATAATGCCTCCCCTACCTGCTTCTCTCTTGTGCTGGACGGATAGATCCTGCCCATCCTATTTCATCTTGCAGTAAGAACTTTGCACTAAGGTTGCAGAGACGACCCTGGTGATGAGTCTTCAGTGTCCTGGACATGGGTGCTTCTTCCTCCTTGTTCAAGGGCTTGGCCTCACTTCTGGGGATGGAAGGGTTAATAAATTTTATGTGATGGGTCAAGGAGCAAAAGGAGAATATAATTTGTCTCCACCGAGGTGATCCATCTGCAAGCGGAGTAGCACATGGAAGGAAGGGGTGCAAAGTCCCTCATCATCAGGGAAGGTCTGTGTCAGCCCTGCTAGCAAGCATCTCCGAGACTTGGTCCCCTCAGGGGACAGCAGAGGCAACGGGCAACTGCCTAATGCAGAGACAGCTGAAGTCTGGCTCTCAGCTGCATAGCATTTGTGATAGCCCAGCCTGTGCAAGAGGAATGTCAACAGCAACTCCATTTATAACATGCTTTGGAATCCGTCTGTGGCAGGATGCTGCAGGGAAAGCAGGCACAGAAATATTATCGTTATCATCATCATTATTATCATCAGCACTCCCCTGCAGCTGGCTGTGGCTGCACAGAAAAAACATCCAGAATGGCTCTGGTGGCATTTCCCCCAAACAACCCCAACTCCCCATTGCTTTGACTAGACAGAAATTGCCCCCAAGAACATCTCTCTTTTCTGAATGTTGATTTCTCTTCAGTTAATTAAATGCTTTTAGTTCTACTTGTCAGTTTTCTGCACTTTCAATGTGAAAAGTGAAAAGGCAGTCAGGATTTTTTTTGGGGGGGGGCATAAAGTTAGATTTCTTCCATGTTTCTCAAGGAAGAGGGTGTCTGAGTTGGAAGCAGGTCCACAGCCATGGAGAGAATCACTTGTTTCCACTGTCCCCCCACTGCTGCGCTGTGGGAGAAGAGGAAGAATAGGCCCCTAATCCCCACTCACTGCCACTTCTGGTGCCACCATCCCTGTTCTGGGCATCAAGGGTGATAATTCCCTTCCATGGCATGGGGAGGGTTAATTAGCCAGTGTTTGTTCAGTGCTGTGAATAGGTAAAATGCTGTCTAAGTGCAGAGCATTATGATTAATAATATCCAGCCTGCTAAAGCAAAGTGCTTAGAAGGATTCAGAAAGGATTATTCATTTATATGAATACAGAGGATATCTACTGTTACATTAAATGGGATAAAAATCTGCAGGGGACCTAAACCCTCACGCTTCAGGACATAAACCAGCCATTAGCTGCCTGGGTTGGGAAGGAAGATCTCTCCAAACACTTTAGCATAGTGTCACAGCGCTCAGCAGGAGACCCTTGTCTTCCTCGGGAGCATCCGGGACCAGCTCCTCAGCCTGGTCTTGCAGAGATGAGACCAAGCCTGAGCTGTCTGGCAGTTCACAACTTCTAGTATTGCTTCAGTGTTACATTTTCTGGCTACCTTGCTTGTGCTGGCCCACACAGCCGCCACTCACTGGTGCCTCACTGGGCCCATCTTGGGGAGCACCCAACTGCCACTTTGCTCCACAAGCACTGCAGCCAAGGTAGGAGGACCAACGTTGCACAAAAGAGAGAAGACACTGGCTTTGCTAATTCATCCTCCTCTATTAAAGGTGATTCAGAGAAAAAGGGGGAACCTGGGTAGTGGTACATGAGGCTGTGTGCAGGAGACCCTGGGGTGCGGAGGTGAACTGTATCCAGAGCAGGGCTGGGTGTCCAGACATCGATGGATCTCTTGATGGGTTGGATGGGACTTCGAAGGCATCTGCCTGCACCTGATGCTCATGTTCTGAGCTGCCGCAAGCTGTTGTGCTCAGGGTTGCACTGAAATAACTATACACTTTCCAGGTTGGGGTTGGCTTGCTGCTCATCTTGCTGGGGCATGGGCTAAGCAGAGCTCTCCATCACAGACCGTGGGACAAGTCTTCTCCCTCCTGGGCACATCTTCCATCTTCATCTTGGATCAGACTTCACCTCTGGCTCACAGGAAGACTGCAAGAACAACAGCCCGAAGGTGAGGTGGAAAGAGTTTTAGATTGAGGAGCCCTCTTACAACTGAAGCAAGTCTGTTGGAAGATGTGAGCAGGATGGAAGTGGTGCTGATTCCCCCCAGCACCTCTGACTCCCTTCAGCACAGAAGCACAGGTCCTTGCAGTATGTATCTGCTCAAAACACTCCTCCCACAACAAATTTCTTTATTTTCTTGCTCAGACAGGAACATTTTGAGCAGAAATTCCAGTATTGTACCCACCTTCAGAAGCTGATCTGCAGTGCTTTCCTTAGGAGCGTTCAGCATTTCTTCTTTTTTCTTTTTGTTGGGGGAAAAAACACTACTGAAGGTGCAAATGGTAGAATGTTGCAAGAATTGCTGTTTTTGTGGTGTTTTTGGTCTTAGTGGTAAGAAAATACTCCAGATTTGATCTTGGAGTGTGCTGAGAAGTTAAGAATTGCAAGAAATTAAACTCAGGAAATGCAGAAAATCATAATGCAGGAAATTAAAAGGCAATAAATTCAAAACCAATACAAGTTTTTATGCAGTGTGTGGTTAATCTGTGGAGCTTATTGCCACAAGATATTAAAAGAGGTTGGATGAGCCTACGAACATCATCATCTGCAGTTACTATAAGCACAGTAAAAATTAAGCACTTTAACCCTCTTTCTGCATATCACAGGCTGACCACTCTTATGCTTGCGGTTAACAAAAAGCTTCTTCGGAAGTAGTGAGAGGGCAATGCTGCCTGACCATGTTAAGAATTAATGAAACCTTCTATCCCATATCTTCACCTCCAGATATGTTGCCCCCATGTCCCTGCTGGGGTTCCATGCAGGTGCATTAGAGGAGAGATGCTCTGCACGTGCCCCCTACCCATCTGCCTAGGGAGCACAGTGGATCTGCAGTATCCTGGACAAAGGGCCAAGGCAGCAGTAGGATGGGGTGATCAGCAGCAGCCCTTGGGCTGAACAATCTGGAAACAGAGGCCTCTGGAGCTCATCTGGTTCAGATGCTGGTGTGGCTTGGCTTCACTGTCTTTGATCTTCAGCAACAATCCCCTGCAACCTCTTCCGTTTCACGAAGAACTGGCCTCATATATAAGCCCATAGCACTAAAACCAGTTGTATTCTGGGATGCCTTGTTTTTTTCAGACAACCAGACCCCTTCAAATGACTCCATGTGTCCCTCATTACCACAGTTAGGTCACAGCATTTGGGATGGCCCTCGAGACCTGGGTGAACTATGAGCCCTTCTGCTGCAGCCAGCTGCAAGGGGTTGCCCTCATGCCAGTGCAGCCAGCTGACTGCCCAAGCAGTGCTTCCACCCTGTTTTGCAGGTTAAAGAGGTCAGCAGCAGCATGCAACTTGTTCTGGGCTGGGTGCCTCAGTCCAGAGGGCTCCTGTAGACAGATTACTTGGATGCCCACACATTTCCTTCTCGCTGGGTTCATTACAATAACTGAGGCGCCTTCGTTTGCTGAAAAAGAGCCAAACCCAATTTGTGTCATCTCATAATGTATACTCTAATATGTTACATTGGATCCAATTAGGTAATGGCAACCTCAGTAACAGAGGAGGGGGGCGTCAGGCTTCATCCTCGTTTGGGCCATGCTGTTGGCATTGATCCTAGTAAACGCCAGGCAGAAGGGTGTCCCCTGAGCCACTCTTTGTGATACTGGAGCAGTTCAGGACCGGTTAATGTGCACTTAACACAAAGTGTTACCTGAAAAAGATGCTCAGCTAGAGGGAGCCAACACGGTGCAGTGTAATTTATGCCTTTAGAATAGGATCCTCCATGGGCATTACAACAGCACACTCAGAATGGACTCAGCTGCATGCTGGAGAAGAAAGAGAGGCTTTAAGTGAAGATTTAAAGACGGGGATGGAGCATCTACAAAGAAGGGGAACACACGCCCTCCAGCTGTGGAAGAAGGCAGAAGGGAGGCTGAGATAAAAGGGGAGCTTTGATCTTCCTCGATACATCGGGCTTCGATCAGCTGTGTCCTGCTGTGCCGGGGCTGGCCGAGGGCTGGCATGCGACTGCCTCGGTGCTGAGCTGGCTGCCATGAAGGGCATGTTCATTGCTCCCTATCCCATCCCCGGGCTGGGCTGCCTCTGCTCCACTGGGTGCTGGCCTGCCCCGAGAGCCCCACAGGACCCTGCCGCCACTCACCAGCCCTTCATACAGCTGTGCTGGGGCTTTGCTGTAGAAGCCCTGTACAAGGGGAAAAGCAACAGTTTTCCAGTGCTAGAAGCTCAGGCTGGGCTATCTGGGTTTTCTTATTGCTGGTTTGCAGCAATTTAAATCCACTTGCTTTTCCATTGATGTGTTGCTGCAGAATCCATGGATGTTGAAGGCCACAGGAAAGGCAAAGCTTACCCTGAATCCCAGGGTGTCTGCTGCTGGGGTTTTAGGGAGCACAGCAGGCTGTACAGGAGGTGATGAAATGGTGGGTTTGGGCATTGTTCAACCAACACAAAATCCTCATGTGCATATTCAGATGCCTAGCATAACAGAATCCCGCCTCAGGCCCATGTCCCTACTTTGGCTGCCTATGATGAGCTTAGGGCAAAATTTAATCACTGGCATGCAGGGAGGAGAGCCAGACCTTCCGTTATCATGGCCTCCTGACCCAAGTGCTCATAGCACCAGCACCTCCCTATTGGACTGCAAGGTCTCCTTGGAAGTAACGAAATGAGAGCCCCAGTGTGAGTAGGACACTGTCCCACTGTTCCTTGGAAGCCTCTGGGAAGCTTCAAGGATAACGGAGAACCCCTGATTCAGGCATCAGAAGCACAAGCAGGAAAGCAGGTGATTGAAGGTGTTCTGCAGCTGTTTTACCATATTTTAACCGACCTCTGGTGATGCAGTGCCTGTCCAGCCCAGTGGCACAATCTGCAGATAGCATCAAACCCACAACCACTCTTCAGTGCCCATGGGCACCACGTGCACAGCAGAGCAGGGAACGGATGCAGGAAAACCTACTTCAAGAAGGGAGGTTCTTGCACCCATGGAGATATCTTGCCTTGATCAAGGTAAGATGGTGATGCTCCCGCAACACCCTCTTATGTGTATTTGTCACTTATTTCACACCAGGAAAAGAGGGTCATACTGTGTGCCCAGCCTGCTTGCCCTGGGCGCAGCAGCACAGCTTGCTGGGTCTCTGCAGACCTGCTGCTCCTCTGTCCTCCCCACCTGGCACAAAGTGGCTGCTCGGTGTCGCTGCCAGAGAGCTCAGCCGCACTTCACAATCCTCTTTGCAATTTCATTCATTTCAAAGCTCCCTGTTACCAGCTCCAGCCCTTAATCTCCCACTCCATAAATCAATCAGCAAGGGAGCTGGCGAGCAGAGGCAATCAGCTCCTTTCACCCTGGCTGGGCAGAGCTGGGCAGCTTGTGCCAAGGGCTGGGGGCTGCTGGGGGGGTCTCTGCCCCCTGCCACAACATCCCCCTAGTGCAAGCCAGGAGGCCGTGGCAGGGCCCGGGGAAACAAAGCAAGAGGCCATTGCTGGAGAGCAGGTGTGGGTCACTCCCATGCCCAGAGCTAGCCTTGAGTTGATTTGTGGAGGCTAATTAACCGCAGGCTTGCAGCATTAATATTTGGAGGGTGCTTGGTTGCTTCTCACTTAAAGCCCATCTCAGCGGTGGGTGCTGCAGCCACTGGCAAGCAAAGCTGAGTGTGCCAGAGCCTTTTCAGCTCTGTGACCCAACCCTCAGAGCCTGACTCTCACCACGGTGATGGATTTACTCCGAATGAAAATGCCCCTTCGGCAACCATTAAGCAGACACATTGTTTAGATTTGTGTCGAGGTGTTTTTTACATCTCATCTTAGGCTTCCAGTGGAATGAGACTGGTGGACTTCACGCAGTCCCCAGCCAGGAAAGGAAGGGCAATTATCCACGTTAATGAAGTGGGGATGCTGATATGCAAGGGAGGCTGCTCAGTCCAGAGCACCACAGACCAGTGGAGACCTCAGCAGTCTCCTTCCAGCAGGCAGGTGAGCAGGGCAGAAATCACACGCTGCCTCTTGGCTCGGCGTCTCGTGTGCCTTGCATGCTGATGCAGTGAGTGGTAATTTATCAACAAAAAATTAGGAGTGGGAACACTGTTTATCTAGACAGTGAACAAATTCTTTTTTTTTTTTTTGCTTTGGAATTCTAGGGTTTGCATTTTTTGAGGCTTTTTTTTCCTCCAAGTGCCACACTGGGAGTGGAGATTAATGAATTTTGTTTCATGCAACTTTTCTGTGGTGGAAACGCGAGTTTGTCAGCTCCGAAGTATTTTGCAAAATTATGGTGATTTTGCCCAATTTTGTTTATTGGAGGAAAAAAAACGTGAAAACATTCAAAATGGCCAGTTTTGACATGTTTAGAATGAAATGTTTTGATTTTTTGGGTCTGAAACATTTTTCAGTTTCAAAACTCCCTTTCATTTAATTTTGAAAAATCCAGAAGCTTGATTGAAGCAAAGTATTCTGATACTGTCAAATGAAATGTTGACTCCAAACCCTTTAAAAATCAATTTGACAATAATTTGGAAAACCTCTATCTTTGTTCCAAGCTTGAATAACGTTAAAAACAAACAAATGCACAGTTTGCAAATGAACTAAAAGGAATCTCTTTTCCATGTAGCTCTTGTTGTTAAAATCATTTCATTTTCTAGGTTTTTCAAAAAAGGGCCAAAACCCCCTTCCAAGTCCAAGGAACAATCTGGCCCTTAGAAAGCGAGGTGACGGTATGCTACAAAGTAAAATCTTTGAAACGGATGTCATGGATAATGAACAAACCAGAAGCCACCGTGATGTGGCTGCCAGGCCTGAAACAGCTCTTGGCTCCATAAGCAGGGAAATACCATTTTGCAGCAGGGACACAGCATTACCTTTGGACATGGTTTACTGAGGCAGTCACTGAACTCCCTATCTATGCCAGAGGTCTGCTTATTTAAAAGATTGGTGACAAATTTGGAAATCATCAGAAAATAAACTCAAGGGATGATCTGAGGTGCTGGAAACCTGTTGTGCACTGGGAGAGGAAAGAAGTGCAAGGTATGAACTTCACTGCTAAATCCAAGACAGCATTAATAACTGACTCATCTGAGTTTAGATGCGCCTTTGAGAGGAGGAGATACCAAAAAGCCAGCTGGCTCACAGACAAAGGCAGGATATCAGCTAGCAGCTGGAGGGTACAACCAGGCAAACTGGGAGTGGGAGCTGAGCGCCAGAGTTAACAGCCAGCGAGATAAACCCCTCCAACAGCTTGCTCTGGCGTGTGGTGGAGTCTCCGTCACTCAAGGCTGTTCATCCACTTGGATGTCTTTCTGCAGGATCTGCTGTTGTCAAGCAGAAACCCTGGGCTTGACAAGGGTGCAGTTCTCCCTCCTGGCGCAAAAATCAAACCGTGTTGTCTTTGCAGCTCTTCTTGGCCGAATCTTTGGAAAGCAAAGACCAGGAGGGCTGTTTTCCTAGAGCACAGGCACACCACCTGTGACAAAGACGGTCCCTTCCCTGTCCAGCTTCCCAGCAGCCTCTAATGGGAACTGCAGAGAAAAGCAAGCACACGTGCCATCTGTGGATCCTTCCCAGTCCCCCCATGACTCTCCCAGCCAAATTCTTCTTCCCAGGGGTGTCAGTGCCCCTGGCGTGAGACCATCCATCCATTCATCGTGCAGGCATGCCCCACAGCTCTGCCCAGCCTTTCTCCAGCACAGCCCCTTCTCTCTCACAGGCAGAGAGAAGAAGAATTGCCCTGGGGAGGTGAGGAACAGAGGAGGCCCCAGGGTGGTGTTCCTGTCCCACCCTCACCAGGAAGCTCAGGGTTGCCCCATGTCTGGCCCTGCTCACCTCTTTCATCCAAGGGATGCCACCATCGTTACCCCCAGAAGAAACCATCCCCCTGAGCAGTGAACGCACTGGTCTGCTGCATGGTGTCTTGCCCCCTGCCCTTTGCATGCCTGCTCACACGCCAACTAATTCACTGCAGGCAGATGTATGGGACAGGACTGATTTAACCCAGATGGGAGCAAAACCGTCCTCTGTGCCCACCAACCCTGCCCAGTAGTAGCAGGGAGACACAGCCAGAAGCATCATTCTGGCTTGTGCTTGGTATCACTGCACAACCTGCAGCAGCACCACAGCATCTCTCGTTGCTGCTGCACTCTGCCACTCTTGGAGCTGATGTCTGTGGAGATGAACCCCATAGAAAATCTTCTCTCTGGGAGAGAAGTCCTGACACTGCCGGAGCAGAAACATGGTGTCACTTTTTGGGCTTTGTGTCTCCAGTTCATTCCTAGTGCTGGCATCAGTGGCTGTGGAGGAAAGTGAAGACCAAGCCTCCAGCCCTGCAGTTTCCTCCTTGTCCAGAGCAGCCTTGGTCCAAGCCAGGAAGAAGGGTATGATGGTCTCTTCCTATTCACACCACAACAGGCAGCTAGCAGGATGCTTCTATGTGCTCCACCTGCGTGGTCCTCAGAGACTTAAGGATGTGGAAGAACCCCTGCTGCTGACCCAACATGTCAAAGAGTTTCTGGACACACACGCTCTTCGTCCTGCACCATCCATCCTGCCTTGGCTCCATCAAGGTTTTCCTGCTTGTCTCTCTGCATTTTGTGGGAGACAAGTGCTTTCTCATATACTTGGTTGGAATGGAGTAGCTTGGAGAGAGTGAAACTTCCTGTACACCCATGATATAGGTGTCACTAGTCCACCTGCAGAGCTGTACTGCACAGCCTGCTCACTGTCCTGGTTGGGCCCTGCCCTGTGTCTGTCAAGGTTCCCTCCCATCACCCACATGTGACTGATGTTCAGCAGTAGCAGCCACATGGACACCATCAGGACTCCTTCACGCTGGCGATGGCACCAGCATAAAAGTAAAATCCAGCCTTCCCCAAAGCGCTTAGGGTTGAACACATGGCACAAATGCCTGTTCCTCACTGCACTGTCTGTGCTGTCAGAAAACCTCTGCAGAAATCGTCATGTTCTCACATGCTGCACAGTGGGTCAGGGTTTTGCACCCTGCAGGTATGAATTGCTGGTGGTGACCCCGCAAGCTATTTCAATCCCCCATGCTGAGTGCAAGGAGAAGTCATAGCTACTATTTCACCTGCCCCCTCTCTCGACCTCCAGCTACATAGTGCTGCTGAATAATAGAAGAAATGCATCCTAGCATGCTCTGGCCAGGTCAGCTGGGAGGACGACTGCTGTTGCTGCTGCTTTGCCTATACCCTGTCACAACACGGAACTGCGGTCAGCATCAGTGGCTGCACCACAAGCTTGTCTCACTGCTCTGCGAATCTCCCTCTGCTCAGATCTGGCCCTCCAGGGTTTATCAAGTCCTTTACCAGGACCACGTCCCTGTGCAGAAGCATCTTGGGAAGTCTCAGAAGCCCAAATTCAGGTGGAAAGCTGGGGGTGGGAGGGAGGTCCGTGGCTGGCCAGGGTGGTTGGGGCCTTCAGGGTTCTGCACAGAGCCAGACATTGTCCCTTGGCACTGTCAGTGCCCTGATCCCTGCCCAAAGAAGTCTAAGGCAGGTCCAAGGTGGTTTGGCCTGGATGCCCCAAGCTGTGTCCCCCACCAAGGCTACCTAAGAGGTTCACTGCCACCTTTGTTTTGAGGCTGACCTGGTTTAGCTGTGCTGAATGCCACCACAGATTGCTTTTTAGCATCAATTTTCTTTCTTGCAATAATACCTACAGCCAGGAACTGGAGATACTGAATTATTCTGGTAGTAAAGACAAGGGCCAATTGTGAAGAGCTGCACAAAGACTTCATGATATCAAGTGACTGGTGACAAAACGACAAATAAAATTCAATGTAGATAAATGGAAACTAATGTACATGGAAAAATACAGTCCTAACTTTATGAATTAAATAAAGTACCGCAAGCTGCCTGTCATTGCGAAAGAACAGGATCTTGGTGTCATAATACATACATCTTTGAAAATGTCAGCTCTGTGCCTGGCAGTGGTTAGAAAAAGCAAATCAGGTATTAGGAATTACTGGGAAAGGAATAAAGACCAGGAGCTGTCAGTCTGTCCTCATGTACATCCTGGGTGGGCTCTGCCTTCAAGCCTGGGCAATTCTGGTCCCAGCTCCAGAGGGATGTGAATGGGATTTTGAGGGCTATACATGAAACCATGAGTGGCCCAGAGAGGGAGGTGCTGCTGGCTCTTCACTCCTTCCAACACAAGTACCAGGAGGCTTCTCACAGAGCTGACAGCTACCACATCATATTAAGCAGAGTGAGGTGGCATTTCACGCAGCACGTAGTGAAAATGTGCAGCTCCATGGACACATTCACAAGAGGAAAATTCATCAAGTGCCATTAGATTCAAAGGCACCTTTGGGTTAGGAGCCTTCAGGATGGACATCAGGAGAGGACCACCGTGTGCTCTCCCTGTTCTTACACTTCTCCTTGAGCATCTGCTGTTGATCTAGTAATAAAGAAACTGGTGGGCCCGGCCTCTAGGAGGTGACAGTCTGAATCAACAGGACAGACACTGGGAGACCACAAGATTTATTAAAACAAGAAGGGAAACACAAATCAGTGTCTTCTTCAAGCGAGAAGTAGAAATGGGATCTTAACCAGAATCCCCGTGCAGAAGCCCAGATAAGACTGCCCAGCTTCCAGGAAATGCTTCAGTGATATCTCACTCTCCAAGACTGGTTATCTTCACCTGGTGGAGAAAATCAGGTGCCATGGTTCCACTGCTCACAGAAAAGCTCATTTCAGCTTGGCTCAATTAGGAAGTGATCAGAAAAATGGAGAAAAACTGGTGAGGCAGGGAGGAGCTGGGGAGGGCATCAGGAGGGCTGGAAGCTGTGAAGGAGCAGAAAGGATAGAGCAAGCAGCTGGTTGGTGTCAGAAGGAGGACACTCTGGTCCTGCCCCTCCTGTGTCCAGACAGCCAAGGACCAAGGCTGTCCCCTCTGGGGCGGGGTCTCCAGTGCCCCCGATGCACAATTGTGTCCCACTCTGATCTCTTACCAGTGCCACCTGTCCTCCCCATCTCTGTCTATTCTAATGGTTGTGTATTGCATAGGAATGGAGGAACTGCTTAAAATAAAATAATAAAATAAAATAGGGAGATATTTTAGGATGTTCTAGTGTGGTAGCATCCCTGGCTCCAGGCTGGCAAGCTCAGGATACCCTCATCCCCAGTGCCGTGGGGACAGATGGAGCCTGGCAGTGCTTTGCGAGTCTGTGCTTTTTTCTCCCTTCCCTTTCTAGGAAGGTTTGCGATGGGTTTTGCTGCAAGGCTGGAGGTACCACGATGCTTCCCCACCCTCCCCATGCACTGTGGGCTGTGGACAGGCTCCATGCAGCAACAGTGCTGCTAAGAGGAGATTCCCATGGCCCAGAGCAGCCTTTCCTGCCAGAGGGAGCTGCAGAGCCCGACTCATCCGTCCGGCAAGGCTGCTTGTGGTCCCCGGGGCTCCAGTGCCTCCAGGGCGCTCAGCAATCTCTCTAGCTTGCAATAACCAGCTGCATGCCAGCTCCACGCCTTCTCTTTGCCTGTGGTCCCCTCTCAGCCGCATGGCTCCAGTCTGCACCCAGGAGGGATTTCAAGTGCAAAAACACCTTTGGGTGTTGGTTTTTTGTTGTTGTTATTGTTGTTGTTTTTTAAAAAAGATTTTCTTTCCAATCACCTTTCTTTATTCCAAAGTACTTAAACACCCCGCTTTCAAAATCCTTATTACCCTGACTCAGAGACTCAGCTTTAAGTAGTGCTTTGAATTAAGGTTCTCAAATATGCATTCAATTTCAGTTTAAAAGGGGTAGTTAATGTATGTTACATAAATAGCTATTATTAAATACGTTCACTGAAGATTAACAACTGCTGTGTGTAATGGATACGTGTCTAACTACTATGATATATACTGAATTTCCCTATTATATAGCTGCTGGATGTGTGTCTGCTAGAACAGAGCAAAAATTCACAGTGAATAATTTAGTAGATGAATTTAGCCTCTCTTTCTGTCTGTGAAACCGCATGGCATCCTCCAACGTATTCATCATTCCGGTCTGATTCTGCCCATTTCTCCCGCACGGGTGCAGCTGAGCTGGCTGGGACGCAGGTGGCTGACGCGGTTATTCCCAGGGGCAGCCGAGGGTTGCAGCCACCAGCGTGCGTTCCCTGTGCCCCAGCCCCGGGGACGCCGTTGCTGGTGCTGCTTTACCAGCCCGAAGCCCTGCTCTGACCTCTGCTTCCCTGCAGCCCCGAACGCCCTCACCACTGCATCCTGCAGTCGGCCGGTTTTAAGTCCATTTGTGCTCCCAGTGTCGGGGAGCTAGAGGAAACTAGTCCTGTCAGGGTCTCTCTTGGCTATTAAATGGAATTTCCTCTAGTTATGTGGACCCGCCTTTTCTATTTCTTTATCTCAGAGAATCCTGGTAGGCAGGATGCTTTCTTGGGTAAAAATGAATGTTGGTGGGGGAAGACAAAGTCCATGCTTGCAAGCACAGGGCTGTGCACAGGGAGTTGACTTCCCAAGCATGCCTACAAGGAGAAGATGACAGATGTGATCTTCCTTGAAGATTAATGCTGGAGTACATCTCTGGGCAGGTGCTCTTGAGTTGAGGCCTGGACAGCAGAAAGTACTGGGGTTCCTCTGACTGGATCACTAAGTTGATGTGCTGTTGGGGCTGGCAGAGCTCCTCTCCTGCAGGCAGGGAAGCCATACCTGCCATAGGACTTCTCAGCACATCCAGGTGAGGTGTTTTCGCTTCTCACCTGTTCTCTTCTTTCTCCAGCATCCAACACCGCGTGCAAATGGGCAGTGCTGTCCTCGGGGGTGACACCATAAGCACAGCTGGAAAACAGGCAGGTCACAGGCAGATGCTCTGCAGGGAGACAAGGAACCTGCTGCTGCAGCTGGCCCATGTGCCTTGCTCATTTTGCACTGTGTCCCCAGCACGCAACAGGATCAATCCACTGAGTACCCTCTACCCTGGGCAGACCCAAATGCACCAGATCTGCAGCACACAGGCCAGGGGAATGAGTAGCATTGATTCAGAGGAAAGGCAGAGGAAAGGCACCCTTCCCTTCTCCTACAGAAACGGCAGACATCCAGGTCTGCCTGCTAAGCTCCTCTTCAACAGCAGCAGGTGCTGCAGGGCCCTTGTGGGCTGATTTAGCAGAGAAATTAGCTCCTTTTCTTGCTCAGCGCATCCTCACATTATTGCTCCCTCTTGATGTTGTGTAATTTTTCCCTTTCCTGCACTTCGTGGCTAGCTTAGTTTCATCTAAAGCTCATCAAAGGGTGGCAGGGGGGTAGGCGGGTTGGGTGGTTGTCTGACACTTTCTAAAAGCATCTTGTAGAGATGCCACAGCTCCTTACTGGGAACATAATATGCCCACCAGTTCTGTGTTGTTTCTTCCAAGCAGTGTAAGGGAAATGAAGTACCCTTCCCCAGCCCAGTTCCCAAAATAAAATGAAAACTGAAAGAAGGATTTAGGATGAAAATAACTAGTTGAGGCATGTCCTCTGTGCTAGGAAGATCAAGTGCTAATGATGGTTCTGGCACGTTGGTGACAGTTTTGTCTGTTGTATGTATATATATTTTAACTGTGAGACCACATGGGAGGCTCTTTATGCAGTCGAAGTGCCTTTGACAGCCGCTGAGAACACATTGGCTCCTTTCTGCTGGCAAAAGACTCATCCCATTAAAGGCTGTCGATAAAGGGAAGGGAAATGACAAGGGTGCTTGGGAGGGAGCGAGGCAGCAGGAGGAGACAGGAGCTGCCACCACCAATGTCATTACCAAGAATGAGAAGGAGCTTTTGCATAAATGTGCCATGTGTTTTCATTAGCGGTGGTGGGGAATGTGCTATTCTGAAGAGAGCATTTATACCATTGAAGGGAAAACAGATACCCTGAGACTGTCACATGAGCACCCATGGCGCTGACAGCTTTGGCATGTGAGCATCCTCCCGCCACTGCCCTGTGCGTGTGCCGGCACAGCACTACCCCGAGCCCTGCGCACTCCTGCAGCAAGTGTGCCTGCCCAGCCAGGGGTGGGTACCTGTAAGCACATGTGTGTGCAACAGTGCTGGTGTCTGTGCACATGCAGCACCTGTGGGTGTGTATAGTGAGGACCACTCCACACGGGCCTATGCGGAGCTTCTGGGTCTTTCCCAAGCTGTGAGGGGGTGAGGGGACAGTCAAATGACAGTGGTACTGTGCAGTGCCACCTGCACAGATGCTGTTTCCTATCTCAGCTTTCGGACCTCTCTTCTCCCAGGCTGGTTTCCAGCTGCCTTAAGTTGCCATTACTACCATGATAGTAAAATCTTATTTAAACATTAAAACATCATTGCACCTGTATAAGAAGACAACATGTTCTGGTGGGGTTCAGGGTATCCTGACCAGCCATTCCCTGGCATGGCTGGGTCCTGATATGATGGTGAGGAGATGTTCCTCTTGGGTATAAGGTGCGCTACAAGCCAATGAGACTTCTCTGCTCAGTGACAGGAGATGGTGTGAAAGACAAGGGCCTTCCAGAGTCATAGCAAGGGCTGTTACTCAGCAACCATGCGCCCTAAAGGGATATGTGGGGTAGCCCAGGGCATGACAAGCATGATAAGCAGATCCATGAGGTGGTCCATCTGTTCAGGAAAACTTCACCCTCTTGAAGGATCACCTGGGAGGAGAGACGGAGGAGACAAGAACCTCACAGTGTCTGTGTATACTCACAATGTCCGTACACACACTTGTGTTATTGGTTCATTTCTGTCTTTTCTCAGTGCACATTGTGTCCCTTCACTTGTCATGTCTTAAAAGAGCATTGCTGGTAACCGCTGCTTGCCCATGCTACGTCTGTGCTGGAAAATGTGCACTTTCCCAGGGTTTAAGGCAGCGTTGCTGATTAGTCCTACTTCTTTTATTTTGGGTTTAAACCCTTTTCTTGATTTCACCACCAAGCAACTTGCATTACTCTTACTAGAAACATCTGGTGATAGCACTCATCATCTGATCATCCCAGACTCAACCCCTGTCTGTAAAAGGAGGGTGTACCCAGAGCTTCTGGGTCTCACCCATTCACTCTCAGAGCTCCTGCTCCAGCTGCTCTGCTTGCACATCCTGAAAACTTGCCAAGGCCAATGCAAGGGCTCATGTCAGTGTGCCTACAAATGCCAGCACTGCCGTGGTCTGAGAGGACAGAGCAGGATGGGGAATTGATGCTGGTGATTGCTGGGGAGTCAGACAAGAGGCTGGGTTACAGCATCCTACCTTGCCCAGCCATGGCCAAACTTAAGCCTCTTTTTGATTTATAAACCATGGACTGTGCATACTGCCAGGCTGGTATCCTGGTCTCACTCTACCTGGCACCTGCAACGGTAGGGTTCTTCTTCATGGATGGAGTGACCTCACTGCAGTGAGAGCAACCTCTCTGCCCAAGTGCTTTGCATTGCTGAGTGCACTTGATACTCTCGGAACCTCTTGATGTCTCCATGGCCCTATTGGAGATATTCAGGCAAACAAGCAGAAGCAGATCTCTGTGCTCTGCCTCCATCCCTGAGCAGTGCAGATTAGGGAATGGAAAGGAAAAATTAGCAGTGTTTGAGACATTAAAAATGCCCATATCCTCATGTCTCAAGGCTCACAGAGGCCCACATTTGCTGGAATCAACACCCAGCTGAACAGGATCTCCACAAAATACCACAAGAGCCTGGCACTTTCTGTAGTTCTGCCAGGCAGCATGAGGCTGGAGCATGCAGCTAGGTCCACTTCCCTCCCACAAAGCCAAAGTTAGCGTCAAAATCAAGAGTGTTTGGACCATCTGCCACCAAACTCTGTGCTCTACCACGGCTTCCTATGAGCAGAGCTTAAACTGCAGTTTCTCCTATGACTACCCAGCTGTCAATAACCTGGAACCGATCTCACATCACCTGATTGCTTTTTCCTGTTGTGTAAGTCCTTATACATGAGTATGGGGCTCTAACCATACCTGGTTGGTTGTGGTAATTCCGATTCTCCTCCTGTAGAGATAGCTCCACACTGCTCTGCTGTGACTACAGGATCAGAAACTTGAGGTGTGGTGGACCATATGAGACATCCTGGTGTCTTGTACCACACTGAGCTTCATCATTGCAGGGCAACAGAAGCACTCAGAGCATGAGTGACTTGCTTGGCAGCAGAAAGTGGGTTCAGGTCAGGGTCATGTGAAGAACTTCAGCACCCAGCCCTCTGGACCGTGTTCCTGAACCAGTCTTCAGCAGATTGTGAGGATTGTCACTAGTGACTGATGGAATGAGCTAATTTTGAGATTTGCTGATGGATCTCTGCTCCAGGATGCTGTCTGCAGAGAACATGTCCACTGTAATGGGACTGATGGGGAAAAGGCTGCGTGAGGTGGGAGACATTCCTGTCCCACATATAGCCCCCCAAAGCCCCATTGCCCTTGGCCCAGAGCAGTGTGAGAGAGAAACTCACACCCTAATTTGTAGCTGTGTCACTCCCAACACACGAGGAGCACTCCAAAGACCACCAATGAGCCAGCATGGGGCTCATCCAGCCCTAAGCACCAATCAGAAATACCCCTGAACCCCACTGCTTCCTAGAGACTGCGCTTCCCAGACCTTCCAGGGACTGGCAGATGCCACCTCATTGGCTCAGCATCTCCATGTTCCCCATGTAAAAAGAAACAAGAACAGACTGATGTGCTCTGAAACCACTGTCCATTAGCACCGTGGTTTTCTCTCCAACAAGGGATGCAGCTCACGATTCCCCCTTCTGGAAGCACTGGGGCTGCACTGGGGCAGGAAGGTCCCCAGGACTCCGGAGCCAGATTCCCCAGGGAGAAGCAGCCCAGCATTGCCGCACAGTTCTCAGCAGCATTCCCGATTTGCACCTCCTGTGGAAGCGGCTTCCTAATATCTGAGGTACCTTGGAAACCGTGGGTTGCCTCCTCCAAACCTTTATTACAGCCCCTCCTCCACACTGATCGGCTGCAATTTCCAAAGTGAGCCAGCTGATTAGAGAAGGCAAATTAATTCTTTCATTAGGAGAAGCATTGTTATAATTAGGGTAGAAATTTGGTACTGATGCCTTTTAGAAAAGCAGAAGAGAGAAAAAACACCTCTGTTTGATACAGTTTTAAGGCATCTTTATTTAAAAGATAGCAATGTATGTATATATATATTTGTATATTTGCTGGTCATGCTGAGCTACTGCAGTTTGTTAACATAAATAAAAATCATCATTATTATAATTCATTGTAAAAAAATTCAAGAGGTCACAGAGATATTTTGGTAGATGTTGGAGGATCAAAACAAATTGTATTTTCAGCAGCTGGCATTTCCAGCTCCTGCATGGTACCGAGTGATAGGCTGGGGGAAGAAATAAATAGAGAGGCAGAAAGATAAATTGAGAGCACCAGATAGATGGGTTTATGTAGCATTTTCATGTATCATTGTTGGGTGACATGGTGTGAGTTATCTCTGTAATTACAGCCCTCCTGCTCCCCAGCAGCTTGCTCCCAGGACCCTTGGAGAGCACCTGCTGGGAGATGCCTGCTGGAGTGGAAGGGAGACGGCAGCAGGCTTGCGTTGTGCTGGAGGCTTCCCACAAGCTTGTATGCAGCCATGGTGCTGGCTGGCCAGGGTTGCCTCTGTCCTCTGGCCCTCAGAGACACAGGACGATCATAGTAGCTTCCAGCTGCCACATCTGGTTCTCTTCTTACACATCAGGAAGAACTGGGGCAGCCAGATTTGTCATGCCTCAATACATGGGACTCTCCATCAGGGAATAAGTTGGCATGTCCAGAGGTGCGTGTCCAGCTATAGGGGATGTGAAGCATGGGGAGGAGATCTTTGGAAGGTGGTATTCCTTGAAGAAAGGTTTTCCCAATGTTCCTGGTGTAACAGGAGCTGCAGGATTGCACAGAGACCTCTCGGTCTGGGGCAAACCCTAAGATTGGAACAGAATAGCAAGACCTAGCTCACTAAACCAGTTATGCAGACACATCCATGAATTTATGGCAGGAACTACTCAGAGATGTGGGTTTTAAAACTGAAAATCTTGCTTCATCTGTACATATTGATGCAGCCAGCACACGCAGTGAAGGTGATGTCTCCATGGCCAGGAGCAGACTGGGTGACCAAGCAGTGCAGAAGTGGGTTTGCAAGGAAACAAGTGCATCTTGCCTCAGCTGTCTAGGTGAGTGGGAAGTCATGGCTTTGAATATCAACGGGACTGCTGCAATCTATAGGACTCCTGTCCCTCTGCTCTTTCCTTTGGAGAGGTCAGAGTCTGGTACTTCATCTGAAGACTGTTTCTCTCTCTTCAAAACCTATAAATTGCTTCCCCTCCCAGGGCTGCTGAGCGTGAGTTTCCAACCTTTCTTTAGGACAGCTGCAGAGCTGGGCTGTTGCTGAAAGCTTCACTTGAATTTAAGGTACTTCATATGTCTGTACAAGTTGGTGTTGCTTCTGCTGAACAGGTCTGTTTCAATGTTCTGGTGGCTGAGATGTACCAAGAATAATACCCAATAATTTCTGATTCTTCTTGGTACTAGGCAGCATATTATTGCTTATGGGGGCATCAGCACTGGGAGCTTGAGGATGTTCTGACAGAGAAGTTTTACTGAATCTGCCTGAATCTGTCTCTCCCATATGTGAAAGAGACAGCCATGAACTTTCTGCACTCTGTATCATTTTAACTTTATGGAGGTTTATCACATATTCCTCTGTCCAGGAAACATGAGCAAAGTGATTTGCCACAAGCTGTGTCTTTCATAGAAGTGTAGCAGTGCTTCCCATGTCCTGGTTTTAATTTGACCTATCTGGGAGACAAAAAGAAACATTTTCTTTTCCTCTCCTCTTTGCTCTTGACATTGTGATGTGGTCAGGTCTGCCATGGTCGCTTCCTGAAGGGCACGGCACTTGGAGGGATGCGGACCCTGAGCCACACTCTGTCTCCCTCCGTGGGACAGTGCAGTGTGGTCAGGAGGGGGCAGCAGATGCCAGCAGCTTGGGTCGTCCATGACTTCGTTAAGCTCCTATAAATAGATGTAGATAAATACCCAGTAGTCGAGGGGAAAATAAGAAAAGTGGCACAGCAACCAGCTTTGGAGCTAGGAGTAACCTCCATTGCTCCAAACCAAACAGACCGGTGTCCTCAGACCAAAATGACAACATCTGTCTGGTATCCAGCTGTGCACATCACAGCTGTGTACATGGCTGCCGCTAGCACCCTGGGGAACAACTCCTTCACAGCTTCCCGGAGACCCAGATCCAAGAAACAAAGAGAAGAGACAAGTTTATCTCCTGCTCTTGGTTCTGCAAAGTTAATGAGATATTTTGGCTGGAGAGCTGGACTAGTCTGAACTGCTGACACTTTCCTGGGATTTCTGTGGGGCTGGAGAGGGACAAGATTCACTCCCTGAGAAGGTGCTGGTTACAGTTATCTTGCCAGGCCATGAAGCCAAGCAGTGAGTCTGCTTGGCGTGAAGTGCTGGAGACATCTCCCGTAGCTCAACACCCACCCACTTCCCCAGCAAGTCCAGAGAAGCCTTCCTGGCTCTGAGCAAGCCTCCAAACCCCTGAACCTTGGCTGGTCCCACAGCACTAATGTTGCATAAACTCCTAATGAGATACGGTGTTGTGCTCTGCATCCTGTCTGTTTTTTGTCTCAGACTGTCCAGGCAGCTGATGCAGATGATCTGCACTGAGCTGTGAGTGCTCTTCCTCCTTGCCCTCTGTCCTCCTCCCTTGCATGCTTTGTTTTGGGGGTGAAACATCTCCTCCTTGCACTGGAGCACCGCTCTGCCCTTCTGAACCTCCTGCAAGCCAGGAGCTTTTGCAGCCGCTTCCAAGGACAGGAAGGCAGAGAGCTCCCCACTGCTGCTGGCTGTCACTCCGCAAAACCCTGAGCCAGCAGCCGCTCAGAGAAGGAGCGCTGCCATTGCAGTCAGCAGCCAGAGGGTCAAATCCTTCCAGGAAAATGTAATCACTTCCAATGAGCAGAAAAGCAATTTAGACGAGTGCTTTGTGGCTAGAGATTACAGAGCCCAGAGGCCATGTGTGTTCAGCAGCTCTCCCCAGTCTGGAACGGAGAGGGGAAGCTGGCAGCTCCCACCCATCCTGCTGCTCTCCTGGAGCTGCTCCATGCCAAGAGAAGAACATGGACCAGCCTCTGCCGACTCAGCCAAGCCAGGCTGCGCACAGATCCGCTGTCCATCGGCTCCCCATCCTCAGTCTGTGAGGATGGCCTGGCTCCCAACAACCAGTGGGGGCTGGAGACAAAGGTGAGAGGGCTGGATCTGTGCAGCACCTAAAAGAGCAGTGAAAGCTTCCAGATGAAGTGTTCAACTAGGGACACCTTCATACCACCTTTGTGCTTTGGGCTCACTGTCTGCCTCTGAAAGCCCATTGCCCATATGAAGACAAGATGTGATGAGTGAGGCTATTGTCCCACTGGCCACTCATGGAAACTGAAGGACCAGCTGCACAGAGGAGCATCTCACACCTGACAATGGCCGCTGGGGGTTCAGTACCCAATATTTTGAGACTAGGGGCTTCTAACAACTTTCTTATGATCTTAGGTGTTGAAGCCAGGAGCTAACTTCAGCTATCCAAAACCCTGTACCAACCATAAGGTTACCACTGCTGTTGGCTCCCTCTTCAGGTGCGGCTGCACCTTGTGTGCCATGGAGGTGGGGGTTCTCCCTCCCTTCAGCAAAGCATGCTCTGCTCAGGATGGGGTCAAAAGCCAACAGGATCATCACAACAGTCACCTTTTTGGGAGCTATGTGGTCCTTTTGTGCCATCAGAGCTGTTTACCCATCACTGTCAGCTGCAGTCATCCCAATTCAACTGCTCCAGTCCATCTGCTGTAAACCTGGAAAGAGGAAAAGCTTTTGCACTGTTGGCTGAGAGATGAGTCCTGCTCGCATGGAAGAGGCTGTGTTTTCTCTTGTGTCATCCTGAGTAGAGGTGAGAGGAAATGCTGAAGTCTCAGATTTCACAAAGGCATTCAGCTTGTCCTGAAAAGTCAAAATCTTAAAGACACTCATAAGCTGAGTCTCCCTTCCAAGTCTGATTTCAAAGTATTTATCTTTTTGAAATGTTTAATTATAATTAGCTTAAATTTCAAAACAACGGGTCATCTGAACTGGAAAATAGATTTTTTTTTTCTCCTTTGAGAATGTCAAAACACTTCATTTTGATAAATTCAGAACTCCTTCCAGATTTTTTCTGACTCAATAACTTAATCAAACCTGACCTTCTCTTAAAATAAGTGTAGGATTTGAAAAAAAAAAAAAATCAACATTTTGTGGAAAAAAAATGCAATTCATCCAAAAATTCCTACCATGTTTCCATTCTGACTTCTTGTCATGTGCCTCTCCTATGCTGCTTTCCCAGTAACTATAATCCTAGCTGGATTAATTAAAATGGGCAAGGAGACAAAGTCAGGAACAGCTCCAGCCTGAGTGAGAAACTTTTTTTTTTAGATTCAGAGATGTGTTGAGAACATTTCTCTTTGCTTTATTTCTACAAGTCTGAGGTTGAGCAGACTTCAAGGTGTGGTGTTCACAGGGACCATTTTTTTTTGCTACAACCTGTGACCCTTGAAATCCCCATCTGCCCACCCAGAGTGCATTCTCTCTTCATTTGCATTTCCCCTAAAAGCAAGCTTCAGCTACCGAGCCTATAAACACAAATTCATTGTTGATGCAGTCCAGGAGGTGCTTAAAGAAAATCCTGACACCTCACTGAGACTTAACTTGAGAAATTCAGCTGGGATGAGACACTGATCCAAGATGCACACTTGTGCACCTGGAGTAACTTCACTGGTGGAGCTACAGGAAAGCTCTTGTTTTTTCAGGATTTATTTATCCCAAAGAGACTGAGACAGAAATTAGGCCACTGATACAAGCAAGCAGAACTCTGTGGCAAGCTCTGTGCAAGCCATTGACAAAATGAGCTGGAAAATGGTCAGAGAGATGGTGTGGCATTGAGTGACCTTTGGTCTTGGATATTTATCTTTTTGTGGCATCTTCTCACACCACAGAGCATCAAAGAGCAGGCACAGGGCAACCCAAAGTGGAGTTTAAAGCTGCCTTGTGCTAGTGCCAGGAGGTTATTTGGGAAGCGCTACCCAGGCCAACACACGCTCCAAACACACCTTGCATCCGGGCAGCTCTTTCCTCCAAAACAAGGTGGCCTCACCCAGGCTTCCCACAGGGCAAGAGTCTCCTCCAAGCTGGCCTGTGGGAGCACACCAGCTGGATCCAGAAGACTGGCTGGATCCAGGCAAAGCTACATGGAGGCTGGACCAACAATTTCACCTGCTGGCCGGTGGAAGATCAGTGCTGCAGCCTATGCCCAGGCCTTCTTTCTTTTAGGTGCATAAACTATGTGACCGCAGAGGTTCGTGGCACCTGGACTGAGCTTTTATGGTTGCCAGTGGCACCAAAACAAGCGAATTATTTCCTCTGTGAATCCAGCGCCCAGCGCTAGCTGGAGTGGGATGACAGTGATTTACTGTGAAAGTACACCTGTTCCTGCTGTCCATGATGCTAACATAAAGCTGAAACAGACCCCGTAACTTCTGCGAGTGCCTTGGGACTGTCCTAGGTGTACGTCAGATGAGCAGCATGGCCAGGGTGGCAAACAGCGAGCAGCATGGTGCAAGGTTGTCACCCCAGGTGGGACCTGGGGCCTGATCCAGCCTCAGGCAGACAATGCTCCACCACCAGCCTGGTGGGACAACTTGTTTTCCTTAGGTGTGAGAAGAAAGCAAGGGCCAAATGCTTCACTAGGATCCAAGACTGATTTGCTCATGCTTGCAAGGTGGTGGCTGGAACAATGATGGAGAGCTGCAGACTGCCCAGTTCCACATCATAGGGCCACTGGGTCTCCTGGGACACAGGCAGCAGGTCCCCAGACCAAAGGGGACTTGTCTGCCGAGGACCTCTGCCCCTCGAGAGTGCCACCTGTCACTGCTTTAAATGAACCCCCTCGTGCAAACAAGCCCGAATTCCCAATGGACTCCCACCTTTGCCCGTCTCCTCCAATCAGCTCCCCGAAATACAAATCCTGACACAGCCACCACGCACGCCACCTTTGGATGAAGTTGCCATAGTTACTGGTGCCTCACAGCAGCAGGCTGAGCTCATTAAAATGATTTGAATGGCTACCCTATAATCAAGGCGCTCAGGGAGGGGAGGTCTGGCGGGGAGGAGGGCCCCGGGACGTGACGGGCTCCAGCCCCTGTGGCACAGCGGTGGAAGGACTGTCCGGGAGCTGCTCCAGATATCGTGCACCCCGACGTGAGTTGGCGCACAGGTCACGACAGAGGCGTGGGGCAGTGCAGGGCTGGGACATGTGTGTGCTCCACACAGCGCGTTGGCCCCTCTTGGAGAAAGAGGTGGGCGTAGGGCTCTCCAGCTGGTCTCTCCTTCCCAGCGGTGACCTCCAGCGTTGCCGTCACAACATCCCCCCCACCATGTCCACACACCTCCAGCAGTGATGGTTTCCCACGCTTTAGAGCAGCCCAGTAGGCAATGTTCAGGGTCTGAATTCAAGAGTAGTTTGAAACATAAGCCAGAGCCTCTCTCCACTTTCAATCTGTATTTTGAAAATTGCTATTTTGCTGTTTAAGAAAAAAAAGCATCATTATTGGATGCACCCAAAACATTCAACCAAAATAAGATTTCATCTGTTTGTTTGTTTTTTTTTCTCCAAGACAAGGCTGTGAGGAACAAAAATTTGGGGGTTTAGCTTAAACCGCAGCAAAATTAAAAAAAGTCAGCATTAAAAATATCATAGAATACTACAGGAGATAAAGCCCCAGGGGTGCTGAAAATGTCTTGCTGGAAAAAAAAAAAAAAAAAAAATCAGGTCTTTCTGTCACACTTCTGCTCCCGAGAGGAGGTGACTGTGGCTTCCTCAAGCAGGCGCTGCTCATGGCTGGTGCAGCGCACCCAGGGCTGCATGACAGCGTGGGTGAGGCAACCCCAGGCTGCGTGTGCATGCAGATACCTGCGGGAGGGGAAGGCTCCCAGGCAGCTGGGAGATGGGGGCTCCCAGCTCCCCCAGCCTGTCATCCAGCCCAGCCTCCTGCTGGCTGTGGAGCGTCTGCAAGCGCCTGCTCCCTCTGCTCAGCCTCACCAGCCGCTCTTTGCAGTTTGGGCTGAGGAGTGCCCTTCGCAACAGCTAGGCTGTGCTTCTGGCCAGGGTGATCCATTAGGGCTCCCATTCCTGCATGCTTCAGCACCTTGAGCAAGCCCAAGCAAGGCTTTTCTTTATCTTCTGCGTGTGTACTGGTGCCTGGCTCACTGGGGGCTGGTCCGTCCTGACACACAGGGTGGAGGAGTGTGGGGGCATCTGAGCATCTCCACGCCACACTGCTCCCTTGAAATGTGTAGGAAAGCCTCCTGAGCATCTCCGTGGCTCCAGGGTGGCTGCTGCAATGGTGTTTGGGAGCTGCCCATCGCAGATGAGCCACAGCAGCAGCAAACTCTTCTGCTGGGAGCAATGAGGGCTGGTCCATGGGCAGTTTCCATCCCCACTTGTTATCTCCCTGTGTCCTTCCTCACCCAGGGGATGCTTCATCGTGCCGGGCCATGCTCAGGTCCCCTGGGTTACATTGGCTTTTTGAAGCAACAAAGGCAGCTCTGTGGGTCTCCCACTGGTGTTTTCCCACAGCACAGAACATCCGTGGCAGCTCCCATGTGGTCGTGACGGCTCCTCTACTCCCCACAGCCCCAGAGCTCTCCATGCTCCCCTCCCCACAACAGGCACAGGCCCACGCCCCTCGCTGTGCAGAGAGCTATCAGGGTACATGGATAATCTTTTACTCTTCAGTACAAATAATTTATTACATTAAAATAACGTTTTTAAAAAATGAGTACTTTGGGAATAATTCAGGCTCGCCTGCGGAGGCATTTTTCAAAGTGCCATAATAGGCACTTAGAAATGGGTGGTTATTTTTATTCTCCGAGCCTGTCAAGAAGCTGATGGATCGAATTGGCTGATGACAAGGCAGCTGAGTGCTCGTAGACGGAGACCACAGCATGAACGCAGAGCCTGTTACAAATGAGCAGCTAGCTCAGGTCGCAGCTCTCGCCCGGCACTGCTGCGGCAGCCGCTGCTCCCCCCGCTGTGGCCGGATGAGCTGTGGGCAGAGAGCCCTGGAGCCAGCACCCTCTGCTCTCCATCTCTGTCCGGCAGACAGAGAACAATGTTACCCACCCCACTCTCCATCCTGGTTTAGGCAACATGCCCCCCCGGCTTCCTCCATCCATTCACCAGGACGAGTGCCCCAGGGGTGGCAGGTGCTGGTTCCTCTCCCACCTGCTGCCCTACTGACTGACCTCGAAGGCCTCCCCTCATCTTGGAGACTGAATCCTGCACTGCGGATAAACCTCCTCCCCTCCATAGCCTTCCTGGCTCATCTGCATGTGGCCAAGTTTAGCCAGACATGGGGAGGAGAAGGCAGGAGCCCCACCAGCAGGACCTCCCATCCTGGGAAGCCACCAGCCTTAAGCAGCAGGGTGGGCATACCACCCAACAAGGGTGGCAGTGCCCAGACACATCTCCTGTTTACTGGACTCTCCTCATATCACACTTCTCACCCTCCTCACTACAGCCAGAAATAAAATGTCTTCCTCTGCCTTGCCCCAGTACAGGTGAGGCTGCTATAAACACTGCAAGCAGAGACCTACTGCTGTGCCAAGGGGGCTGGCAGAGAGAGGGATAGGGTCTGGCTGTGGGTGCCCGGATTCTGGAGAGCATCTTCTGTCTCCCAGAGCAAGGCTGGTGTGGCTGGGAGCATCCCAGCTTGCACATAGCTGGCTCTTGGTGGAAGGATGTGCCACCCAGCAGTTAAATCCACCACATCACTGCACCTGCTGGCTCCTCATTATCCTCTTTCGCACACAGAAACCTGATTTCCAGTGAGCTAGAAGGCAAATGTCCAGTGTAGCCCTGATCGCCCTGGCACCCCATATTCTCATCCCTGCATCCCCTGCTCCTCCCAGCCCATCTACTGTCCCTCCGCTCCTCAGCTGTGCTGAACCATAGCCATTGCACCAGCAGAAGACCTCCCGGGCTCCTCCATTGATGATGCAGGCCCCCATGTCTGAGCTAAAAGGGATCCTCTCTCTGCTGCCACTGCAGGGCCACAAAACACAGCTGTGCCAATGTGGTGTCACGCTCGGCAGCACAGAGGTCTGTGTGTGATACATGCAAAGAAGGAAATGGAAAATACACTTCACCTTCAATGCTTACACAGCCTTTGGATGATGCTTCAGGTGACAAGAAAGGGAATTCCCTGTCCCCAGTTCCCAGGGAGGAGACAGGTCTCATATCGGTTGAGCAAATAACAGGGCAAGGGGACAGAAGGGGTTGGGTGCTTCTGGAGCCCCAGCGTGAACCACCTACAGGCGCTGATCCTGCTGTGCTCTAGGAGGGAGCTTTGCAAGAGCATTAGTAGCACAGTTCATCCAGGTTTCCTCACAGCGACCGAGGATTTGTGAGAGCTGCCCTGTGGCAGAAGGCACTAGCGAGGCTGTGGGTCACATCTTTCCCTGGCCTCAGCTTGCAGTCACTCGTGATCTCAGAGCAGGGTGAATGCATTTTTCCCCAGCCCTTCTGCCCTGCAGCAAGGAGAGAGGAGGAGCAAAGGATCCCATAACCCAGCCAACAAGCTGAGCTGGTGCTTGCAGCGTGGCTCACTCCAGCTCCTTCCCAGCCCATGGAATGCTGCATGTCTCAGATGTTTCCTGAGACATCTTCCAAGATCAGCTCCTGTGTGAAAGAGCCTGCTAATCATATTATGTCAGAGAGCTTGGAAAGGCAAGGGAGGGAGCTGCAGGCGAACGCGCTGTGCCTTTGAGCTCTGTGAATAATTGATAAGGCCACTCAAAAGGGTTCGCGCTGTGGTGCCCAGGCATCAGCCAGCCCTGCCTCATTCTCTGCTGCTTGCACTTTCACATGTTCAGAGAAGACCAGCAGAGCATCCATCAGAGCCTGCCGGTACCTGCCTGAGCAGGACCATCCTGGGTACTGAGAGAGCCACAAAGGCTGAGACTTGCTGGGGAAGCATCACCCACAATGGCTCTCTTGTGGCTGGGAGTAACCCTGGTCCATCCGCCTGGGTCTGAGTCCTTCCTGCTCTTTGCAGAGACTTGGAAAGGAAGATACAGAGCAGGTACTGAGACAGTGAGGCAAACCCATCAAGTGTCGTGGCCAATTTCATGAAGAATTTAGTTTGTATGGAGCCATATATTCCTGCTCAAAGATGAAAGATCCCTGGCTCAGACTGCATCAAGGGTGGAGTACAGGAATGCTGAAAATCTTCTATGAGTACTATGGGGTATCCAGAAGACCTGGAGAGTGCAGGAGGGAAGGCTGGAGCGTGATAGATATCCTGGAGGAAGCTATGGGACCTGAGCTCTTCCAGATCTGTTTTTCACCCTGCTGACCAGCATGGACATGCAGTCCCACCAGCAGCTTGACCTCTCCAGAGACCTCAAGAGAATGGGAGCCCATGGTAATGGCTGCCAGATGTGGGGCTGTTCAGACTGCACTGGTCCTGCTGGCAGCTGCAGCTCCTGCCCAGCTGTCTCAGCTCCTTCTAGCTCTTCCAGGCCAAACTTATTGAAGAGAGGTCCACAGCATGCGCAGCTTAGGCTGCCCTCACCCTGCGTGCTTCAGCCTGTCAAAGCCTGGCAGGCTGCGGGAGAAATGGAAAGAATACTGCTTTGAATTTCAGAGCCCAGAAGTTGCACACCTTCCTCTCTTACAGCTTCTTACCTGCACTTTCAAAGCTCTCCTGATGCTCATGAAATGATCGTGTCTTCCTGGGAGGTGGGAAAGGATTATAGGCTCATCCCTGCTGTACTGTGGCACAGAGCTGGCAGCATGGTACCACAAGCCGGATGCAGAGCTCTCTGTTACTTTTCCTCCTACTCCAGCCTCCAAAAGTGCCAGTTTCCGCAGGAACAATGGATCAGATTAAGGTGGGAAAAAAGTGGTGGTCGATCTGCTGGGATTTTCCTATCAAACTCACTTTCCTCAGGCTGAAGTTGAGGGCTCTGGGAGACTTGTTCCCCTGCAGTGCAGCCTGCATGATGCACTTGACCCTCCCTGGCCCTGCAACAGTACAGAGGCAGGGAGGTGAAGCAGGGTGCATGCTCTACCTGCTGTTCCTGACCCCAAGTTTTTATCTTGCCTCTGTCACCCTGATATCAGGGCATGTCCAATTAGAAGCAACAATCACCTTTGTCTTTTTTGGAGGGTTGGAAAACCTCATTATGTTGGATTCTTGCTATTTGAGATTCTCTGTAGCTCCTGAGTTTTTCATGTCCATCCAGTGGAGGCTGAAAGGGTCACTGTATGATGTGCTGTGGTGCTTGGTGGGGATGGGGCAGCGCCACTGCGCTGTGTGAGGCTAACTGCTTTACTAAAAAGGGGGTAAGTAAGTAATTTGTACACCAAAGCATTGCTGTTTTGCCCAAGTATCTTGCATAGGGAGTGCTTCTGCAGCAATCTGTGTGGAAGCCAGCACGCTGCTGTCCATCCTGTCTCCCCCAAACGGAAGAGACCCTCCTTGCAGGATCAGAGACAGAAAAGCAGTTCTGCTTTTGATGAATGATGAACACAGCAGCTATTGCTGAGTGGAAAAGTTCAGCTAAAGGCAGGAAGCTGAATAGCAGTGTTTATCCGTAGTTTACGCCAGAATCCTGTTGTGGTTACTTGGATGAGCAGTCCTGATTGATGCTGCTGTGGCCTCTACTCTTGAGTCCATAGGAACAACACATTCTTGGACAAAGGGTGGTAAAACTTCTCTAGAGCAGAGCTGGGTCCTTGGATCTAGGTTTGCAGACTCAGAAGGGGCAAGGGCAGAGCTAAGATGTCCCATCAACCACCACCTCAGTCTCTTATTACAGCCAGGAAGAAGTCAGAGGAGTCATCCCTAAATCCTTGCTGCAGGCTCCTTTCTCTCATGTAGCATGAGATGTTCCTCTGCTCTGGCTCAGTCAGTGCATAAAGGTGTCTCTGTTCATTTGCAGCTAGAGCATGTTGTCATTTTTCCATGATTTAGTACGATTAAGAAATGCTAGTCCGTGGTCTACAGTGAGTGCATTAACATGTGATGCCTCAAGGCATTCCCATGAACAGATGCAGACGCATCGGCTCAGACCCCTGCTTTTTCAGCCAGCAAGTCGAGAGAGAACAGTTCACGGGCTACAGTTCAAACAGGATCTGAAATATTCTCCTAGCAAAGAGTTTTCCAGAAAAATGAGACATCTAAAGGCTGGAAGCAAGGGCAGACTTAACACATGGAAGAGCTGCAGCCAGGCGTACTCTGATCTCTGCGCCCAAAGAAAGAAGCACTGCAGGGACTTTGCCATACAGCAGAAGTCTCCTACTCTTCTTTGAGCTCTTGAAGAGCAGGGAGGTGGAATCTCACACCCTTTGCCCAATGCTTTTGCAAATGCAACTGCTTTCTCCAGACACCTTGTTAAGGGTATTCCCAGCAAAGGCATCACTTATGGGCTCCTCACAGCACCAAGGAGAGTTTTCTACAATGTAGTGATTTGTTCAATGAGTTCCATGTTGCTGTCTCTCCCTGCTCCAGTCTAGACCTGTTCAGTTGTTCAAAGGACAGACTACTGCTCTGCAGGCATCTCCAGGCAAGTGCTTCTCTTTCCTGTAAGTGCCATTGCCAGGATGCTATTCTGGATTTCTAGGGAGACTGGAGACCCTTCAGAGAATAATCTGGCTCATGGGATGTCTGGGAGTGGGGACAGAAGCAGGAGTAGTCAAGAGCATGTGTTCTTGCATTTATATGGAAGGCTTGGGGCTTGGTCAAGTTGGGGGTATGAAGGTTTAGACCTTTATAGTCATCTCTTTGTGAAGGCCTGATTTCTGGATGTTAGATACCTGGGTTTGGTCAGCTCCACACCCTGGGCAAAGTCTTCTTGTTCCCAAGATGTAAGGTGGAAGCCAAATGGAGAGCAGCCCTCCTGAATCTAAATGCATCCTCATGATGTGCTCCCACCCATGGGGTGGAGTCCCTGAACACAGCCTAGACACCCAATGGAGCTGAGCATCCAGCACTAGCTCTAGTGTCCTGTCCCATTCTGCAGGGGCAGATGGCTTTTCCTGTGCAGTGTTCGTGTAGGGTTTCCAGCAGCTCACAGGTAATGGGACGTAGGGAGTCCCAGAGCCCAGTTGATGGGCAGCTGGTATCTCTGCTAATGTAAGGCTTTCCCATTCCCCACATCTGCTTCTACCTCATACAGGAAGAAACTGCTCCAGAGGATGCCCAGGACAGCCCTCACAGACCAGAAAGCTCATGCCTTGACTCTCTTCTGCTGTGGAGAAGATGGTGAAGATGACTTCTCCAGGAAGAGCAAACCAGCAAGGAAAGAGGAAACACAGATATCAAATTGTGCAATTTCAGCTCTCTTGCAGAAGAGGTACAAAACACCTTTGACCTTCCAGTCACACAGACAGCAGTGAGAATCTGACCCAAACAGGCTGAAGGTATGAGCCCAATCCCTAGCCTATCTGCTTCAGGTGGGAGGACTCACTCCAGCATAGCTCACACTTGCTGCCCTAAAGCCTATTTTTATTTTTATTTATTTATTTTCAACTGACTGTCCCCTGAATGCCAAAATGGCCTTTGTGGGGTCTGGAGGAATCTTGCTGTCATCACCCAAGCTTCTGCCGGCAGCCCAAGCTGGCCAACAACTGGAGGACAGGCTTTCCAAGTCATTCGTCTGCCCCTAAAACTGAGTGTGGCTGGGTGAGATGCCCTTCTTTTTGAATGCACCTAGAAGTAGGTGGCAGATGAGAGGGGTACTTGGGGGTCTATGCATCTCAGGGCTGACCACCATGCTTCAGTTTTCCATCTATCAAATGCTCTATCCTCTTGTCATAAGCTGAACCTGAGGGATGGGGAAAAGGTGATGATATGGGCTCTGGGCCATTTGTGAAGCTGTGTATTCAAAGGTAAATGAGGTGCTAAAGATTAATTGCACAGCACCGTCAGGGACTTGGGAAGGGAATCTTTCTTCCTGAAAATGTTGAACCAGATTGGAAAAGAGACCTCCTAGCCCAGCTGTGAGCTGCTGGGTGCACAGCCAGAGATGATGGGTGGACCTGTCCACCCTGACAGGTAGCCAGCGTAGCCAAGAGGAGGGCCTGAGTGGGCAGTGGGAACTACACTGGACCAAAAATGAAAAAAGGAGTTCAACATCCTTGTTTTAGCATTTTTGACATGCAGGACACTCATATCCTCAGTGTAAGGGAGAAGAGGGCTTGGCCATGCACCCAAACAGGCACCAAAATCTATCTGGGGACCCCATGTGTGACAGCAGTGGTCAGTGGAGGGTGTCTGTGTCCCATTCCCTTTCCCTCACTCCCAAGTTGCTGTTGTTTCCTTCCAGGACACTTGGCTCCAGCTTGGACAAAGCTCTGGGACAGGAGGAAATACCTTTTTTTTTTTTTTTTGCTGTTTTCCACCCTTGGACACCAAGTGGACCAACATAGACTCAGCTGAGGCTCACGGCTCAGCCCTCAGCTGGGAATGGCCCCTTTCACCTCACGTTTCGTTACATGCTGAAGCAGAGAGGCACACCACTGCTCCCAGGGAGCCTCCAGGTCACACTGGGGATGGTGAGATCCCACTGTCTCCTTCTGGGAAACCAAGAAGGACTTGGACCATTCGGAGATGGCTCATGGCATCTGCACTCCTGCCCATTCAGCTGCACCTGCTGAGGACACACACGAGATGCTCACAAAGCAGCAGCACCCTAGGAGTTAATACTGTCTGTCCCCATCCCCACAGCTCCTTTTCCTTTGTTGCCAGTTCTCAGGCTCTCCATCCTCCGAAGCCATTAGCGTGAGTGGCTTCATGCTTCCCTCTAGTGGTCCCAGCTCCCCCTCCAGAATCACTGCTGTCTGACATCTCTCCATCCCACTGCATGCCATGGTCATCTCCCTGCCCCGTTCGTGTCCCTGTCACTCAGGTCAGAGCAGTCGTGTGAGCAGAGATACTTCTGAGTAAGCTGGCCTTGAGGATGGGTCATAGCATGGCTGCTTGGGAAGGAGCAGCCCAGCATGATGCTATTCATCAGCTGTGAACACAGGAGCTGTCAAACACTCACTGTGACTTTTGAGTGACTCTTTCATGACCTTGCAGGGGGTTCACACTCTGAGGCGATGTTTGAGGGTACTTGTCCATTATCAGGGTGCAGCAGACTCTGCTTCAGAGCAAAAAATCATGAGGTTTGGCATCATCTCTCAAAGGAATTTTTTCCTTCTTGTTCCCCTGAAAGATTTTGTAGTCTGCTGCAAAATGCTGACTCAGCTTCATTTCTGTACAGGCTCCCCAAATGCTTTCTTCTGCTTGGGGACTGCCCCAGGAAGGGCCCTGTTTTCTTGTTAAAGGACTGTCCAGTTGAACCCATTCTCTCAAACCAAAGCTTTGACTAAGCAAGTCCAGCTATTGTAATTATTATAAACTGTCTGGGATGGTGAGCTCAGGGTTTTGCTAGCACAGTAGTTCACTGACCTAAACAAACCTCCCTGTGATCTAGAGAGCTGTTCAGGCTGTCAGCTTCACTGCCAGGATGCATTGAAGATACATGGAGTGGACCCCACTGGGGAGGGATATGTCCAACCTCAGAGTTAAAAAGTCATAAAATGAGAACAGGACAGACCACTGCTCCAAAAATGCACCTGGTTGGTCTTGCTGGAATAGTGAGGAGAAAGAAAATGAGTCCCCCTGAGACTGATGATTTTGTTGTCCCATAGCAACAGGACGACCTCGCCAGGTGCCTCCATGAAGGAATTTAATCCCGTTCCTGCAGGTGCAGTGCAAGAAAAACAGCCTGGCAGCTCCTGAGTGCACACTGGCAAGGACCAGGTCGATCTCAGTGTCATGGTGTGCATTTACAAGTGCACTGGTCAAGCACTAAGGAAGTTCTAACTTGACCTTCCATAGGCCAGGGGATGTCTTACTGGCTTGTCTCAGTAAAACAAAACCATCCCAGCAAAATGGGAAAAAGTCCTAGTTTCTGGTGCACACCATTTATTCTTTAGCCCTGCAGGTGATGTCCAGTCTGGCCCAGCTGCACAGCCAGGCCCAGGCAGCTGGTGGCTGCTCGTGTGCCACTTGGCTCTTGCAGAGCTCACTTTGCACAAGAGCAGACAGAAAATCAAAGAAAAGGGGCCACACATCCCAAACTCCTGTGCACGTCACAAGATAATTTTAATACAAAGTTGTCTTGTGCACTTACTTCTCCCTGAGGAGCTGGGCCCTGGTACATACCATTCATTTGTCCACCACCATCATGGTAAAAGACAAGTGAGAAAATGTGACTCTAGGCCTGGGAAGTTCTTAGTAAGGCCGATCACGCGTGATAATTAACATTGAGAGTACTGAGCTCATCCACTTCTCTTCATCTCAGCATTGTCCTTGTCTTGGTACATTACTTTTTGGCAGTGGCCCAGCCAGCACATGAGAGATATTGAACTGACCTTACAGCAAGGCAGTAAAGCACACGCAAAACAGCAACACCCATCCCAAACCAACAGATCCACAGAAGTCAGCCAAAAGAGTTCTGTCAACTTTGTTGACCTCCACATCTATCCACCTCCACTTTCCTGTGAGAAAGCTTGCCAGAGGAGAAGCAGGGCAGAGCCCTGGGCAGGACTGCAGCCACCACTTGGTGATGGCTCTTTGGATAGAACAAAAATGCCTGGGTGTTTACGGAAGTTTTTGACATCGAGTTTCTGCTAATGACCCTGCAAGACGACAAAGCCCGTTGCACTATCTCTAGCTTAGGCTTTCTGCCTCTGTAGGGAGAAACTTCTGTATTGTAGCTGTACCCCTATTTACAGCTCCTACTTGAATAGGCATGGTTAAGTCGTGTGCATTGGGTACCATTTATTTTCCCAGCATGAGAAGCAACTATGTTCAAAAGCCTGATGGGTTTTTATTTTAAAAGAAATGAGCAAAATAAGAAGAAATAACAAACCAAGCCCTAAAGAAAACATCAGTAATGTTTGCACAGGACAGTAGCGCACACGCATGGCTCAGCTGTACCTGTAGCAGCTGCCAAAATAGCCTCGGGGATGGACAGGACAGGAAAAGTGGCCAGAGTAAGCCTCCCATGCCACACAGTGGAAAAAGCAGGACATACAGAGTGCCTGTCTCACCCTGCCGGAGCCTTACAGCATCATCTGTCATGCTCTGTGTGGTTGTATGTTGGCAAGCATTCTTGGTCAGACCATTACCAAGTGTTTTGTCTGTGATGCTGGATACCTTCTGCAGCAGGAATATTCCCTTTTATCTCGTTTCAATCTAACAGACATTAATAGGATGGTGTGCCTTGGCCAAGCCCTCTCGCAGATGGATAGCCTCCTCTTATGCCTGTCATATCAATTGCTGCAGCCATGTAATCCGCTCCTCAGAGTGCATGATTGTGCCTGACCCACCGGACCTGATGTTTTGTGTGCTCTTTGCTGGCCTTTTTTCATTCATGCCTCAGCATACACTTACACTGATCTTTTCTGCCCTGCCATTAGATTTGCAGCCTCTTGGCCTTCAAATTGCTTTCCTGACACGCAGTGGGACTTGCTTGTGTCCTTTCATTCTTCCCTCTGACATCACATTTGAGCTCTTTGTTTTGCCTCTCTTTCACTGCACCATGGAGGAACTGAACTTTGCCTCGAAGAATGAAGAAGCAGAAGACCTGAGCCTTCATATGTTTTCCTATATGATCCCAGCAGGTGAAACCCACCCTGCATGTTGAGAGAGGTCAATCTGGCCAGGGGAAGAGCTTTTTCTTTCTACCTTGATATGTGGCTTTCATGTTGGCAGATAGTGAAGCCTTCAGTCAGCCTAGTAGGTCTGATCCTTCTCTAGGTGGTACCCGGCTCCAAGCATGTAGTGTCAACTATTGATCTATGTTGGAAAGATGCAAATGCATCCTGGACAACTGCACCATGGTGTAGGCTGTGCAGGTAGAATAATGTCAGCACAATTGGAGATTGAGGGTCAAAACAGATTTCACTTAGGTAGTCCTCTTCATGTCATGAGAAGAAGAGGAGCCAGAACTGCATTGGCAGCATGTGGGGACAGATCAGCCGCAGCTGGTTGAGATGACTGCTTGCAGGTCAGCCTGTGCAGAGGTAGATCTGGCACTTGAAGACTTTGCAGGAATGCAAGATTGGCACCTTGCTGCCTAGATCTTCAGTTCAAGCTAGTAAGGAGGCTTTGCCCTCTGTAAATCAGTGCAATTTTCACTTGTGTGGCTCTTGAGCCCCTGACTTTTCACTGACACTAGTCAGGAGTCCCTGTCAGGAACATGTTCTGCCCTGGAAATACAGAATAACTGAAAAATTGAATGTTCAAAACCTACCATGATAGTAGCAGTGCATGGCCCAAAATTGACAACCAGGAGGTGACATGCCAGCCCAGGACCTTGTCTCCCACACACCCCCTGTACCCGTGCAGCTCCTGATATGTCAGAGACACTGCTTTGACACATTCTGATGTCAGTGTTAAAGAGGAATCAGTGTTGCCTGGTGCTCACAGCAGCCTGAACATCCCTGTGACACCAACAAAGCTTTTTGAAGCGTCTGGCTCAGCACACAGTTGGTCTGGTGTCAAATCTGGAAGCATCTGATCTGTGTGTCTAATGAGCTGGTAGTTACTGGTCCAGAAGGCAGAGGTCAGAGCTGGGTCAGGACCCTATCGGAGCTGCTTGTGTGAGCAGCACTTAATGCAGTCACTTGACATGGGCCAAGCAAATTTGCATCTGCTGGACTTGCACCCTGCATGTTACACTGTAAATAACTGCTGGCACCTGGGAACATGGGAGCAGCCAAGCTCCTGACTGCAGACAGGACGCATCTCCACTGCTAACCCCCAACAATGTGTTGCTCCCTTTTCAGCTTAGAACATCTCCTCGACCAGAGAAGCGCTTCCCACTAACAGAGCTCACTATGGCCAAGTCCCTCAGGGAGTCCACCAGTTCCTCTTCCTTGTGTCAAGTACACCACCAGTTAAATTACTGCCAGTTTAACTCTTCAGTGGCTCCAGCAGCAGCCTGGGCCTCCAGCTGTGTCCTCTGAAAATATTTAATAGGACAAGCTCACAGAGGTTGTGAAGATATCGATGCTATGAGGAAACCAGGGCCTGACCAGCCATCTCACTACAGAAATGGAAGTGATGTTTATGTTTTACAAGGACATCTGTGGTTCTTGACTCCACTTCTGAGGAGGAATCCACGGTGTGAAGAACCCCAGACCTCCGTCTCCTTCTGGTGTGCCTCCTCCATCACACCTGGGAGAGAGGACAGAACATGGGCAAAGACTGGTGCTCTCAGACTCACCTCACTCTGGGAGAGTTCCTGGCAGTGATCATTTTGGTTGGGAAAGGGAAACAGAGACATACCAGCCCCTCTCACTGAAGTTCTCCTCTTGGGTTTCCTGCTTTTGCTGCTCACCCCAGCTTACACCAGAGTTTTTATTTTTCACCTCAGACAAAGACTAATACATCCTCCACCCCAAGAATGAGTTTTTCTTGAGGTGAGATTCTACCTCTAGCCATGAGTCAGGCTCAAGTCATTCAGTTGTTAAATGATCTGGCTCCTTCCTTGCGTATTTTGATCATTTAGAAATGATTCAGTACCCCAAGAATTATTGTCATTGGCCAATATAGAGATATTTTAGGAGACTCAGTATTGCCTTTGTATCAGAAAAAGGAAAGAGCCAAGATGCTATTGCCAGTTATAAATACAAAAACAAATACAGGCTGTGTGAGCAAGAGCAGTTACACAGCTGCTTCACTCTACATGAACTCCATCTTACACCAGACACTGTCCCAAAAGCAGCCTGTGGGACTGCGGGACTGGCTCTTGCTTCAGACCCATGTGTTGCAAAGTCACGCTTAGCCTCAAATAAGACGGATGAACCATGAGCCTCCTCACACATTTCCAGTCTGTAGCACCTCACTCACGTGATGGGCTCATTCCCAAGACAGGGGACTTTCAGCCAGGATTTCTAAACCTCACTGATAACATGGACACAGATTATCAAATCCACTAAGTACCACATTGTTTCACAGATTTTGAGGCCAGCAGGCACCACTGAGGTTCTTGGGTAACCCACGTTCAGAATGTTCTCAAGGGACTCTCTTGCTGATTCCAGTTGTTTGCTTCTGAGTTAAGAAAGTCCAGGCAAAGAGCCCTGGTTTTATCCTTTTTTTTTTTTTTTTCTTTTTATGGATCAATTCACTGCAACTTTACAGGCAAAAAATGGCTCTGGCTCATGTGTAAGATGTGTATGCTATTGTCCTATTATAAAGCCATTGTCGTGTTGTTATTGTTATGTTGTCATTTCATAAAATGACTGAAAACATGAAGGTTTTATGGGAAATGCCTAATCTTGGATACTTGGGATTATTAACTGAAAAGGACTCACAGCACCATTTTATGTTATTTTTATTTATTCAGCCACCCAGACCTTTATTCTCTAAGCTCACAATAGCAGATATCATTTCACAGCATTATCACAGCTGAGAACACCAGTGGTTACTCAGCCACTACTTTTGTACCATTTGTGTCTCTTTGTTTCATATTTATTTGGGCCAGGACAACAAGTTCTGTGTTCCTGGCCCTTTCTGGTGGAGCGAAGGGTCACAACACTGGCCCCCCCTTGCCAGGCTCCTCACCAGTGAGAAACCTGTAGGGACAGGAGAACGAAGCCTTTTTGTCCCTGTTGAAGAGAGACAAAAGCAAAATGAGGCAGGAGCTGGCAAGAGAGGCTTGGGACAGAAAACAATGGTCTGGTAGCAGTTCTGCAGCGCAAGACCTGGCTTGACCGGGGTGATCAGCTTGCCGATAAGAAGGTGACCAGCATAATGAGATGTGCAAACTTTGCCTGCAGGCACCTCCAAGGAGGTTCAAGACCTCCGCTTCAAGAAAGGTGTGAAACAGTGGGAGAGCACCCAGGAGACAGCAACAAGAATGATCACAGGCCTGGACATCCACCATTCAAAGAAAGATGGGAAGAGGTGGCATGCTCAGCTTACAAAAAAGAAGGCATGATAACAGTCTGCAAAGTTATAAAGGATTGCTACAGAAAAGAGAGTAATCTGTTCTCCATGTCTGGGTTAGACAAGTCAAGAAGAAATGAACTTAAGCTGCACAAGAAAGATTCATGGTAGCATCTGGAAAGCCCTTCTAGCAGGATGGATAATGAAGCACTGGTATGGATTGGCTGGAGAAGTTGTGGAGTTTCCATCACTGGGAGCCTTAGAAGTTACGGAAACATCTCTTAGGGATATCTGTAGCATTTGTCCTGCACTGGCACTGCATTTGTCATGGTTCTCTGGCCCAGAACACTGCCCGTGGAGGTGCAGCAGGAGCAGGACCCAGCTGAGGTTCAGGGACTGCTGCTGGAAGGGAAGAGCACAACGTTCCTTCCTTTACTCACTGACCAGCAAACCAAGAGAATTAAAGTAGAATAAGCACAAGAATGGAGACAGTATGTGGGGAGAAACATGGAGAAGAAAATCCCCAGAAAGAAAGCTGACAAAAAGACTCCTTGCCTCCAGCCTGGGGAAAACGAGAGTGCAAAGAGCATGTCACTGAAGCTTGCCTTCCTGATGTTTGCACCTCCTCCGAAGCTCCCTTGGGCAGATATAGCATAGGACTCCTTGCTGTCCTGCTTCCCTCACAGTCATTAGACCCAGGCCCATCACTCACTGTCCATGTACCTCTTCCAGGACCATCAGGCCTAAAACAACCTACTGCCTGTGGTGTGTAGATTTTTCATGTAAAAAAAAGATTGAAATGAATTGCCTACAGCCCGTGCCAGTCACAGAAATGTCCCAAACATTTAGCTGTTTGCAAGAACACACGGTGAAATAGTTCTAAATCACTGCAGCCTGGACATTACAGAAGGATCAGATTCCTCCCTCTTTCACAAACATCTGACTGAGTTGACTGCAGTGGCAAAGCTTGAGAGAGTCTCAGAAACCCTTAGGTAAAGATACTTTGCCAGCCTGGGTTTGTGGGAATCCCAGAATGCCCTCTAGTGGCCTTGCTCCCAAAATGTCCCTCCAGCTACGGGTAGGAAGCTGCAGAGTGGGTCGAGCAAAGAGGAATGATTACCCAGAGCTGCTGAGGACACGCAGCTGGGGCTGAAGTTAATGGGAGCTGCATCTGCTTAGCTTTGCTTAAAATCAGGCCCAGCGCATTTCCCCTTCCTTCACAAGGGGACTTAATACCACTCGTGTTTGTTGCGTTTGTTAGCCAGCTGCACTCCTTCTTCCTGTTGCTCCTCCTCCTCCCTTCTCCCATGATGGTCTGGCTGCAGTCGCTCTGAGGACCTTCAGTTACCTGAGACCAAGAGGGGTCTTGGAGGGGTGGGAGCAGCAAGGGGGCCATTTGCAGCAACAGGAACAAGAGAATTATTTCACAGCCCAGGCAACCTTTCCTCCTCCACAACCCCTCACCCCCTCCTACCTCCCCAGAATTTATTGAAGTTTGACTCGAGTTAGACATCTTTCCACTGCAGGAGACTGATGCTGTCTCAGAGCCACCCCCCACTTGCCGGTGATGTAACTGTGTAATTCGAAAGCAGCTGCACTCAGACTAAAGGACAATTATCTAATAGCGAGATTACAATTAATTCTGCTAAAGGGAAACAATTACCCTTTCAGATCTAAATGGAGTATAAAAAGGCAAAGCATTTACAGATGGAGGAAGAGGGCACACTTCCTGAAGGCTACTTATTGCTGCATGACCTGGCAGCATCCGCGGGTTGAATGTGTGGGGCCCAACAGCCCTGTTCTGTGGTCATGTGGGGCAGGAAATCACTTCCTTTACAGATGGGCTTTACCAGCCCATTGGCTTACAGCCTGCTATGGCTCCCTGCATCCCAACCCCACACAAACGCCTCTGCCTTCCCAGCGCCGCAGCCCTTTGCAGCCCCTGCACCAGCCATAACCCTTGCACAGCCAAGTGGAACTCCCTCCCCACGACATTTGCTGCAGTGGTGGACAATCATCACTGGCAATGAGGCAACAGGCCCATGGGAGGAAAGGGTTAAATGATACAATTCTCCTTTTCACTGCAAATAGATTTTGCTCTGCTCTGCCTGCAATACTGTTTATCAGCAATTGCAGGCTTTAAAATCTGTACTTTACAAGTGCAGCATAACCTGCCAGTTATAATTGGTTGAATTATACCTCATCCCTGATGCAACTCTTGATGACTCTCTGCCTCAGCCAGAAAACTGATAGGAGACAAGTTTATAGCTCTCTTGGAAAACACAATTATAAATTGCATCCCCGCCACAAGCCCTGGAAAGCGTTAACTGTTTCATTGCGGTTCCCAAGGCAAGGAGGTTTCACAGCCATTTCTTTTCCCATGCAGGAAGGGAGAAGAGGAAAGAAAAATCAACTGCTGGAGAAATTCAGACAAATCCAGTGAAAAACAGTGGAGAGGAAAAGACGGATGTACTGGCCCCGTTCTTATTTGCAGCAGGGCTCCCCCTGTGTTTCCAATACTCAGGAACACGCCTGAGTGTTTGTAGGCAGGAGAGCTGCACATCAAGGAAAGGTGCCAGGAGGTGCACCGGGCTTGGCCATCATCTGCCCTGCAGCCTAATATAGGCCAGGTTATGCCACAGTCCCAGCCCTGCTGAAGCCACTGTGGTCCCAAATCCTTCACTGGGGTGGGTGGCCTGCTCCCAGCTGCTCTTTATATCATTGTCCTGCAGTACTACAGAGCAGGAACTGGGAAGCCAATATCAGCAGAACTGATAGGGGAGGGGGGCAGATTCCCAGTGCAGGCAGAGCCTGCAGCCAGAGTGACTCGGAGGGTGCTGCACCTCCCATGGATCGAAAGACCATGTGCCGTGGAGTATCGTGATGAGGACCAGACGTGATCTTCAGCTTACCATTCCAGCACAGACAAACCACTTCTCAGAGCAGCTGTGTCACTCTACTTACAGATGGCTGTCACTTCTTCACAACTATGAGAGGTGTTTTCAGATCTTTCACTCTGCTGCTCAGGGCTTGTCATTGGGGTGTAACAGAACCAGCTAACAGCAGACCTGTTTCTGCAGTGCTTAACCCAGACATGTCCTGATTTGCACTGGAACTGTGCCCTGCAGCTGTAATGGGCTAAGTCCTGGACCAAGGTCAGACCAAGCCTATCACTAAACTTTGCATCCCCAAGGGCTGCCTGGATTTTGTGCTGCTTCTCTTGAGCAATAACATAGGTAACAGAGGGCACAAACCCCATGCAACTACAGCCAGTTGCATTTCAGAACCACCTCTGTTCCTTTCAAAGATAGGATTAGTTCCCTTTCAAAACAGAGAAGAAATAAATCTGTCCTGAATTCACTTGAGTCATTTGAAATGGGACTAGGAGCAGCTGCCTGCTCTGGTCACCTCCTCTGCCTCAGGAAGCACAGCTCTTCTGCAGAAGACTCCTAGAAAGTCCCATAAAATGCTCTGGGTCTCCCCATAAATAATTGGGATCTTTAGTAAGGACTTTAGGAACAAATCTGATTGTACTGTGGGCTGTGATGGGCTCACATTAACCTTAAATCCTTGCTGTGACACAGTTCAGAGTTTGATCTGCAAATGGCCCATAATGAAGCCTGAGATGGAGTTACCCTTGCAAATTAGGAAATGATGCATCCCTTTCCCTCTAATCCTTAAATTGGTCACACTGAGCCTGTGCTGGCACTCACAAAGCCTGATGGATGTAGGCAGCTTGAAAGCAAATCTCTGGAAAGCCTTCTGCTGGTCCTGCCTCTAGCAGCCTCAGCCTGCCCTTGCAGCCTGTTAGACCACTCTTTACCAAGGTACAAGCTGATGACCCAGAGTCCAGCACCCACGGAACAGCCTGGGCTCCCTGCATGTACCGGAGGCCACTGGAGGCTCACCTGGTGCTTACAGGTGTGCGTGCTTATTTCAGTATGGGTGCTAGGTCACCAGCCAAAGCAATTTGGAATGGTGCTCCTGGAGATGTCCCCAAGAGGGGATATGACCAAACATGGCCGTACCCTAAACTGCACTTCCCAACACTGCTCACATCCAATACAGCCTCCTCCAACCTCAGACAAGGCTCCCTCTTTTCTTCTAATGCATTCTGAGGGTCTATGTCCTGGACAGGGGATGTAGGCTGCCATGTCTTGTTCTTCCTGAGCTCACCAAGGTGTTTGCATTAGGATAGCCATTTGCTTAGTCAAGCATCTAGCTCACTCCAGAGTTTTCTTCTTGGAGCTTTCAGCAGGAAAGGCTGTGTCTAGTTTTCTTAATCTGGTTGATCCCTAGGAGAAAAAAATGTCAGGGATTTTCCTGAGCCACTCTCACCCTGACTTCCCCAGAGCATGGTCCCACCAGGCTGTGATGGGATGAGTCAGCAGGAATCTGCAGGTCACTTTCCTGGGCCACACAGCTTTGTGGTGCACCATCTTCCCTCTCCTCTCCTCTCCTGCTGACTCAGGGCACAGAAGCAGCTTGGAGCCAATCAACCTCTGTATCCTCTTTTCAAATACTCTGAAATATGGGCCCAGGAATATTTACAGTCTCTCAGGCTGTCCCTGACCTTCAGCTTTTATTTGCGTACGTAAATTTTGTTCTATTCCAGAGCTACAAGTTTCATATCAGGGCAGTTCAATCTTTATGAGGATAAAGTGTTTGCAGTGCTCTTAAGCTGCTTAACGTAAGCATGTGTGTGAAAGATTAACAGCTTTATAAGTCGGAGTGGTTAAGTGACAATATAAAGAGAAAGGAAAGGGGAAAACATCATCAATCTAAAGCAGCACAAGAAATATTTGAGATGAATTACTGAAGGGAACTGGCTGCCAAGCCCAGTGGTGTCTCAGTAAGATGCACAAATGACCAATGCAGGAGCCCTCTCAGGGGAAAGGTAGAGACAGAGGAGCTTTAAAGGATCATCTTCTCTGCAGCTCTCAAACTTGGAAAAGAAAGGAAACTCTAATTATCCCCTGATATTTATGACCATCATTTGGTGTTCTGTTCAGAGCAGACATCTGAGTGGAGGAAGGAAGAGGCAGACTCTTAGCATGGGTAAATATGTGCTTCCTAAAGGCACTGTCAAGCTCTCAGATATCAAAGCCAGCCCACAGCCTGTGGGTGCACCACAGGGCTCATACCTGGCTCTCTCCCCTTCCGTCGAAAGCATCTGCTGGGGATGCTCATCCTTGCTTATGCTGAGTCTAAGGAAAAGTTTTCAGGTGGTTGTAGTATGTCTGATGGATCCGGAAACAGTCTCATCAAAGAACTAATGTGCCCCTCAGTATGAGATGCGGGGAAGAGTAGTAAGAAACGTATATAAATCTAATAAATGTAATCTGAACTAAAGGTCGCAGGATCATTTTTTATTTAGCTGATAGCCACTGCACCTGCATAGCTGTCCAAAAACCTTTCTGAAGATTTCAGTTGCAAAGCATAGGGTCATGCAAGGACAAAGACTTCTTATGACCCCTGGAAAACTAGCTAATATCTCTGTCCTGGATTTTACTTACATGCAGTTAAGGGATAATTCTGCCTGTCTTCCAAGACAGGTGGCTGGTTTATTAATGAACGGTTGCAAAATGTTCTGAGATCCTCTGATGAGGCATCTCTGGAAGAGCAAAATATGACGATGCCAATGGAAATTGGCTGTTTGGCTCCCTATTTTAATTGCATACAGAAAGAGAGCCACACATCAGAGCTTAGTGCGTGAAACAGGAAACATGAGGCATCAGGAGAAACTGAGAATGGTACCGGACGTCAGCGAACAAATGGTGGAGCTGTTCTTTGCCAAAATCAGGCATGGTGAATTTGTCAGTAAAAGCAGAAAGCTTCATTCGGGTTGCACTGAGAGAGCTCCTAAACCTATGCCTAAGCGCAGATTCACCAGGTGATTTTTCACTGTTTGTGGGACTATGGTTTGCGAGATGGAGCAAGGCACCTGCTGAAGGGTTGACACTCACCCCCTCTCTGTCACGGAGTTCTTTCCCCTTGTTCGATCCTGCTTGGAGGTCTCTTGGACCTTGCCCTGTGTGCCTTGGGCTTTCACTAAGCAACTGATCTTCTCAAAGCATGCTGTGCATGTTCCTGCCTTTCTGTGATCACTCATGCAAATTATCTAGAGGCCAGTGACAGACATCTGCTGCCTGGAAAGTTGGGCTTGAATAATAACATCCTGTAGAGCACCGTTATTAGAGATGGGAATGTTTGTGGATGGAACATATCTCTCTTGAAAAATGCCTATTCATCAAAGCAGAAATTTTCCTCCGAGGAAGTGTTGCTTTTGACAAACTTCAGCATTGGATAAAAAGATTGAACAACAATATTTCAGTGAGGTCAGAGGACTCCACTTCAGAGTTACTGGAATTTCCCTTTGTGATGAAGCGCAGAATTGCAGTAAGGCCCAAACAGCTAGATTATATCAAAATGGAGCATTAATTTATCCCAATGTGAATCTTTGAAATAGTTTTGAAATATTCATTTTGTGGGACCTTTTCCTGTGTTTTTGTTTTCTTTTTAAGTTGGACCAAAAGAAATCCATGCCAGTGGAACAGGAAATTTAACTTCAAAGAAATTCCAAGTGAGATGGCAGAAGGAATGTCCCAGGTTTACAGTCACTGTTAGCAGGGGTCTGTGGTGATGACAGAGAGGTGGCCAGGACAGAGCAGTGGAGATCACAAGCGTATTTCAGCGTTTGGTGTGTTCCCTAAATGAAATCCAGGCTGTTCTCGGGGGAGAATAAACTCTCTGTGTCAAGGGAAATCTGTGCTAGGCAAACAATAAAGATAACCAGGAAAGATAACTTTGCAGGCTCTTGTTCTGACATCTCTGCAGGAATAAAAATAAGCCCAAAAAGTTGCCTTAGAAATGGAAGAAGCCTGTAGATAGGACTGGAAATCAATGTGCCATGCAGCAAGCACTAGGCCCAAGTCAGCTCCCCACTACACAGGTAGAAATCCATCCATCTGCTTTAGGCGTTCATTTATTTCTAAGGCAACTATCACCATGGTGCCAAGGCATATACCTATCTCAATTTCCTGCTAGTTACTTTAGATTTGTGGCCATGTGACTGAGAGCAAAATGTGGTGAAATATATTGCATGGAAAAGAAAAGAAAAACAATGAATTATCCAGGCGCATACTGGAGCTGATGAGAGATTTTCAGTTAAAGGGTTGCTCCCCCTCTCACCCTGGATAAGGTAATATTTTGAAACTGAAACTTTCTTTGCGAAAATGCATTGGTTTCAGTGACATCTGTAGGGACAAGGGGAAGACCACACATCTGTTTCCATCAAAAGCCCTGCTGAGGCAGGGCACTCAGCCCATGCTGCTTTCTGCCTGTTGTTTTCCAGATCTGAATTTATGAGTCTCAGGTGATTGTTCCAGCCAGGAGCCTGTCAGCTCCTTCAGGGACTTTGTTTCCAGCTGTCTTTCAGCTTTTGAAAAATGTTGGCTTCCTGGTTTATACAAGGAAGAAAAGACTTCAAAACTTTTTTTACAGGAATGAATCCTCCTTTTCAGGCAGCTGGCACAATCCTGGGAACATCCCATTTCTCTCTATTATGTTAATGTATCTTCAGTGGCCAACTCCATGGGAAAGACGAACTTAAACCTAAATCTTCCAACATCTGAGCACTTTTTTTGCAATATTAAAGATCACTCAATAAAGTTTTCCTTTCCCGTCTACACACACACTCTGCTTCCTTCTGAGCCTTTTTTTCACTATATGTAAAAAATGAGAGCGTATTACCTGCGTGTCAAAAGAAAAATATCAGGAGGTGACAACCTTGACTTTAACATTGCTGAATATTTATTTAATGCTAGGGCCAGAATAAATATTTCCAAGTAAAGCACTCTGCAATACATCCAGCACATGTATCTCAACCTACCCTGGCTGACAGGAAACTAGACAAATCCTGGATAAAACCTGATGCAAATTTTTAACACCTCACGAGTTAATTAATTGCTAAAATAACTTCCCATGTAAGGAGTTAGACATAGTTCTCTGAAGTATCATAGGATTCTGCACCTGTTTTTTTACATATAGGCAATTTAGAGTCAAAGTTGAAATGAACCAAGTATTTCAAACTTCATCCTAGTATTCAGAAGAGCATTGGCCAACTGCGGGTTTCAGCAAACACATAAAGGAAGATCAAGATACCTTCTGCTCTGAGCAGGCCATTCCAGAAGACCCTCAGCAAACAGAGCCACCCACTAATCCTGGGCTCAGCAGAGCTACCTGTGTGCTTACACAGGGTCTGAGATGCTTTCAGATCAGGTTTATGTGCAGACTTACGCTATGGAAAACCATCTAATTCTGGACTTGTAAGCAGATGGCTAAGAACCGTTTCTTGAAGTATTACTATTTACAAATTGAGGTGCAACTTCTGTGCACCTGGATTTGTTATTCTAAGTCAAATTCTTTTTGCTCACAGGGTTCTGCAATGACAGAGTAACTCTGATTCATAAGAAACCTCAAATCTTTCTGGGACATTTTCTATAAGATCTGGGCCCCTTTTATTGATTTTTATTCCTTGTCTTTACCCTCAGCTTCTCAGAAGAGGATCCCACCTTGGCAGGAATGAATTTAAACCCTAAATGTTCATCATGAGCCTATCTGTAGGGTGCATTTGTTATTATGGTTAATATTTTCATAAGTATAAAGCCAAGAATAACTCCTCCACAGTAAAACCAACAAAATCTCCTGTGAGGAAATCCGTTCAGACAATAATATTCACTGTAGGCCAGATTATCTGGTGTTCTGCGTTGTATTTGTCACTGAATTTTGAAGAAGAGAAGTTCTTAAGTTGTTTATGTATGATGTGCTTCTCATAAGATTACCTAAGGGTCTGATAACTGCCTTCACCCAAGTCCTAGTCATTCTCCACCAGCAGGGATCCAGGAAAGTTGTCCTGAGACTTGCACAAATTTTGTAATACCTTCAAGAAGAGAGATATTTCTGTCAAAATGAGGTACTTCTGTTCCTTGGAAAAGGACATAGGCTCAGAGGGACCCTTGCACCTGCCCCAGGATTTTCCCATGGAAAGCTCGCCCCCACACGCATCCTCCCTGCCCTCAGCCTGTGTCCTCTCGGGGACAGCCAGGACAGGGGCACCCAAGAGAGAGTGGAGGGGGCTCCTGTGCTCTGGGATAGATGCCAGCCCTGTGTCCCGGCACACAGCATCCTCCTGCCCTTCTTCCTCCCCAGGAGATTAAAAGGGCTGTGGAATAAACAGCAGCGATTGCACCCAGGAGCAAAGTGCCAGAAGAGTTTTACCAGATTTCCCTCTGGAGTATTTCAAAGGAACCTGCTGTAATATCCCCCTCCCCAATGCCCTGGGCATGATGTCCTTGGGCAGTGAGGTCCAGTGTAGGAAGGATACTGGGGGAAGAACCAGCCTCCCCTGACTGCCCTCTCCGCCATCCCCACCCATTTCCAGCCACTGACCTATGCACAGAGATGCAACACTCATTTGTATACACACAGATCTTCATTTACTATCAGGGGCCAGCACTTTTTCTGCCCATCCTGACCCATTCTTACTTCTATTATCTTGCCAGGATCAGGATTTTATCCCAGCTGGTCTGGGAGCTGTGTTTTTCCTTTGGGGGATCATTTTTTTACAAGGGGTTGGTAGCAAGGATGGCAAGAGCTCCTGGACTGTGCAGCTGTGGGACCACACTACCCTTTCGGCAGGGATCAGTTAGGTCAGGATTTATGAGGTCAATTGTTCCCAGAGCTTTGGAAATATCCTGACATTTCTCCTTATCTCTGTTCCTGGGCTTGCAGACAGACTTTTCATGATTTCTGTATTCTGCCTCAAGCACAGGCACTCTGGGGAGTCACAGAACTCAGCTGCCTGGGGCATGCAGATGTGCCCAGGGCATCTCAACAAGTTCACTTCTCCAGCCTCAGCATCCCTGGTGTGGCGATGGTAATATGTTTGCCACCAGTACACACTCCTGCTTCAGGTTTTAGTGGAAGTTTGCCCCTCATGAGCTTTGTCTGACTGGTTGTTGCTAGGAGCTCCTCCAGGGGAGGTAACCTCCTCCTGGAGGTAAGATGGGTTTTGCTAAGGATGTGCTTTCCTTGGAATGTGTGGAAAACATTCAGGATTTTACCTCTTACAGTGGAATAACAGATGAAGATTTGCTTGTCTGCCCTCCCACTGCTCGACTCTTGACATTGCTCATGTGCCCAGTGCCAACAGCAGCCCCATCCTCAAAAGGCCGGCACTTATTCTTGCTGCAGTCTGCCTGCAGACAGAGATGCTCAAGATGAGCAGTTCCCTGCTGGCAGCAGCTGTGCCACTACATGTCTTTCCCTTCCAGAGGGGTTTTCTTTCATTTTAAAAGATCTGAGACTTTCCTTGGGGTTTGCATTTGTTCACAGGTTGCCTCTGGGAGAGGCAGAGATAGGGGAAGCAACAGAGGGGAGGGAATAGAAATGCTGTGTGTCCTCTGCTTGCTCCAGGCAAGGCTGGGGAGCCTGAGCATTCTGTGTCTGGGCTATGGCTTGGTTTAGGTTGCAGGATGGGACTGGGTACTTGCTGCTGGCAGAAGAAGGACTGGGGCAGTGGGGCTGCACAGCTCTGCAGCCAAGGTCCCTTGCAGGAGGCTGGGAGAAAGGTGCTGGGGGAGGCATGGGCTGACAGCAATTGACAGGAGATGGCACAGGGGCATTTTGGCCAGGAGAGTGGTGGATGCTGTGGAAGGGACACAGGAGCCGTCTCATCCTGCAGACAGGACAAAGGTAGTGGTTTTTGCCTGCATTCAGAGAAATGGGGATGTGGGCTGGAGATGCTGAGATGGGAGGATAGGGGAGAAAGGATGCAGAACCAAGAGAGCAGTGGACTGGGGACAGAGGGACACTTTTCTGCTCCAGGTTTTATTTTTCTGTCTCCATCCCAGCCCTGGCTGAGGCCAGCTGATCACCCCCATTTCTGCAGCCCCTCTGCCAGGGGCAGGCACCACTAGGGTCCCCCAAGGCTCCCCAGTACAGTCCTGAACATAGGCTTCACTAGGGTAGAAGAAGCTGCCCTGCAGCTCCCAAGGGGTTTGCTGGTCACTGGCTGGAGCCAGATGCAGAAGGGAGCTCAGCAGAGCTCCAGAGAGCTCAACATCACCTCCGGCTGTGCTACTTCAGTCCCTGAAGCCGCTGTGGTGCCAGGGCCCCATGCAGAGGGTTGCCTCCGGGGCTGTTTCGCAGCATGGTACTCTATGCTGGGTGGGGATACTTCTAAACCTGTCATCAGGAGACTTATGAGTCAAGTGCAGTGTGTTATTGGTGCTGTGTGGCTGGCTCCCAGGGAGCCTGCCTGCCCTGGAGGTGGCAAGCTGTTGCTTCTGCCCTTGGAGCAGAGCCAGCTCCGCAGCATTACAATTTAATTAAATTACTCCAGCAGCTGCAAGGGAAGGAGCTTTAACACGAGAGAGAGAAAGAAAAACAAGGGTTTGGCCCTTACCCTCTGGAAGTCCCCTGACTGCACCCCGTATCATATCATCGGGGCAGAACGAGCGGTGAGCATCTCTTGGGCTCCCTTAGCTTCCCCTGGGGCTGAGGGCACCACAGAGGGGGGCCCAGGGCAAGGCTGTCAGATATTTACCTGTTCCCACCCAGAAGCCCAGTAGCTCAGCCCAACCCCTTGTGCATGTCCAGCCTTACCACCCACCTCTCCCTGGACACGGGACAGCAGGCACCACCGTGCCAATAGGAACTGTTGCTGTTGCAGGCTGTGCACAGAACTTAAGGTCCAGTGACCTGTGGTCTTAGAGAACCAAAGAAATAGAGAAAATATCATCTACGCATCCACTGCCTCCTTCCTCACTTCTCTGGGGGATCTTTTGAGGACTTCATTTCCCTCGCCTCGGTACAAGCCATCACCATGCTCCTCAGCTGACCTAACACTAAAACCAGACCCTTTATCCATACCTCACCACTTATTTCCCTTCCCACTGCTCCTCTCCAAATCTGTCTTTGTTCTCCCTGAGACCCCTGAATTGTTGAACATTTGTTTTTCAGTGCTATCACCTCCTGCTTAGGGATTTATTGCTCTTGCTGCCCTTCCCAAAGGAGCTCTCCCTGCATGTCTTCACCACAATATCCAAGGAGAAAAGGCATGTTACTGCTTAGGACCCAAACACTGTAAGAGAAGAATCCTTTATGGTCCTTTACCTCCAGGTCGGTCAGCTGGAGCACAGAGTCCTCCAAGTCAGCTTGGTGCTGTAAGATGTCAATCCCCTGAGACACCAGAGCTATGTACTGAGCTGAGATCATCACACGGACTTTAGCATTCTTGAGAAAAACAGTCTTTTCTTGATAAGACGGGGAAACGAACAATGACAATAAGGATGATGTGGGAATGAAGATGCTCTAAATGGGCTGAGATGGGATTTCATCACTCCAACAAACAAAGGGAAAAGGAAGAAGAGAGATTGAAAACAAGGCAGTGCTGTTGCAAGATGGAATGAAATATATATAGTAGGAAACCAGACGGTAGTCTTCATGCTTTTGTGGAAAGAGGTGGAAGCAGTGAAGCAGATAGTCCCATTTCTTCTGAGAAGGTGCTTGGTTGCTTTCTATGCGGTGACATTCTGGCAGGATGCAGGATGGTCTGACTTCCCCAGCATACTTCATGTTTCCCCTGGCAGTTTCTCTTCCCAGTCATGGCATCTGTGCAATGATGATCTCTCAACATGTCCTTTGTGTTGAGAGCTTTTCATGGTGGCATGCCTGGACTTCTCTTCCCAGGTGATTATGGCTCCTTGTCCTGCCAAAAACGTTTCCCTCTTTCACCTCCAGGTCTGCTGTGACTGGGGAGTGGAGCTGGTCTAATCTGACCACATAGTAACACTCTCTCTGAACACACTGTGTTGTCATGTACCTTCTCCAACTCATCTTCACTTGGACAAGTCCACTGCCTGGTAGCCCTTCCTGGAGGGACAAATCCAGAGCCCCTCTATTAGCTAGATGCACTGTTTCCTCAGGCTAAATTCTTCTGGAAATCAACAAGACTTTGAGATTAGAAGCACACCAATTAATTAGTGGTAGTGATGGTATCTCCTCATTCCTGATCTGGGTTAGTGAGTTGTGGAGGTGGTTGAGACAGTAGGTGCAAAAGAGTGCACTCCCCTCTGCTCCCCATCTCTTTGCAGATCCAAGGATCAAACATTAATCCATTTTCAGGGCTGAGGTCAGAAACAAACATTTAAACCATGGACTGAACCAGGGACCTCCAGATGTGGGTCTGAGCAGTCTGAGTTGTACAGACAGGCTGTCTCATGGGGCTATGAGAAATCAGCATTCGCATACAGGGTGCTATTCACTCCCACTCTGCACATGCATCAGAGAGGAACCTTGAGCCTCCACGAGATGCAAAGGACAGGCATGCTCTTGTCCCCTTGAAAGTGAGGCTCTGGGAATGGCAGGGGATGTTGTCGCTTCTCACCCTGTGACAGACAAAAAGGCACCTGAGGGTGGTAGCCACTGGCTTTCAGAGGAGGTCAAGACAGGAAGGATATTGCAGCTTCAAGTAAGGGGCTTCAGGGGCTGCCTGGGGAAGGTCAAGCATGTTATGGACAGAGTCCATCAGAAAGGCCTGACCCAGATCTGAGCTACCTACCAGCTTGCAGACAGAGGTCTGGTGTTCCAGACACTCCTGTCACCCACAAAAACATTTATGATAAGGACAGGCAATAAAAGCCATGGATGAAAGAATAATTATCCAAGGGCAGGAAGGAAAAAAAAAAGGGAAAGGGCCTTGATGTAACATAAACATCATAAAATGCCATAAAAGAAAAGCAAAGGGAAGTGTTGAGGAGGCTGAAGGTTGGCAGCAAATGTACATAAACAGAAGGAGCCAGTCTGGAATGGTCTAGAAAAAAGGGAGGTTATGGATGGACTGAATTGGAGATTAGATGAAGCTGAGACAAAAATGGGCAAGGAAATAGATTGACAGACTAGACAACAGCACTGAGAGCTTCAACTCAGAGCTATGGAGCTAGTGAAAATGCCCTGGTGAGGGATGTTTCCAGAAAGCTGAGAGGGTGGGACTGAGGAGGGGGAGAGCAGGGAGACAGGAGAAGACCAGAGCTCTGATGGCCAGCGGCCACCACGAGGTGGGGAGCAAGGCAGAAGTGAGGAGGACAGGCTCAGGGTGGTTGTGCCCAAATTGTCACACACACTTGTGTGAAAGAGGAGATGGCATCTGACAGGAAAGATGCAACAAGAGCAAGGCAGTGGGCAATCCATGTCAGGACGTGCTTGGAGGCTGCCTGCTCCTGCCTGTGCAGAGTGAGCAAGGCTCAGCCAGCGAGAGCTGGGGCAGGAGCTCTCTGGCTGGGATGGAGCTGAGGCAGGCTGTCTGCTCCACACACTGGACCCCCTTTCACTGTCCTCAGCATCCCTCACTGCCGGCAGTGGAAGGGCAGATGGTGCAGCGGAGATGAAGTGAAGCCTCCAGGCACTGATGACATCAGCCTGGAGCCACTGAGAGACGCTGCTCATGGAAAGAGGGTGGAAGCATCCTCCAGCTGCTGCAAATGCCAAACATTTCTCATTCCTCATGTGCTCTTATTAACACCTCCACACGCAACAGAGCTACAAGCAAGGTCTTCCTTAGCTCTGCTAATTATTAAACATACTTCTATTAAGCTTAACTAGACACGCTCGTCAGCTGCTGGCAGGAAGAGAATAGTGGGAGAGACTTGTAAACACACTTCGATGACTAAGTGAAATCAATGCCAAGATTTCAAGGCACTGGAGCCTGCTGCCTTCAGGTGTCGTTGTCTACCTTGTATTTCAGCCTGGCAGTCAGGTTGGTCAGCATGGACTTCTGCATTTCCAAGGCTCAGCGCCTTGCAGGGGCAGTTCTGACATGAGAGTGTTTCAATACTATTGCTCCTAATATCTACTGTTGGTCACACTGAGATGGTTTACCAGGACCTTCCTTGCCCTGGAGGATGGAATTGGTCTTGGTAGTAACCTACCCACCACAGAAGCTCCTGAGAGCTCTCTGTAGCACTGACTTGAAACCTTTTGCTGCTTTTCCAGAGCAAGGAGATCTGGCAGCAGGTTGCACCAGCTGCTACACCAAGGAAGTGGTGTTTAAGCTTGTTTACAACAATCTTCACACTCTTTCAAGGCTGCTTCAACTGCGTTCCCAGCGTGCTGGGAGCGTGCAGCACTTCCCTTTATCTCCCTATCTATTGTACTTTGTGACAGTGTTCTGCACAGACAGTGCAATTTCTCTGCACCCTGAAGTTTTTACGGCACCTAAATACTTGGTCATATAGGATGGGATGGGTGGAGCTATTAGAAACTCTTGTATTCCTATTCAGAGAGGGAAAAAAAAAAAAAAGTGTGCATATATCAATCAGCTAGCTAAAAGTTTGTGAATGCCTGGTACACTTCAACTATTAGTTCATAACTTCCCTACTGAGAAATGCTGTAGAATGCATCCTGCCAGGTTCAATTTTTAGCCATTTTTGATCAACATTTCTGAAAATAACTAAAAAAAAAAAGCTTCCCTTGGTCTGTCTTTGAGGTCTAGAGAAGGCTTTTTCTCCTATCAAATCCACACACAGCACACCTTATTCCTTACTAGCAAAGAGCAACAAGGTGAAGAATGATGGATATGAGGATGAATTGCTTCCTTCAGTGCTTTCTGCTGCAGACTGCTCTTGGCTCCATTCCTCGCACTGACCAAAAGAGGCAGCACTCCAGTTTCTCTATTCCAGGCAGAAGTGAGGCTGATGAGACAGGTGACAGTGAAATTGAAATATTCTGCTACTAGGTATTGCAATTAGCTTGTCAGTATGAGGTAAAACAGAATTAGAGTAGAAATGTTCCCAGCCAAGTTGCACATTTATTGATTGCAAAGCCTGTTACAGAGCAGCAGGACAAGGCTAAGGCTGGACAAACAGCAGAACAACTCCAGCAACACTGACTCAACAGGATTGCACTTCCTGCATATTTTGGGACACCCAATATACAATATAAATAGCATCTATCAAGCTGCACATTGACCCAGAAAAACAGTAAGAGAAAATTCTGCAAGCTTCTAACATGGCTGAGCAAATGCTTCTGCTGGCACACTCACACTTCCAGTTCCTCTATTAAGGCATCTAATTTTCCTGCATTTTTTACAAAAAAATAAGATGACGGAGAGAGAAATTGCTCTTGCTTAATAATGCTAGCATTTAAATAGCCTTAATTAGGAATGGGATAGATGTGCATGAGCTATTGCCTGTGCTGCTGTTTTTTTACTTTGCCAGGGTGGGTGACAGAACTGCAGTACAGTTACTTTGTGATAGGAAATGACAGACTTTTTTTTTTTTTTTTAAATATGAAACTTGTAATTTAGGATTGTGCCAAAACTCAAAGGGCAAAGCTGAAAACTATAAGGCCCGCTCCATCCTTTATGCATTTATATTTTTACTAAACCAGATAAAGGACCCTGCAGAGACAACTGCAAATTTTCCACGGAGAAGCCTGAAAGCATCGTGTCTTGTCCTTGCCAAAACCCCTGGTTAGGGAAAATGTTAACGAGTGTCAGAAAGGCGACACTCTGGGATTAGGAGACACTCTGCATGATGCACTCTCTGAAGTGATATGCACACTGCTTGTCTGTCTCTGAAGCTGGCAAGTTATATCCCTTCCTCTGAGCAAGCCTGCAGCCGGAAGAGGCAGCCAAATTGGCTTTAACCCCTGGTTCGCTAGAAACCGGGCCCCAAGTCCTACCGTGCTTGTTTGCCACCAGAGATATGCTGAAAGACACATCCTTTTGTAAGTGAATGGCACAGATTTAGGAAAGGAGTGGAAGCAGCAGCTGATAACCCCGGGACCTGTGTCTCTGCTCAGAACACTGTGGAGGCGGCTGGCAGTCAAAACAATGCCCAGAATGGCAGAGGAGGGCTTTTATTTTAAGGTTACTCTGTGCAATGTCACACAATAATATACAGTCCCACGATAAGGAATGTTAATAATACTCCACTTTCTGCCAAGAATAGAGTCCCTATCTACAAGCCCCACTGCTCTAATCAAGCGAAACAAAGGCAAATATATGAGAACAACAAAACCAGCAGCTCAGGAAGTATTCGAATTCAGGAAAGACTAAATATTTAACTTGTGAGGCCCAATGCATCCTGGAATGTATGGGGCACTCCAGGAACAGCTAGCCATTGTCCAGGGACTGCAATGTAGAGCCCTCTTAGACAGGCTGTGCCCTGCTGGCATGCACCAAGCTGCCCTGGTCACCCGCAGCGTTAGCATCATCAGGGCAGGGAGGCAAGGAGGTCCTTGCACCAGCAAAGAGTGGGGAGTTATTTCATAAAAGGTGTCATAGCCAGGTACAGTTCAGGACTGTGTACTCCGCAGAATGGCATGGTGCTGCCGTGCTTATGCTTGATGTAAGAGAATAGTCACAGATTTCTGGGCGCTCTGCTCTGGAGATAGCATCCTTGCCTTTGCGGACTGCTGCTGCAGATATCCTATATTTATCAGTACTTAGAGAATGCTTTCTAGCTGACAGAGCCTCTCATGGCTTCTCTCTTTCATAGGGGAGAGCAGAAGATGCCACATAGATGGTTCTGCTGTATGTTTCCCGTGAGTGTCCTGATAGGCAGGGGGTGCTCAGGGGCAGCTCCCATGCAAATTGTCCGAGTACCATGTACACAGAAACCTGCCCAGCCTTCCCCACTTGCAGGAGGCCAGCTGCTGGGCTGGTCGCTGCACTTCCATGACTCCAGTGGTCTGACCTTGCTTGCTTACCTCTGTCCATCATTGAGCATCACAAGGACACCTAGGTTTCAGCAGCACAGTAGTAACAGACGCTCTCTGTGAAGCAGGGTGGATGAGGCCAATGTGTAAAGCCAAACACATTCAGAGAGGTTATAGTGCAGGCCTGGAGTGAGAGGATTCTCCAGCCGATGTCATGAGAGATCCTCCCAAATGGACTGGGGACTGCAAGAACCTTGATCAGATCCCCTGTCCTGAAGCAAGAGCCATAATTTCGCCTCTTCTAGCCTGCTTTAGCCTGCAGCACCCACATTCCTGACCCAGAAGGTTGAACCTCTGTGTGACAATATCTTGTGATCACAATGTCATACACAAATGCAAGCCTGGAGTATCCTGGACACCTACATAGTATTAAAAATCAGCTTAAAACCAGGGCTCAGACACCTGCAAAGTTTAGTTGTTTGGGATCAGCTGGATGGGATACCCCAGGAATACCTTACTTAGGCAAGCTTAGTGACACTGGCAGAAAACCCTGGTGTCTGAACCACAGTTACGGTTGCGTCTATGATGCATAAACCCAATAAATTAAACCTCACAACTAACACATTGGCATTTCAAGAGCAAACTGCCCCTGCATCTCATCTAGTCCTATCTCTAACAGTCCAGCATGAACAGTGTGAGAAGAAGACCTGAAATAGGCAGTAAAGCAATAAGATACTTTTTCATTTTTCACCGTTTTTGTAAATATGTGCTTTTTTACAAGAAAAGAAAAATAAACTCCTAGTGGTCAGTAGAGTGGATTTTGCCTGCTTTGCAAAAGTTCATTGTTCAAAGCAAACTATCCTGTCCAATGTAAACAGGGACTCTTAAAAACATTCTCATCCAAAACAATTGCCATGACTTTTGATGTTTTCATGGTCCTTGCTCTCCCCTACTGTTTGATCATTATGTTTTATAATATTTTTTCCCCTTCCTCACAGGCCCTGTTCCAGGTGCCCCTTCTCTGGAATTCATGGCTTCATCATCCAAGCTCCTGTATTCACTGAGATACAATGGAAAGAATTTCACAGCATTTATTTTGACTTAAATGACTCCCCCCTCTTGCCTGTTTATGTAGCCTCCTTTTCCTCAACAGAGTTCACAGATCTCCCAGCAGCCAGGCTGAAAGAGCTCAGCTCCAGCAGATCATCTCCTTCCTTTCTAGGAATCCCCTTCAGAGTTCTCCTGTGGGTCACTTCTCCCTTGGCATTCAATAAGAAGCTGTGAACAATTCATCATTATTACTATAATGAGCCTTCAGGATCTGGCTAACACCATAATGTGCTGGATACTGTACTCAGAGGAAGGATCCTTGCACCTAAACCCAACACTTAAAATACACAAGGCGTGCAAGGAAACAGAAGGGAACACAGAGAGCAGGAGTGGATATCTTTGTGCAGCTGTAAAGCACTGCTTTATCTCCAGAAGGACAGCCTCTCCCAGCCAAGGAGAGGCTAGGCTTTCTTCTGACCAGCCTCCAGATAGACTCAAGAACCCATGAGTGAAAGGAGGAAATCCCCATAATAAAGACAAGCCTACATTAGAATTATCACTCATTGTTAATCTCAAATCCCACTCTGCATTTTTGATGATTATGAGACTAGGTCCAGAACCAACCTAAATTTTCAAAGTAAAATCCAGGGAATTAGGCTCTGTAAACCCATAGCATTTGGATTTGGTTTTGGTTTTGTTTATTCACCCCAGACATTATCATTTTAAAGCCATATAAGAATGGTCTAACTCTGGGTTATAGGGCTTGGAGTAGTCAAAACATTTTTTTCTGTTCTAGCAGAAAAATAAAATAAAATAAAATAAAATCTCAATATACTTGAAGACCTTTTTTTTTTTTTTTTCTGAAAAGCAACAAATCCATTTCTTTATGGAGAAATTCAAGGAGAGGTGAGGTGTGGGGTTCAGGTGGAAGAATGCCTGACACTCGGAGCACTTTGACAAACAGTTATGATTCTACCGTCTGGCAATCAAAATGTTTCAGAAGGTCCAATCCAGTAATGTTCAGGACCACTCACCCTGGCTACTTCTTTTCTTTGCTAAATGAGAGAACATGAAGACTCAAACACTAAAAGATAATAATCTGGAAATGCACAAATCATGATCTACACAATAAAATCAAAATAAGTAGTCAACATATACTACCCCTTTGGGGATTTTCTCTAAATACATCACTCTAAACCAAGTGTTGCTCATGATTAACACATCTCAGGAGACTTTGACGTATCCAGGACATTTCCTCAGAGACGATTCTCTGACAAGAACACTTTGGGTGGACATCCACCTGCTGGCTCAGGCTGGTGCTTATCCCTGATGTCAGGTTGGTGCAATGGACAGTTGCATCACCATCAAAAAACTTGAAACACCACCTGCAACAAACTCCAAGGCACTAGGGTGCCACCCGTGGGAGCAGAGGGAGTGTGACTGTGAAAAGTTTCGAGGCTCCAGCTCCATTTTCCCATTTTAGTGGTGCTCAGAGAGGTGGCACAACCTGCAGGCTACCATGTGTGCACCCAACACATGTGTCCAGCTCTGTTCTTCTCTGAGCAGATACTTAATGATTTAGACCTGGCTCCTAATTTCCAGTTTACCTCTTAGCCATGTAACAAAAAAAAAAAAAAAAAAAAAAAAAAAAAAAAAAAATCTGGTGTTTCTTTTAATTGGGACAAAACAGAGCAGGCCTGTGGGGCCTTTGCTTAATTCACTCCCTGAACAATGTTCACTGATAAGGACTGGAGATTCAATTAAGCACCTTGGGGTGGTAATTCAGAAAGACAAAATAAGGAGCTTGCAGATAATTCGTCTTCCCTTCTATCCCAGAACGCTCCTGCTGAGCAACACGAGCTCTGTCTCTAATTGGTAACATTAATACAATTAAGATGGTAATTTTACACTGATTTGCTTCTGTATTACAAAGTATCTCTCTTCACTTCCCTCAACACATTTTACTCTGTTAAATTCTATCATTATTTCTTTCCTTTGGGCTAACAGGCAAGTCACAGCCTTGCCTTCAAGACATCACAGCTTCCCTAGGAGCAGAGGGCTCATGCTCCTCCTGTCTGTTAAATTTTCACACAGAAAAAGAAGTAGGGGTCCAGAGAGGGGCAAATGGAGATGGTTGTTTATTTGGATTCAAGCACAGCATTAATGAATGCTTCTTTACTGCACTGGACATGCGGCAGCAATTAGGAGCAAAATAGAAAAATAATTACAATGTCAAATCATCCCTGCATATCTTCCTGCCCTCCAGCCACCTACCAGCCCTCCAGCGAGGCAGTCTGCGTAGATCCTGCCCCTTCTCTTCCCACAGAGCAGTCTCAGCACTTTTTCCTGCTGGTGACTGAGCTCTTTGTAGCAGTCACAGTGTGAAGCATTGGTGATGAGGTGGGGGACAATGTGGTCTGACGAGGAGGGATGAAGAACAAGGTTAGTCTCTCCTTGGACGGTTTAGACAAACGGGGAAGCAGCACTGACTGCAGGACTGAGAGACAAGGTGAGCCCATGGTTTAAAGGAGAAACGAGATGCAGGCGAGGAGCGAATATGGACATAGATCATGTGGTAACAGGAAAGGACTCATGCCTACGAGTGTCCCCAAGCAACAAGGCCATGCGAGTACCTGTCCTAGCCCCAGCCTCAGTGGCCACGTCCAGGCTGCACTTGGGAATGGTGCGTGGTCTGGGCTAGCTCCTGGCCATGCCCAGGAGCTGTTCCGGGGCGCAAAGGACTAAGAGATGTAATAAAATAATCACTCCAATAAATTAATCATGTGTCAGTGCCCAGGAGTGATCCCAGGCACTCCTGAATTTCCATGATAGAGGTAATGATACCCTGGTGCAGTGGTTAGTGCAATGGCTGGTGTGGTGTGGTGAGTAGAAGGTGAGAACATTCCAATGGGAAACTTCTGTTGTGACTTCTGAATCTGTTTCTGGACTGCTCATACTCAGCCCTCAGAAATGAAAAACAAATGAATACATTATTATTGCGTTAATAGAGAATGGGTCTGATTTCTCTTCCACTTTCCACCCAAGAGAGCAGTCTGTAGGACAGTGCAGGTAGATTTGAACACTACCCACTTATGTGGCCTGGGGCATGAGGAAAACATGCTGCATTACCCTGGACTTTGCCTTCTCAAAACTCCTCCTCAGTGAGAGGAAGCCATTGAATTTGCTTTTCCTCCTGCCCAGTTAGAACAGGGATTTTCTGGAAGCCAAACAAAGGCAATGGAGATTGTCTGGGAAGATAAAAAGGGAACAGTCTGAACAAGCAGGAAGCTAAGGGGGGAATGAGACTCATGTATGGCAAGTAAACAAAGTCATTTCTATTTCATGCTTTGCCGAGGAGGAGGAATAGCTTGGGGGGTTGTGAAGGTCCGTCTTCATGGACAGTGGTTGGGAATTGTGGAGGCTCTCCGCAAGATTTGGGAGAAGAAGTTTTGATCCAAAGCCGCCACATTTGATTGCCCTACCAGCCAGCCACTGCTAAAATCCAATAGCAGGAAATTACTGCGACTTTTTCACAGATGGAGAAGCAGGACATACATAGGGTTTACCCAAGATCCCAAACTCCTTGTGCAGAAAGGCCCTGAACCCTATCCAGCTGTGGCCCTCCCCAGGACCTAGTCCCCTGCCTCCCAGCCCTACAGTTAGCAGCTGGCTTGCAGGAAGGAACTTGATTTAATCTCTTCCTACCTTAAAGCTCTCTGATTGATGGGCTAACACCAAGACGGCTGAGAGCACTTGTGGGCTGAAATATCTTGGCAGTACAAGAGACAAAGAACAGCCCTCTGTGTAAGGAGTCCAGCAGCAGGGCACTCCCCGTGAGCCAGGGTGCCTGCAGGATCCTCCACCCCCCAACATGTGCCTGTCATTAAACAAGGATTGGGCTGCTAGTGCTGGAAAATTGGATTGTCCTCAAGTATTTGAAAATGCTTTCGCCATGAGCGTGGAGCATGCTCCTGAAGCTCATGAGCTATGAACACAGCAGTCATGAGGGAGAGGGTAGGTTGGGCAGGTAGCTGGAGTTCAGTGGTCTCTGCCGCCTTCCTCTCTCACATAGCTGGAAATTAGCCAGATGTTTCCACATCAATAACAACTCAATGTATCCTAGGATAAGAGCTGCACTTCCAGTGACAAAAACTTTCCTGAGGATCCTGAGTCACAGCATGGCTTTATGTAAGCTGAAGAGAAAAATTTTGTGTTTGTGTCCTCACACCATGCCCCAGGTGCCCTGCTCCCAGCACATCACCAGTGCCACAGGACCGGCAGATAGTTTTCCTGGATGTGGTTTTCTTCTTGAGGATGAGGTCAGGTTGAAGATTTTAGGCATCATTTTCAACCTTCTGTGTACTTCAACTGCCTTGAAGCCCTTGCTGCTTCCTGGGCAACAGCTGAGTTTAAATCATAGCATTTTCCAGAAATTCTAGATATGAAAACCAAACGGTTAGTTGTGTTGTTCCTCTCTCTATAAAAAGCTGTGCCTTTTGCCTGCCCCAGATTGGTCCCATTCCCATCTTCATCCATTCCAGTTCTTGTTCCTCTGTGATGGATTGCAGAGCCTTTTATGAATAAATGTGTAGACCCACAGACAGTGAACAAGTCACACCACCCTCTCTGCTAAGATGCCTAGACAGAGCTCCTCAAGCCTGCTCACCCAAGGCCCATTGCTCTAAACTGCTCTGAATGGAGGACTGAGCACAAGACTCTCTTGGCTGCTGTAACACATGGAGAAGATGTGAGTCTCATTCATCCCATGCATCATGCTCATGGGGATGCTCATGCATCCCCGACTGCCTTTTTATGGATAGAGGAGCTCAGACACCAAGGATTTCTCAGTCTCTAACACAGAACAGAGCTCCCCTCCTGTAGGATAGTCCTGTGTGTAGGACCCTACCTATGGTAACAGGGGATCACTGAATCAGACTTTTTCCTACATCCTCATTGCTGCAACAGAGGCTGCTCAAGAAGTCTGCAGTTGCTGTTGCTCCTGCCAGCCAGGTGGATGGGCTACAGCCCTGCAGGCATAGGTGGCCAGTGTGAGAAGGAGACCATGGAGACCGAAAGATGTGAGGAACGGCTGTGAGTGCATGTATTTTCAGTTACCAGCATGGCTCACAGGTCAGCTGTATCTTTGGAAAACCCAGGAAAACAGGAGTTTAACAACATTTCTCCATTTTTATATACTGTGGGAGGGGTTGTCTTGGGAGAGGAGTGGGGGACCTGCTGGAGGTATGCAGGTATGCGCCTGCATGTCTTTGACCTCTGTTCATCAGGAGAGGAGCTGCGTCCTTGCGGAGCTCACAGTGAGGTGGCACACTGAGGAAAGGTGTAAAGGTAGGTGCCCAGCCCTGGGGACATACAGACTAAAGCAGCTGCATGTGCCCACAGTATTATCCTACGGGACTGTGTACCTCCCAGAATTCGGTAGAGAAAAAAGTTGTTGAAGTATTTATTTTCTCCTCTCCAGTGGACAATCTCACTGAGCAACCCTGCCCAAGCTTCCAGCACTGAGACACAGCAGCGGGGAGCCTGGGCCAGAGGAGGGGGTGGATGCAGAGACAAGGGCTCAGCCTGGAAGCAGCAGGGAAGAGGCATCAGTGATTCTCATAACTGTGATTCACAGGCCAGGGATTTGCCCACAAGGCAGAAGGGGTTTTCCATTACCAGCTGCAAACAAGCTGTTACATTTAATAATCTGACAGTAAAACACACTCAGGAAGCAGGACTGTTTAAGGATGTTGCTGAGCAGGCCTGTATTTTACTTTACTTGGTAGCAAGGCAAAGATGTATGCACGAACAAAACCACATGCACAGGCTCTCCCAGGATATCCATCTGTATCACCGGGAGATGTGGTCATGGAGCAGCTGACAGCATCAGCCCTATTAACCCCTCATTAATAACAGTAATTTTACACCCACCCCCTACCCCGCAGTTGACTGCCTCCAATCATGCTACTGGGCCAGAAAATGAGATCTGATAGATAACACAGCCTGGGTGATGAGACCTTTCACCAATGCCTATTAGTCATGTGAGGCAGGAGGTGGTTATTGCCCTTCTCCACAGACAAGGAAACAGAGCCTCAAAGAGGCCATGTAATTTTCCAGAGAATTTGTCAAACAAATACAGCAGGTGGAGTGCAAATCTCAGTTTGTGCTCTAGCCATATGCTATCTTCCCTTGGGACATTACCACCTCAACATGTCGCTCCCCGTATTCAAGAGGACAGGTTTTGCAGCTAGGTCACTGAGAAGTGTCGCTACCAGGGCCCAGATGATGTACACCCGTTCTGGTCCAGTGCCTGGGTGAAGGCCATGACCTGTGCAGAGCAGGAGCACTGGTGGAGACCAGCACTGTTCCATGGCAGATCTGTAAAGGCCAGAGCAACCTGAGGAAGTCAGGTGTGACTTTGGACAGGGATGAGGTCAGTTGCCTTTGAGTACTTGGCCCTTTCCTGTCACTGCAATGGTTCATCAAGCAGTGGCTGGGATCGAGGACATGTTGATCTACCAGCAGGCAGTGCAGGAGGTCCTCATCAGATCTCATGCTTGTTGGCACCAGATGGCGGGCACGTGGCATTGCCATTCCCTTTCCAACTCTTGTGCTGTTCTAATGTGCTCTGGAGCAGGAGCCCAGACAAGGGCACATGCCAGCTTGAGAGTGGCACAGCCTTGCTAGCTTGGCCCTTGAGAGTACAGGCCTTGTGTTGGTGGAGGGAAACAAGATGTTTCAAGTAAGCTTGCACCTATTCTCCAGCACTGAAAATCCCAGATAAAGGTTGGGAAAAATGTATATTCCTTCAGCTAGAAGAGCCAGCTCCTCTCACTTTCTCCTGGCACAGATGATAACGCAGAGTAGGGGATAACCATCCCAAAGGAAAGCTGGTATAAATTGACGTAGGACTGGGGCATAAATGAAACAACATTGGTTTACCCATAGTTTCATATTCTATATGACATTTTTTACCTTCTTATGTCTTTGGTCAAAAATGCTGAATAGAAATGGAATATACACAACAATATTCTTTCTATTTTCTTAAACATGAATACACCACAACTTCTCTTTTCTCACACTTCTCTCCTTCACAGACGAAGAAGCCATGTGTTGTTTGAATTCACCAGAGACAAAGCGTTTAGCTAAGTCAGCTATTTGTGCACTGCAGTTCTGAACTCATGGAGGCCATTGGACACGGTCCTTACGGACCCGGATTTCTCCTTTTCAAGCAGTTTCCTCCTAATCAGCACACTTACATTTTTTGGCCTTTCCCCTCTGTTTCCTGTTGGCTTCCTTCTCTCTAGCAACAGCACCATAATCTGATGAGCTTCAGTAGCTGCTGTGTTATACCCCTGCTCTGCTAGCTCCTCTCAGCCCTGCTTCCCACCCTGCTGGTGTTTGTAACATGCTTTGCCTCACTTCCTTCTGCAAGGACTTTGGCCTCTGTGTGACAAGGGCTTGGAATCCGCTCCAGAAGGTGATGCTGTAGAACAAAGACATCCATGATCCTTCGCAACACATAGCTGAAGTGCAGACAGTATTACTTGCATGTGCATGTGCATCAGCTCCAAGGGCTGTGTGATTTCTGGCACAAAAAGCCTTGATTCTCAATTGTTTCCTTAAGAGAGTTTTCATTTGGAAACGTGATTTATGATTTTAAAAAGGAAAGCTAAGAACACACCACCAGCCTGCCAAGTGGGGCAGAGGCAGAGATACGCCTAGCCATCAATTAGCCAGCTGTTTGCTGAGTGTAAACAACCTCTGATTGTGCACATACACAAATTGACAGGGCTTAGCCTACCTTTACACCATGGGACAAATATGTGAATGGCTATTTAAGTCTCACCATGGTAGGTATTGAGAAGGCATTTAAAAAGCACTAACACTTATCACAGTTATTCTTCAAGTCCTGGTCCATGTACATGTTCATGCCGTTTGAAATAAGCATACAATTTTTAACATTTAGCTACACTAGTGCAGAAGCCACATGGGCTACCTTAGTTCCATTTGTCTGATTTACTTCAGCTTAGTCCCCACTTCTGAATCAGTAGGGTAAACTGTACAGATCTGAGCAGTTTTGCACTAACATGTAGCTCACAGAGGAGTTTTTATCATCTGATCTGAACTTTTTACAGTGCTTGATTTAAACTACTACAAGAGGAGTAAGAACGAGCCATACTGTTTCATTTAACTTTCAAAAATGGTGATACTAAAGGATGAGGATGCCAGTTCAGAGGAAAGCAAAAGGTGCAGCTAAAAGAATAAAGTATCTGCAGACAAACAATACAGATTAAAGACATCATAAATCTGCTAAAGGTAAATATATATCATTATTAAAAATTGTTAAGGGACAACGCACACAAGGAAGAAGTCTTCTTAGTTAAACAACAGAGTAAGAAGGCTATTGTTAGAAAGAAAAAATTCTTCAACAGTGGAATTCATGCCTCTGTGTGGAAAACGTGAAAGATCACAAACTCTGGTAAGATTAATGTAAAACCACTAAGAGAAGGTAAAAGAGATCTTAAGAAAACAACTTGCTAAAGACGTAACAAACGCTAATAAAAACTTTTTGTAGCACATCACAAACAAGGAGTCTGCAATTGGGTTGGTTTAAGCAAGGATGATTGAAGTAGGAAAAGGTCACTCATGGAAGACACTAAAATACATTAATTATTTGCATTTTTACTTCTTTACTGTGTTGAAACTCAAGTATATGAATAAAACCTGATATTTCTTTATTAGATATGAACATAAAGAACTGTTTTAACTTGAATTATCAATGGAATGGATTAAATGATCATAAAAATTTACCAGAACTACATGATATTAACTTAAAAATTTTCAAGGATCTCAAATAGGAAATTGCTGAAAAGCTACTGAAATGCACAACCCAACACTTAAATTAACCTCACTAACTGAAAGAATCATAATATGCAACATAACCTTTTAAAAAGGTTACAAACCTTATCTAGGAAACTACAGATCAGTATGTCTAATATTTTAATCAAGAAATTGATGGAAACCAAGAAGATTCAAGAATACTCAGCACTGATCAATATTATACACTAAGGAGGAAACCACACAGCTTTCACAATGTGAAGTTGTGCCTCCCAGGTCCACTAGAGCTCTCTGAAGTAGTCGCTGAGTCTTTGGACTGGTGATCTAGTCAATATGATAAACTTGAATTCCCAAAGCAAGTTTCTGGCAAGTTTTCTCATGAAAAGCTCTTAAAAAAATTAACTTATAAGGTCTGCTCCAGGAGTAATAACTGTTTAAAGGGCAAGAAATAAACCTATATGGCACATACTCATAATGGGACATCACTCATGGCACACTGTAAGAATCTGTGCTGGGATAACATGAAAACAGATGTTTGAGAAGTGCGAAGAAATTTCATGATTGACAGGTGAAATGCAATGTCAGTAAATGCAAAGCAATGGCCATGAGAGAAAACAAACAAACAAACAAACAACAACAACACAACTTAGCAATATGTATCGATTGAGGTACTCTAAACTAACTGTTACTCCCCAAAATAGAGATTAAGAGGTCATTATCACTTTGGGAAATTGTTGCTTCAGTCATTCACTGAAAGCATGAGCGCAGTTTCAGTCAGACAAAATGTTTGGGTCCTCATGACAGTCCAGATCAGAATATGACACAAATACTTGTTCTGGCACAGGAGAGGACTACTCTGAAAGTGGGGGTGTAGGACAGGGTCTGATTACTTCTATTTGCCATAGTGCTAGCTCCTGGTAATTTGAAATGTTCAGGAAACTAAGTCCCAAACATCCAGGGAGACTCAGCTTGGATGGTCTATGACTATGATGGAAAAAGTGAGATAGGAGCAATCCTTAACTGTTCCTTAGAGCATAAAAACATGGGCAATGAAGGGCTATTTCCAGAAGCCATTCCAAATTAAGACACCTTCATGCAGCTGTCGCTACACTCATAAGCCAGAGACGTGATTCAATTGCCTAAACAGAGGCACCAGTGCCACCTGAGATGCCCAGGCATAGCTCCGGAACATGTATGGGTATGGTGAATATCACACAAGGCTACAGAGGACCTGCACTCTCAACAGGGAAAAGTAGGAGATCAGGAGAACACCCTAAGGCATCTCAAGTGACACTAGACACTGTGTGGGCAACAGAGCTCAGGGTGCCAAGAGCCCATTGTTGTCAATCTATTTGCCTCAGCTGAAATATCTGGCATCATTTAAGAAGCCCTGGAGTGTCTGAGATATCTTCGTGAGGATGATCTAGGGATTCACTGCATGCTTCAGTATTATAGACATACCCCAAGCCTGGCTTACCATAGAGTATACCTCGATGATGCCTGTAATGAGACGGGACGGATACATGTCCTAGTGTGTCTGAGGATCCAGCTGTCCTGCACCCTCCATTAGCTCCTTGGTGACTGCATTTCCTCTGCCCAGAGCATCCTCTCCTTCTCCTTGCTGGCTGAGTCCTGATGTCTGCAGAGGCAGGAGGCTCAGCCGCTGGTCCGTACAGATGGCACAGCTGGTGCTGCGCCCCGTGGCAAAGGTGTGTTGCAGTTTCATTTCTCTGGCTGCCCTGATGCGAGGGAGCTGGACAGTCTTACATCAAGCAGCGGGAACTGCAGATGTTGCTGCTCTGTGAAACTTTCCACTCCCCACTTCCATCTAATCATTATTTGAAGCTTACTACAGTGATTTGCTTCAATAATATATCACAAAAATGAGTTCCAGTGGTTAATTATACATTGTACAAAAGCGGGGATGTAATTCTCACCCCAGGGCAGGATTTCATATCCATTTCCTTACTTTTCTTTCGATTGGTGAAGCATGCCTTTAGCAATCTCAAAACTCATTTAACCACATGGATTAAAACACCACACTGTGACAGAGGAGAAAGACAACAGAACTCCCCCGGGTCATACACATGTACATACACTTACCCTCACATGCACATGTATAAATGTGCCTTAAAGCATTGACCAGATTTGAACAGTCATTTGTCCTTGCAAAAGGTTCATCACCATCAGTTCATGGCTCCTGCTCTTTGCACTGAGCTCTGCTGAGTCTTCTTGCAAAGCTCTTTTCTCACAAGGCATTTTTAGGACAGGGAAAAGCCACTCACAGCAGGTAGTTTTGGCTTTCTGAAACTAGATAAAAAGGCCATCAGGATAACTGTTTTTTGACTAAGGTGGGTCAGCAACATGGCCAAGCATAGCACCAACACATGCTCCAGAGCTTGCCCACATCTGGGGCTGACCTGCAAACAGATAGGGATGGAAGGCAAATGGATCCTGCTCAGAGTGACTGAAGAAGAAGGAGGAGCAGGAACCTGAGACAGCACGTTTATCTCTCTCAGCATCCATGTACCAGGCTGTGCAAGGTGACGAGAAGGGCATTTCTTCTCTGTAGGTGCCATGTCCCGAGTCAGTGTTACCCTGTAGCAGACCTCTGTTTCCTTGGACGGGCAGTCCAGAGAACAAGCACCTTGCCCACATCCCTCAGTTTTTACCCAGACACCACCTCCCCCAAAATAAGAGTGATTCAGGGTTCTGCTGTATCTGGACAACATCAAGAATTTTCCACCAAAAACTTACCAGTCGATAATTAAAAAAATAAAAATAATTTTTTAAAAATCACATCATATTTTTATCTTTCCTGTTTTCTTGGACACTAGAAGGGGAACTAAGAATAAGAATGCTGATGGTTCCTACATGACCTCATTAAGAACTGGGTTTTATTCATACATGTGGAGCCACAATCTGCGTTCAGCCCAAATGACTTCAATTTTCAGTGACGGGGAGGGACTAACAAAGCAAAACCTCAGAGAGGAACTCAGAGATCACTTCTGCAAACCAAGCAACCCACAGCTGCAGGTCTCATTCCTGTTTCCAGCTGGAGAAACTGAGGCACGAAGAGGGAAAGGACCTCCCAGCGAAGCCTAGCAAGGAAGACAGAAAACATAAATCCTTCACATTTATGCGCACATTTATGGAGCTCGCCACAAGCTGATTTGAGGCTCATGGTGGGAGCCAGCTGCAGTAGACAGAAGGGAGGCAAGACTTGTTGTACTCCCCAGTGAAATGAAGTCCCTGCGGTGTCTGGACTGAGGCCAGTTTTGGGGATGCCCCTTGACACTGACAGAGCATTTCTCAAGGTATTCATCCCAAGCCAATATGTCATACCAGAGCTGTGCAGGGAAACAAACAGAAACCTTATTTAATGGGTTTTGGATGTCTCATCTTGGCCCAGATAACGTCTCCCAGGGAGGAGCACAAGGCCTTTCCCTGCAGCATGACTGAGTCTTACCCTGGCTGCCTCTCTGCTCTTGATGTCATTGCCACTGCTATGTGCAGTAACCAACTGTCACAGAGAGATTTGCTTTCTTTTCCCGATTTCTCCCAGTGACAGCTTTTGTTTGCTAAGCTGCTTCTGACCTTTCCAAATGCCACCTCCATTTATGGCCTCCTACCAGTCCCCGCCTTGCCTGGGAACAGATGCACTTCAGAGACAAAGCCTTGATTACTGCTTGGGCTTCTTTGTCTGGAGGGGAGTCGTCAGCCAGCAGAAGCAGGGTCACTTACAAGAGTTAGATCAACAAGTGTTGGACCATGCCCGTGAAGACATGAGGTTTCCAGTGTATTCCATGGGTACCATTTAAAGTGTGTCAATGAGTCTGTGTGCTGTACAAAATCGATGAGTGTGTGTCAAGATTGGAACTATATTTTAATCTCTGCTGTCTTTTATTGCTCTGGGTTTGTCACCTGAGAAAGTCCAAACCAGCAGGCTGGGCCCCTGCTGGAAGCCCAACTCTGTGCAGAAGGAAGTCCTGTATCCTGGAGGTGTTGGCCTCTTCTATGTAACAAGAGATGGAGACACTGTAATAACTGGATTTTGCATGCAACATACCAAAGATTTGGGCTGTTGGGCTCTGGGTGTTGCTGAGCTAGAGATGTGTTATCGCTGGCTCTTCCTGTAGCAGTGACAGTCCTGGCTAGTACAAGGGGAAGCAAGAGGCCAAGAGAAGAGCATTCTGCTCCTGGCTAGGCTCCCTCCTGCTCAAGGTCAAGCAAATGACTTCACCCAGGAATCCTCAAGTGCCCCTTTGTGAAGGGAGCAGTAACGATTACCTAGAGCATTTGCCTTTCCTCCTGGATTAGGTTTTTTTTTGGCCCTTAACCAGCATGATCCACATGAGCACATCTGGCATCTCTGGAGTGTGGTCCTGCTCACCCCACGATAAGCTGAAATGTACAGAGCCTATTGCTTGACTTGAAGGTCAGCCCTGCTCTGTGGCCAGGTGTCCCCAGTGCCTGCTGCTTTCCAGCCCTGGTGCTCATGCTGTCCACCTGGACATATGTGAACAACATACAGACACTCCCAGGAACTTGAGGAATTTCAACCCAACTTTATTTTTCAGCCTTTCATCTTCCTGTCCCCTCCTCTTTACTGCTGTCTCCACTCACTGTGTTAGACTGATGCACTAGCTCCCAGCAGGGATTTTGCAGCTTCTCTGTAAAGCATCATATAGAGTCATGGTGCTGTGTACAGATTAGCTGAAACGAGACCAGTTGGAGTCCTCATGTAAGTTTTAATTAAGGCAAAAATCCCATTAACTTTACTACAAGCCACTTGATCAAATACTGCATATAAATGAAGAGGAGCTGAATGAAGATTTGGCCAGCAATTAGGAAAACATACTGTAAGCATCATGCCAGGATGTTTTGGATGTTAGCTCTTTTTTTTTTTTTTTTTTTTCAGGTAGGTTGGGGTGGAATATCCTAAAAGTTGTCTCCCATAGCTGTTTACACTCCTTTGTGAAAGGGACAGCTCTGCAAAAGCCCCAGGGGCTGTGATGGGCTTTTTGCCACTCACTCCACACCTTGCAAAGGTGTCTTCCACTTAAGACAAGGAAACATGCATTGGGGATGAGATTGTTTTTCAGTGCCCGAGCACGCCTGATAAGAAACCAGGGGCCCCCAGATCTCAGTGTATATGCAGAAAAATGTATTCCAGTATCTGCAAACAGATGATGGAAATATCTGCCTTGGGCTTTCGAAGGAGCTGAAAAAACTCTTCAGTCCATGTTGAATGTGAACATTCCCAGCCTGAGGATGTGTGTGGTGGTTCTGGCTCCCTGGAAGGAATTTGTTCCCAGAGGAGGACAAAAGCATGAAGAAGTATGTGACATGCAGATGACTGGACCAGTTTGACTAGCAGTTCAACCTGTGCAGAAGCAAACACTAGAGCAGTCCAAGTCCACAGCTCAGAGAAGCCCAGGGTTCATCTGTCAGGATGGGCAGTGTCTCACTGAACATTTCATTTCCAGAAGCCAATCCTGACCAATATTGCCTTCCCACTTGCTCCAAGAAAAAACACAAACACCAGAGAGTCACGGTTCCTTCTCTTCAGCAGGTTTTGGTCTGTGCTCCTGTGTGGATGTCAAGGCATTGCAAGCATCACATCTGGATTTCAGTGTCCAAATAACTCTGCCCAGGCAAAGCTGCCTCTGCTCTCTCCTTCCAGAGCAGACTGGGGGTGGAGCAACCAACCATGATTTTTTTAATCCTTAAATTTCCTGAAAAGCAGAAGACCCATGTACAAAACCTCTCCCCCACCGCAGCCCGCAGAAATCTTGGGAGCCAAGTGGAAGTGGGAGCCCGATGTGTCTGCAGATCATGGCCTTCTGGAGGGCCCAACTCCTCCACTGCTGGTCACTGCCCTAATCTGGTCAGGGTAGGGTGGAGAAACAGCTGGGCTAGAGCTCAGGTGGAGGTGATCATCTGCAAGTCCCTGTGCTGCACTGCTGCTGGGATGGCAGTTTGGGTATATACAGCACAGTCTTGGTCATGGGAGTGCTGGATTGGCAAAATGCTGTAGTAGGGAAATTGCTGCTGAGCTAGAGAGCTCAAGCAAACCCGCACTGTGCAGAAAGTGTGCTCCTAGGTCAGGAAAAACTGGTCCCCAGCAGGACTGGGATGCTGCCTGAAGGCTAGCTGCGGGGAGAGGACACATGGCCCCTCTGGATCTGGGGTGGGAAGGTTAAGGACTGTGTGCTGAAGCAGGCAGGGACCACCAATGTTAGCAGGATACAGGGCCAGGACAAGACGTGTAGATGATGGTACAGAAGAGCTGCAAGAATGTTCTCTCAAAGGCCTTGAAGTCACAGCTTAGATCTGTCACCTTTATTGTTACTAACAGCAAATGATGCTGTGCCCAGGGCACTTGCACCCTCATTGCAAAATAACACTGTGCCTCTCGTTTGCCATCTGTCTTTTACAGAGCGGTCTGAAAGAAGCAGTGTGGGGACCATGTCTGCGAGCACCAGCAGCCCCTGTCTCTGAGATGATGGGGCCCAGAGCAGCTCCCACATATCAGTAATTCCAAGGTCCTTGGCCTCACTCTGCAGGGCTATGATAATTTATATCAGGCTGTTGTGATAATTTATACCAGGGTAACCTTTTCTTAGTGGGATGAACATAGGGATAGTTCGACATGGCTTGAAAGGACTGTACAAAGCATACACAGAAATAAAGAGAGGCAGCAGAGCTCTCTCTCACCTTCCAAGGCTGTCTATAGAGAAAAAAAGTCCTTGTGTCCCTGCAGACTGCTCTTATTTTGCTGCCTTAAATCAGGTTGCTACTGTGCTTGTCGACAATTTCAGAAATCAGAAGCAAATCCTCTCCAGAACAACCTCCCAAGTATTTACTAAATGCGTACTCCAGCGCAATGGGAAAACAGAGAAAAGGTGAAGGGGCAGAAGAGAGGGGAAGAGAGAGAATGAGAAAGAGTTGGGATGCCACATGCATTGCCCTGAGCAAATGTACTTGGTTTTGCCCTTATATAATGAATTCTATGTTACCATTTTTGGAGCCTAACAGACTGTCTTTGGCAAATGAGCAAGGGGTATTGTCAGGAAAACCTCATGGTCTTGTAACAGACCCAACTGAAATGCCTAGCTGAAACATTTTCAAGGTAAAGAATCAAAAACCCCTCTGTTTCAAATATTTTTATTTCTTCTCATACTTCTGGGACTGAGATAAGAGACACTAGCTGGAAAAAAAATCTGATTCAGGGCACTGAATGAAGAAATTTCATGACAAATTTCCAACAAAACAAAATCATTCATTCAAAGTAAGTGGTGGAAAATTTCTTGTCCTGGCCAGCTCTGATTTGGGTATCAATTCTTCCCTGCATTGGGCTGACACACATCTGAGAAACTCCAGGGCTTGCTCAGCTCAGCTTTTACCTCCATGAAAATGAGCCTGGGTGGCAGGTGAAACCTCAGGGAGCTCAGCTACAGGGGGTGGGAGGAGAATGTGCTGGAGCTGCACATTGCCAGAGCCTGTCCTTTATTGCATCCCTGTCTTCTGAAGAAGTGTTTTAAGTTTTTGTCAAAGGCACCTAATTTCTAGCCAGTGAACTGAAGAACACAAGCAGACATCAGATCATACTAGATTGTTCCATGTTATTAGTTGTTGATGCCCCATCCCTGGAAGTGTTCAAGGCCAGGTTGGATGAGCAACCTGATCTAGTGGGAGGTGTCTCTGCCCACAGCAGGGGGGTTGGAATGACATGGTCTTTAAGGTCCCTTCCAACCCAAACCATTCTATGTCTATGATTCCATGATCTCTGGTCACACCTGCAGCCACATTTTAGAGAGAACTACTTAAAACTTCTTTAAACAATTTTTAAAGAAACTTGGACACTTTTTTTTTTTCAAAATCAGATATTTCACATACAAATTTCATAACCTTAACTTTTTTTCTTTTTTCCTTTCAACTAGGTCAAAATCTAGTAGAGTCAATCAAAGAATTAGATTCTTTTTTTTTTTTAATTTTCCTTTCATAGCTTTTGCTCAGTAGTTTCTTGGTTATATTATTATTTATATTAAGTTTGATCGTCTGTTGTAGAGGTTGACTAATTAGAATTGGTTAGTCAGGTGGTAGAATTTTAAGAGAAAGTTTCCTACTGAGAAAGAGGAAAATTAAAACACTTCAAAAATCTGAAAAACATAAAAATCGATCAATGACCCCAGCAAAATACTTATCTTATAAACCTATTTGTATGTCACCAAATAAAATCTTAATTCTCATCTTAAGAAATCATGTCTGTAATGATACTGAGTTTTGACTGTCACGTGGCCACTGATGAAAAGTTTTGCATTGCATCAGTTGCAAACTCAGTAACACGGAAGATGCTGAAAGCAAAGCATGGTGACTACTAATGACAGCAAGACTTCTTTGGGATTTTACCAATCAATATAAATGATATTATTCTTTTTTTTTTTTTTTTTTTTTTTTTTTAATAAAACAGGAAAAAAAAAAATAACAAAGGGGAAGAGAACAAAAGAATATTTGTATTTTTGTTTTTATTTTT
>VXAL01000609.1:267232-341634 GCA_013399475.1 Chauna torquata | reverse complement strand
ATGTTTTTTTTTTTTTTTTTTTTTTTTTTTTTTTTTTGTAATAAAACAGGAAAAAAAAAACTAGCAAGGGGAAGAGATACAAATGAGTATCTGTATATCTGTATTTATATGATACAAATAATGCACAGAGTAACAGAAGGAGTGAAAACTTGGAGATCTTGCTTCTGTCAATGACCTCAGAAGTATCTTTCGGCCTCCCACTCTATTGTTTCTGCCATGGCCAAGTCTGGCTTTTCCAGCTCAGATCACAGGCTTCTTGTGCTGGACACTGCATTCTGTCCTGGTGGGAGACACCACTTACCTTCTCCCTCCTCAAGATACAGAAGCTAAACAGAGACGGTGGCTGGCCTAATATCACCCTGTCCCTGACGGTGCTCATGTGTTCCAGGTGCAAAGCTGACGCTCGGCTGATTGCCTACCCTGGGCTAAGTTGATTGTAAACTCCTTGAATAAACTCCTTGAACCACGTCTTTTCACAAGTCTGGAAAGCATCTTTCCAAATGGCATATTGATTCAATAAGGAGCTCTATGCCTGACATACTGTCCCTGTGAGAGAGATCCCATTGACTCTGCTGCGGCTCCAGCTTTTCGTTTATGACTAAGGGAAACATCACAGGTTGTCACGATGCATGGCCCTTTCTACAGAAGAGGCGTTGTCGTGTCAGCTGTCTTGCTCAGAGCTGAACAAACACAATTTTCTCCTGAAGTTCACCCCTAAAAAGACTGTGAGTAATAATGTGCCGCTCAGTGTGGTTCCAGATCAGAGTCTGAGCCAGGAAAATGTTCCCATCCAAGGCATTTATCAAAGTTGTCATGACTAAAGCACATACTTATATGCTTTCCTGAATCAGCACCTAGATAAGGGGGCTGCTGGTATTTACTTGTAGTAAATCATTTCTATACTTTTGCTTTTATATAACAATGCCCTTAAGTCTTCTTACTTCAAGCTGTTAAATTTAGATAATGTGTTTCTGTCTATTAAATTTTATGCAGTAATTTCAGAGCACAGACAATACTGTGCATGAGCAAGAACCTCCCTGTAATAGGTGCTATACAGATACAGACCACCAGATTGGGCCTCACCTCAAATTGCTTACAATTAACATATGCAAGAGGAAAAAAAAAAAAAAAAAATTCTGGGCTGGCAAAAGCACAGGGAGTCCAGGAGACAGTTCAGTTCATCATACAGTATTCCCAGTTTTCTTAGCATACCAGCAACAAATCTGTGCAGGACTACTTATCTGTGCTGTAGGAAAGGAGGTTTTGGAAGTCAATAGTGAACCGAAGATGCCAGTCGGGGTGAAGTGTGAAGTCATGACTGTGTTTTCAAAGCATATAAAATATGGAATGGAGATTCTATCCGAAGGACTTGCAGAAATGACTCTGCAGAAGCTGTGATATTTTCCATAACTTGTGTGCATGGAGGTGAAGGCAGGTAGCTCCTGGATAAAGCAGGGTAGGTAACACTGAAGTAATTCCCTCAATGGTTCCATTTTTTACTTGAAGGTAAAGTTGATAGAAATGTAGTTTTCAGTTAGGCAGCTTCAGAGGGTGGACTGAAAATGGTTTGGATCTGGCCTGAAGTCAAAGAGGATGGTGCCTATAATATATTTCTTATATACACTGAGCACTAAGTCTTCGTTCCTCCTAGTCACTCTTCAGGTATCCTTTCATTTCCCAGAATACATCCAGCTAGCGACCTGCTCTTTAATTACATAGCAAGTGTCATATAAATACCGTCCACGCAGTAGCTAGGGCAGGTTGTTGCAGGTTACCTGGTAATTATCTTTCAAGTTACTGAGTAATTTGAAGAGGAATTACTGTGTAATTTGCTGCCTGTAGATAACATGATCAGCACTCAGGGTCAGAGACACACTCTATTCATGTCTCACAGATGCAGCCAGGCACCTCTCCATGAATGCAGAGATCAAAAGGAAAACACAGCTGACAAACTCAGCCTTACACCACGAACAAGAGGCACACTCCTGACTGGGAGCTTCCAGCTCATGACTTGCTTTGTGGATTCTGAACAGTGATAATAACAGTATAATAATAATAATATTGACGTGGTAGCAGTGACTCATGGACTGCGAGAGCCTTAGTAAGGTCCCACTTATGGTAAAGAAATCTACTGACTCTTTTCAAACCTCCTGGCAGCCATTTGTCGATGTAGCTGTCTCAGTGGGAATGGGATTTAGCTGGATCCCAGCCATACAGGATGTAAATGTTATTTCTCTATAGAAAAGTGCTTTGATCTGCTTGGAGCAACCCATTCATTAGGACTTTCAGGCTAGGTCAGAAACAACCATTGCTCGCTGGCTGCTTCCTGCTCCATCCTCCAAACAGCCCATGAGGAATCGCAACTAATTGTCCCACAGACACATATTAGCTCTGACTCTTCTCACTTAATTGCATGGTAGAAGACATCTTGTAATCTGTACCTTCTGGTCTCTCCCTTGAGTAGTCACTTTAACTTTGGAACACTCCTTGTATAAATACAAAAGGGATTTCATTTTATTGCACATGAGGGAGAAAATATTAGGCTCATCAAAATGACAGCATTGACATGCATTGAACTGATGGGGAGAGGCTGGCTTGGTCCAGAGTGACATCACCAGCCTGAGATAAGATTGGCTGAGTGTTAGCAAAGGGTGTCCTGTGCTGCTCTAGGCTGCTTGTGATGTTCATGGAGAGCGCATGCTAGGCTGTGTGTCTGTTCCCACCCACAGGTGCTAGAGACATGATGGGCTGTGATCCTCAGGTGATGTGCACCTTGACATTGATTAGGTAGGAAGGTGGGTTCATGCTGCACTTGAAGAGAGCAACTTCAAACTCAGCAGGTATCTTCCTCCTATGGCCCACGGGTGCGAGAACTTGTCTCCTGCTGAAGCAGGACAAACCATTGCTTCAGTGGTGTTTCTGCTGCCTGAATAGATGACACATAATCCTACAGCCTGCACTGAGCAACATCCAGGGTTGGAAGAGGCAACACCACAGACAGATGTCATAGAATCATTTAGGTTGGAAAAGACCTCCAAGATCATCTAGTCCAACCATTAACCTAGCACTTGCAAGTCTACCACTGAACCATGGCCCTAAGCACCACATCTACATGTCTTTTGAACACCTTCAGGGATGGTGACTCAACTACTTCCCTGGGCAGCCAGTTCCAATACTTCACAACCTTTTCAGTGAAGAAATTTTTCCTAATATCCAACCTAAACCTCCCCTGGCACAACCTGAGGCCATTTCCTCTTGTCTTATCACTTGTTGCTTGGGAGAAGAGACAGACCTCGACCTCGCTACGGCCTCCTTTAAGGTCATTGTATAAAGCGATAAGGTCTCCCCTGAGCCTCCTTTTCTCCAGGCTAAACAACCCCAGCTCCCTCAGCTGCTCCTCATAAGACTTGTTCTCCAGACCCCTCATCAGCTTCATTGCCCTTCTTTGGATAAGCTCTAGCACCTCGATGTCATTCTTGTAGTGAGGGGCCCAAAACTGAACACAGTATTCAAAGTGTGGCCTCACCAGAGCCGAGTACAGAGGGACAGTCACTTCCCTAGTCACTTCCCTAGTCCTGCTGGCCACACTGTTTCTGATACAAGAAAGCATGCTGTTGGCCTTCTTGGCTACCTGAGCACACTGCTGGTTCATATTCAGCCGGCTGTTGGCCAGTACCTCCAGGTCCCCTTCCACCAGGCAGCTTTCCAACCACTCTTCCCCCAGCATGTAGCGTTGCATGGGGTTGTTGTGTCCCAAGTGCAGGACCTGGCCCTTAGCCTTGTTGAACCTCATACCATTGGCCTCAGCCCATCGATCCAGCCTATCCAGATCCCTCTGCAGAGCCTTCCTACCCTTGAGCAGATCAATGCTCCTATCCAACTTGCTGTCATCTGCAAACTTACTGAGGATGCACTCGATACCCCCATCCAGATCATTGATAAAGATGTTAAAGAGAACTGGCCCCAGTACTGAGCCCTGGAGGACACCGTTAGTGACCAGCCTCCAACTGGATTTAACTCCATTTACCACGACTGAGCCCAGCCACCCAGCCAGCTTTTAACCCAGCGAGGCATATGCTCATCCACCAAGCCATAAACAGCCAGTTTCTCCAGAATGCTGTGGGAAACAATGTCAAAAGCCTTAGTGAAGTCTAGATAGACAGTCCATAGCCTTTCCCTCATTCACTAAGCGGGTCACCTTGTCGTAGAAGGAGATCAGGTTAGTCAAGCAAGACCTGCCCTTCACAAACCCATGCTGACTGGGCCTGATCATCTGGTTGTCCTGTATGTGGTGTGTGATGGCACTTAAGATGACCTGCTCCATAACCTTCCCCAGCACCGAAGTCAAACTGACAGGCTTGTAGTTCCCCAGATCCTCCTTCCGGCCCTTCTTGTAGATGGGCATCACATTTGCTAGCCTCCTGACAACTGGGACCTCCCTGGATAGCCAGGACTGCTGATAAATGATGGAAAGCGGCTTGGTGAGCACTTCTGCCAACTCCCTCGGTACTCTTGGGTGGATCCCCTCTGGTTCCATAGACTTGTGTACATCTAAGTGGTGTAGCAGGTTGCTAACCATTTCCTCTTGGATTATGAGGGCTTCATTCTGCTCTCTGTCCCTATCTACCAGCTCAGGGGGCTGGGTGCCCAGAGAACAACTGGTCTTAATATCACTGATTAGCAATCATCTTTCAGCCTCACTCCTCAGGATATCTAAAACCTCCTATGTCCTCATGCAGCTCCAGACTGCTCATAACCAGGTAGCAGAATATCTTTAGCAAAATGTTACCTGTCTGTTGCACACCAAACTTGAAACTTTCAGATGTTCTTTCTAATAGAACCGATGGGCTGCTGCCCTTGCTCTGCCAGGCCAGTGAGGAGGAGCCAGCTGGTTTTCTCTGTAGCCTTTGCTATTCCATGGATAACTCTGCATGTACCTGGGGTATTTTCTCCCCATTCTTTGACCCCAGACTTTGAAGGCTCTCTTTGCACAGACAGCTGTTCTCCTCCCAGCTGTGGTGCTTCTGCCAATCTCACACATACCTGCACATTTTCTGCATCTGTTTCATTGGTTTCGAGCTGAGATGATTAATGCTGAATGCAAGAATGAGGACATACCAGATAACAGCAGCACAGTATTTTCTGCCTCATGGTCCAGCAGTTTTCAATAGACTGTCACCCTTGACATCTTTTTGTCACTTATATATGCTAAGCTGTCTGACTACCTTCACCAGTACCTTGGTCTGTCACCATGTACACTATTAAAACATCACCAGAGCTTTTCTCTGTGATTTCCACTCAAGCTGAGTGAAGTTGACTTTGGGTATTTACTTCAGCTTTCTCTTGGAGAAGAGCCAAATCAGATAATCATATGGGATTGCTATTATTATTATTATTATTATTTAAGATACTATGGTTATGGGGAGCTCTGATCTGCTAAAGACACTCTGGTCCAAGTAATCAAGAAGATTTGTTATCACATAGATGATGCAAATGGCAAAGAAAATTTGCAAACAGAGAAGTTGTTTCTAATGTGCCTATTCTTCCCTTTGGGAGACTGCATTCAGGGAGAAAATTAATTCTGGGGTAGAAACATCTGAGGAAAACATGAACTTCTAGAAACCTTGCACTAAGTAGGCAAAGACGATTCAGAGCTGCTTACTCAAGCAATATTTCATGAGATCTCTCTCCCATATTTCTGACTGCCAGCCAGAGTGCAGACATTCACTATGCAATATTAGTACTGATAAAGCAAGTCAGATTCAAATTTTAGCTGTACGATATATGTCACAGTCATGGCAAAGGGCTTACAAAAGCATATGAAGCTCAAGGACTACATTTCCCTCTCAGGTAATGCACACAAAAATATTAACTGTTCTGCCAAAAAATTCCCAAGAGAAATATATCACATCACCACCGTCTTCTGCAGAAGAAGAACAGCATCCTGCTGCATGTTATTATTAAAACAAAACAAAACAAAACAAAACAAACAAAACAAACCACAAACTAGTGAAGAGGAGTCATCCTATTTCAAAGGGTTTCCAGTCCAGGGCTTAGCTTTGTGAAGATAAATGTAGTTAGACTTGGGTTATTGACCAAATCCTACAGGACAAGAAGTAGGAGGCACCCATTGGAACTGGCAAAGGAGCAGTATAAGACAACTGAATGCACTTCTTGACCTGGTGGAGATCAAGCTGCTGGAGCCTGCTGTCCCTTGAGGCTGTGCAGGCAGATAATGCGAGCAGGCTAAGAGAAGTATTAGACAAATTCATGGCTAGCAAGTCTATAAACACATATTTAAAGGGACAAGGCAGGGATGTTCTGTCACGTATTTCTAATCCAACAGTTATAGATGCTGGGTGAATGCAAGGGGAATAGATTGCAGAAAGCAGCCATGCTTATGTGCTCTCCTTAAATAGCAACTCTTGCTGCTGCCAGAGACAGTGTCCTCGGCTAGGTGGACCATCAATCTGACCCACTTCTTACCTTCCTATGATTTTATACATATAAATAATTCTACTGCAGTAAAACACAGAAATATTTGCAAAATCAAGACTCAGAAGAAGTTCAATAAAACACTTGATCTTCATGACCTCCTTTGGTCCTGCTGCTATGAATTGTGGGAAGGAAGGGAGCAGACATAACAAGACATACAGGGACCAGAACCTGACCTTGAGTCAGAAACAGGTGCCAACACAGCCATGACTCCTTTCTAAGACAGTCTGAGTGTCTGGCAGAGCCAGGTACCAAAACCTGAGGTCCCTCAGAAGTTTCATGTCACGTAAAGGAATCAGGATTTTTTCTCTTTGCCTCAGAACAATTTTACAGCCATGAAGGGGCTTCTTCCTTCAGTCTGTGGTTATCCAGCACCTCTGACTGCCTGGTCAAGCACCTATCTAGGGCCTTTAGGAAGTCTAAATGAATGTGACTGCCTCCACCTCTGTAAGCCACACTGAGGTTTCTTAGTGCTTGAAGAATTCAGTGAGATTAAATAAGTAACGTTTGCCTAGAGATGCATTCACTTTTCTCCATCACAGGGCTCTCTTTAGGTCAATCATTGCCACAGTTGTTTGTAATGATCCTAAATTATTGTTAGCACATCTCTTACTCCTGGGATTGTTCTCAATCCCTTTCAAAGGAGCTGTTCAGCACTGGCTCTGGTTCAGCCCTGAGTGCAACACTACACTGTTTTCAACGCTACCGTCTATACAACAGAAGCTTCAGAAGTAAGGGGTCACTTGAGGGGAAGTATTTCCTTATCAGTCTGAGGTAAAGACACATACAAAAATGCTTAGCATCTTTGAAATGCATTTTTTTTTAAGACTAGACTCTCTGGTCTGACAGCAGGCTACACACACACAAAAAAATAAAAATAAAAAAAAAATAAAAAAGCCTGTGGCAGGCTCCTGGTAAGATCTTCAGGCTGTATCAAGCCCTTTGGTGTTGACACTCTCCTTGGCTGTGTGGCGCATATGCCAGCTCCCCTTTTCTAGCCACTCCAATGATCTCTTGTCCCTTGGCTGAGGACAATAAACCTCACTCGGTGAGTGGAAGCCTCTGAAGAGGTTGTTTTAAACCTCTGTCAGAAGGTTGCCATCATTCGTCTGTGTCTCCTTCCTCACCCCCTTGTCTCTTCCCATTTCTTGGCTCACTCCCCACAGCTTTTTCTCTTTGTCTTCATGGCTTTCCCCCCTCTTCCTCTGCTGGAAGATCCTGTTTCTTTCTTTCCTCCCTTCTGGACCACTTGTCTTCAGACTGTCTCCAGATCTCGCTGAAGACTGAGAGGAGGAAATTCATGTATATTTAAAAAGCAGCACATAGCCAAAGGGGCCAAAATCATGCCCTTCAGCCTGTCAAACTGCCAGATGCCCAAAGTTACTATCATTGATATTTATGGGATGCCTGCTCTGTGCTCTATGGGTACTTCAAGAAGGATAGCCAGATCCCACAGAACTCCCATGAGCATACAAAGAGCCATATGAGTCCCAGGCAACTATCTTTATCGAGGACATCAGGGCAGACATGGACCAACAGGTCCTTCTGGAGCCATGCAGAGTCTAGGATGAGAACTAGAAATGCAATGGTAGGTGACAGAGTAGCTGCTTACCAGCATGCAGGGAGTGGGAGCAATGAAACTGACAGGAAGCAAGCTGAGATAAAATGTAAAGATTTGAAGGGAGGAAATCAGAATGATTCAGCTGAGATTTTCATTCTTTTTTTTTTTTTTTTTCCATGGGAAAAGCATCAGCCTTCCCCAAATGAAATGTGTCCCCACTGTACACTTTTCAAGGAATAGAATAACATTTTGCATCCACACACTTTTCACCTGGTTTGACTTCTGTACTCCGTGCTTTCTGGGAGTTTCTCCACACTAACCTCTCCATTACTCCTGTCATGTTGAAATTTTTCTCTGTGGCATGTAGAAAGTGAGCTTTGGTGAATCTATGTCATCCTCTGTTATGTATAAAGTAGCCTAATAGGGGCCTCCTTTTTTGCCCTGTGCCTTTCTTAGCCTTATATGTTTTAACTTGAGTATGAAACAGCGATACATTGAGGGACACTTAGGAAGGCATTGCTGTCCAGAAATAGATGTATGATGACATGTAGAGTCCTAGCTGGTTTGTCTCACCCACACAAGGAGGAAAATTTTATTAAAAGAATTAATTACTTTCTACTGGGATGAGCCTATACCTTAGATAGTTTCAATCATGCATGAACTGCCAAGAACCAAGCGGAGAGTAATTTTCTGTTGGAGAGCTATGCATCACAGAATGTCCTTTATGCATCTTTAAAACAAAACCGTTGAAGGGTTTCAGAATCCCTCGGGCTCTGGAGCAGAGCCTGAGGCAGAGCCCTTTGCTCTGTACTGGCTCTCCATCTTGCTGCGGTGGAGAATAGAGATGTCATCAGCAGTCACATGCTGAAATGGAGCACTTTGCTGTCCCAGTTGAGGGAGGAACGCTCCTGCTGATTGTGCTGCTGCGTGACAGTGACAATGAAGAAAAATCAGCAATTCCCGGTGGTGTATGCTGCTGCCTGCTGCCCCAACATGTTTTCCAGACACAATCTCACCTCCTTGCATGGAATGCTCCGCTGTCAGAAGATCTCAGAAAACATTATTGGAAGAGTCTTTTTTTTGGTGAAGTTGAAAGACTAATGTTGAAATGCGAACCCAAAACTCTCTTTACAGGAAAGAGAAAAGAATTCTGCTCACTTTCCTTTAAATATTTTTTTCAGGTTCATGGGTTTTTTATTTGCTTCCCTGAAAGAAAAATTTAGCAGAACAAACCCCTTGGTGTTACATGACCAACCTCCACATTACATACTGTACCTTTGACAGCATGAGTAATGGGTTACTCCCTAGTGCAATACAGCTCTTGCATAGCAAGCTCCTGTAAGTTCTCTCTATTTATGCTGTCTTATCTTTCTCACCTTTTCATCGCTTTCTTGTCATGTTTGCTCAGTTAAGTCATTAAAACCACTTTGTTTTTTCTCTTTTCGTGTTTAGCCCTAGGAAATCTGCTAAGCCTATGTAATCGATTTACCATTTAATTTCCCTAAAACACCCTACCATGTTTCTGTGACCCTGAGACATTTCCATTTCTGGGCTGATTGGCTAGTGTGAGAAGGAAATCTCTGAGCCAGCCTGCAGCTTTGGAAGACAATAGGGAAGGCTTCTCCACCTACAGTGAAGGTATTCTCTGCTACCTGTAGTTGTATTGATGCTTTAGGGGCATGTTTCAGTGCTGCATGGGGCAAAATGGGTGGAAAAAGAGATAAACACCATGTAAGCAACTCCTGGTTTTCTACAGTTCAGTCCTCAGCTACTGCAGTGTGAAAAGGTGAGTGTTGTGCTGTTTCTATGCTGTAAAACTACATGAGGGGGGATTTAAAATAATTATAATAGTAATAAACAGAAGAGAAAAGCAGATTTGAAGACGTTTGGCTTTGCCTAGTTTCTCACAACCCTGATTTCCATAGAGACATTAGCACAGCTTCAACATAAAGGTACAAATCGACACTCCAAGTGTTGATGCACTACATGGATATCAGCACCTCTCATGTGAGATCCCCAGGATCCTTCCCAGCTCCTCTGGGACCTTTCCCCATGGGCTGTCATGCTGCATGATCCCTTTCATGAGCCAGTCAAGCTCTGGCTTAAAATGAGGAGGATCCCACAACTGTCCAAGGCCTAGAAACCTCTTTGCAATTTCATGATCATCTTGTAGCTAATCTCCTTGTGTCGCTACAGTCCTTATGTTTAAACGACTTGCAAACCTTCCTCATCTTTTACTCTCTGGTATATTTACAGAATATTTTAGTCTTTGTTCTTCTAGATGACAGAAATCAAGCTTTTGGATCCTTTTCTGGAGACAGCTATGAGGATGTAGCTTTGAGAGCTGCTTTGCCAATTCTAAGGCCAGGCTGAAGTTTCCAACATGACAGGTTCTCTCAAAACCTCCCCAACCACCTAAGTGTCCTGTAGGTTCTTTAAGGACATCCAGGAGAACCAAGTTCTCAGGGGATGCTAAGAAGGGTCAATGCGGAAGATAGAATTAGATGTTCTCCACCTTGAATATATAATCGCCACAATTTTTAAATGGCTTGGCAGCAGGAGAAGGAAGATCATTTCCCACACACCTACTACATGACTAAAGATGCTTTCAGTGTACAGCAGCTGCTTGCACATATGTCTGGCAGTCTAGAGAAATCACCAGGCCTAGTTCATTCATGGCAAAGCCCAGCAGAGGTCATCAGATTTGCACTGGGACTGGTAATAGCCCACAGAAATGAGATTGCGTCCATCCCCTGCACCAGGGAGGTGGCACAGGTGAGCACAGCAGTGCTGGGGACCAACAGCAGCAGTGGTGTGGGCAGTGGCCATTTACATGATCAAATCCGAATCTGTGCAGAAGTCAGAGCTTCCTTCATTTTACTCAGACAAACCAGACTAAACCATAAGCAGGTACCTTTTCCCTCACCACATCCTGGTTGTGGAGCATCTCTGTGCTGCTGTTAGATAAATCAGTGTATGGTCTCAAACCAAACCTGCCCCTGCCTGGGGCAGGTTCCTGCCACCTTTCCCGTCATCTTTGTGAGCTTGGAGACCTCCTAAGGTTTCAATGAGTGAACAGAGCCCTTCCCTGTTTCCCAGCATCTTCTGTCTTTCTTCAGACAGTGGGTCTTTATTGAAAATGGCTTTCAGTGGATTCTAAAGATGATGATATTAAAAAGAAAAAAGAAAAAACACCACCACCACCACCACCAACAACAACAACAACAACAAAACAAAACAACAAAAAACACAACACAGATAAACAAAAGAAATCCCAGCTGAGCCCATTACATGTTATTGAGTTAAATAAGAGGGATTTTACACAGCCTGTAATTGGGTTTTAAGTCATGGTTCTAAACAGCTGCTGATCTCTGGAAAGCCTCAGAAAGAGTGTGCTTAGACGCAGTTCTGTTAGCATACCACGAGTAGAGCTCCCATGTGCCATGAATGGCATTTACAATCCAGATTTTCTATCAGAAGAAAGAATTTGCTGATTACTTATCTCTGCTGATTAATAATGTTTTAACAAAGCTATTGCAGAAGGTTTGCTAGTCTTGTCTAGAGAGTAACAGACTTTGGCCAAGCAAAGTCCTTTATTCAAAAATATATTTGTCTATGAAGTACAATTATTATTCTTAGGAATGCCAGGTATGGATGCCCGTATTTCTTGTTCTTGTTAAGTGCAAGTTGTGCTACAGATAAGAAGATTAAAGGCTACAAGCTAGGCAAGGTTTGTCAGGACAGATAATATCTTCTATTAGACTGAAACCAGTATTAGAAAATTCAGACAAACTTTCACATATGGAAGCAGATGAGAAGAAAGCCCACATGTCAAAAAACTGACTAATTTTTTTCTGCCTGTTTATCACTGAAAAGATATCACACCTCCCTAAAAACCTTACTTAGTTTAGTTTAATTCTCATTAAAAGTGGATTAAGCTGAAGAGAAACAAGGCAGACTTGTTTCACAATGAATACGTCCACAGTGTGAATTACGTGGTGTTTTCTGAGTGAGATAGCACTGCTTAACAACAACCTTTTGCTTTTATCAAAACCAAAGCCAAATCACTTGTGCTACAATTAATTCAGCTTTCATTTTTGCATTTGACTATGTTAGAACGGACCCAGTTACGGGGATAAGGGTCCCTCTGAACATGTGGGTAAGGAGATCTGCCTTTAAGTTATTGGAGTGAAAAAGGATTTCTGAGAGTTTGAAGCCTAAGTCCTAGTAAGAAAGGTAACATTTCTAGGTGTTGAAATATGGCACCTTTCACTGGAGAACATAAATTTACTCCAAATATCAGCAAGTTGTTATGAGTATCAAATGGTTACCTAGAAATCAGGATCGAGTAGCGAATGTCACTTAACATTCCAACAGGCTAAATTATTTGGCTACAGAGTTTATAAGAAATAATCAGGCCATATCCAGTTTATCATCATTGCAAAAGATGATCAAACCTCTCCATTATAACACATGCAGATGGAACAGATTGTTCCTTCAAACTTCTGCTGTGCCAGCAGAAGTAGTGTTTCACGGAGCTCTGCATGGCTTTTATTCTCACGGAATTGCAGTAGAAGTATTCTTCATTTCTAAAGTATAGCAGGCAGGTGAGTTTTACAGAAGGGTTATATCTGCTAAGTAATTACGAGTAACAACAAAATACTGTGGTGAACAAAATAAAAGAGCACAACATCAACATGAATGGGTAACGCTTTTTACTGCATTTATATGCAGTAAATAAGCAGTTCATCAAAATAAATCCAGCTGCCAAGACAAGAATTAGACATGAATTTGCACAGTGAAGTTGTCCTCCATTTCTCACACTGTTCTCCATTTGTCACCACCAGGAGTGTGATAGGGATTTTCAAAACTACAGACCTACCAGTAGAGCACCATATCAGAAGCTGCTGAGCTGCTGAAAAATGCAGCGAACTGACTGCGTTAGATTCACTATAGGAATTTAACATTTGCTATATTCAACTTTTCAGCATCCCACCACCCTATGGAGACTCCTTCCTGAGTCAGGCTTCCTGTTGGTGGGTGACAGAGGTGGACACACACCTTATAGTGAGGTTCACAAACACTGTCATGCTGAGCAATGGCTTGCCTAAGCCTCATGGTAGGAATTTGCGAGAGTTATGACAGTCACAGTCTCAAAGGAATTTAGGTGCCTATCTCCACACAGTCTCCACCATCCTACATAAACAACCAAGTGGTTAGGGTTCATCTTGACTAAGGGCGGATTTAGACCTTTCCTCTGTGGAAGGGGAGAGGGACCACGTATCTCACCTCCCAGCTGGGTCCTGAACTGCAGAGGTAAGGAGTGCAGGAAAGTGTATTTCAGTCTCTCCTGGTGAGGCAACTCATCAGCAAAATACTCAGACATTCATTGATGCGCAGGTTGATATCCACTTCTCTCTCCAGCCACACAAGTGACCTAACACTGGGCTGTGAAGTCACATCTCCAAATCCATCAAGCATCATTATTATCATGCCAGCGGACTGCAGGCACCCTGAAGGTCTCTGACAACACTTCTTATCTGCATTCACTTGGCAAATGACCAGCAGCTCTCCTACCTTTCTACTGCACCCACAGTCCTGGTGATAGCAAGGGAGAAGCATGAAAGCGCACTGCAAACACAGCCCTCAGCAGTGGCTACCTCAAGCCACAGCAGAACACATTTCATCGCCTGTGGGACAGGCAGTGGTGGAACAGTGAGAGGAGAAGTACCGCCAATTTGGACACCATACAAAACCAGCATCAAGGACGTGGCGAGGCGTTTCCCACTTGAAAAGCAAACAAGGAAGATTTCATGCCTTTACATCTGTGTCAGTGTGATGGGACTGCCCCTGGCTGAACAAGTTGCCAGTCCCTGACAATTATAGCCCTGGTAATCTACATCATCCATGGTGGATGAAACACTCAGGTAAAAATAGCAAACAGCTCAGAAGGAAGTTATAGAAATACCAGAGGATTATTCATATTCCTTCAGGTAGCTATAAGGAACAGTTTAAACACAAGAATGACAGATTAAAGGTGTCACTGACAGAGGGAAATAACTGCTCTAAGGACTAAGCTACTTTCAACCCTCTTTCAGTGTACAAGCTGAAATATTTTTCAAAGGGAGCCAGCCATAAAGAAGTAGCCAAAATATAGCACACACAGTACTTCTGTGCCACTGAAAGCAAGGTGGGGATACAAACAAGAGTCTCAGGCTGCCTTTTCCCAGACACACTCCTGTGAGGTGCTGCACACATGGGTCTGAGCAGGGACACTACTGGGGCTATGGAGAGGAGCAGACTAGGGTGCTACTGTGTTTAAAAAAGGAAGAATAGATTTTAGAACATTGCTTAGGACCTGAAAGATAAGAGACCCTGAGAGTGAGACTGTGATTTGTTCTATTTTGTCCATTTGTAAATATTCCTGGTCTCAGAAGTTATAAACTTAAAATGACAGTGCAGTGATCTCAGCTACATTGCTCAGATTTGACAGGAGGGAGACAGTGCTCCTGTCTTCAGAGCAGAGCAGAGTCATTTGGGGGAGACCATCAAAGTGCACTTAAGAAATGATATTTCATGCATCCGTTGTGCTAAGTGAAGACAATAAATATATACAGAGAAGATAAACCATATATTTAAAAATGCCTGACAAAGTTTTCTACTCTTGTGTTTTGGCTTTGGGTTTATTTATTTTTTTTTTCAGTCACTTTAATTTCATCTGTCACAGGAAGATTCATCTGTAAACCTTATTAGATTAAAACTAACTTAAGACAGATGAGACCAGAAAACTGTTTTTCTGCCTCCTCAGAATTTATATAAAAAAGAGCAATTTTTTTTTTTTTTTAAAGCAGATTTGTTTAATCAGCAACAAAATTGCACATAGCAGAAGCTGCCAAAACTGCTCATTGGTTGGGGGAGGTCACAGCCACCTCCTGTCCTGGTTGAGCTGCACTGAGGACCTCCCTGAGAGCTGAGGCTGAGCTCCTGGCACTAGCAGCATCTTGTGGGTAGGGTGAACCTGGAACACACAGTGACAGACTTGCTGGGTATTGAAGCTTTGGGCTTCAGTGCTTCCAGCTCTGGATGGAAAGTTCATGGTGTCAAACAAACATCTCCTTGTTGCTGTTTGGAAGTTCTCACACCAGGATGTGTATGGCACCAGCTGTGCCAGACCATAACATAGGCCAATTGCCCCCAAATGGATGCCACCAGCTAGGGTCCACACGTCCAGTAGGACCATGGCTGTGGCTGAGCTCTCCTACAGCATAGCACAGACCTGGACTGAGAGTCCATAGCTGATCGAAAATGGGCTCCTGTACTTAAGGGCAGGGGTGTGAGTCAGGACCACAGGTGAGCTTGGTGAAAGCATTAAGGCTTAGTGGTACCCTCAGGGCCCTGACAACCTGGCTACTCCTACAAGACCCTGCCCACTTTGTGGTTGCTGGAAATCAGTATGCACTTTTCACTGAGGAGATGTTTTATACTTGCAGAGAAACATTCAATTTTCCTTTAAATTCTCCCTGCATCCACCTTGTGCAGACAGTCTACCTCTCTTCCTTGTCATCAGCTGGTGCGTGACACGTCCAGCTGTGACTCACTGTTGCACTGGGGAGAGCAGCTCTTGGCATGCTTGCTGGTTTGCTGGGGGTGGTCACCACTGACAGCTCTTGTTGGACAGTGATGAGATGATGAGCTCCCTGGGGACATCAGAGGCCTTCTGGGGCCACAACCATCTGCCATAAAGTGTTGAAAAGCAAGGGATGCTGACAGGCTAGACCAGGTCTCATTTGAATGTCAGCTAGGAGAGTGTCTGGGGCATCTTTAGTACTAAGAACTTTTAATGCTTTTGTGTATGTGCAGCAGAAGGAAATATCTCTGTAAGTGCTGGGTGATGCAGACATGAGTGAGTAATGCTCATACACATAGTACAAGGACAAATTGCCAAGACAAGAGACAGAGAGAAGAGAGACACTCCATCTTGGTGTGTTTCCCTTTTGTATTATAGAGATGACCTTTTAGGCCCTGAATTTCTCTCTAAAGGAACAAAAATATTGCCAGGACAAGAGCTGATCCGGCAGAGCACTGTCCCGTCAGCAGCAGCAAGTGGAAGTTGTGACCTACAGGTTTGCTGGACACGAGTAGCAAAGCTGTCTGGCTATGGGACTGAGAGCAGGCCCAGTGCAGCAGTACTGGCTTATGGCTCCTCATGCAGTGTTGGATGGATCATTTTGCTTCAGTTACTGCATCTGGGACAAGAATCATGGACTCATAGAATATCCTGAGTTGGAAGGGGCTCACAAGGATCATTGAGTCCAACTCCTGGCTCCACACAGGACCACCCAAAAAAACAGTCCATAGGTCTGAGAGCATTGTTCAAATGCTTCTTGAACTCTGGCAGGCTTGGTGCTGTGACTGCTTCCCTGGAGAGCCTCTTCCAGTGCCCGACCACCCTCTCGGTGAAGAACCTTTTCCTAACACCCAGCCTGAACCTCCCCTGTCACAGCTCCAGGCTGTTCCCTTGGGTTCTGTCGCTGTCACCAGAGAGAAGAGATCAGCACCTGCCCCTCCGCTCCCCTTGTGAGGAAGCTGTAGGCCACCATGAGACCTCCCCTCAGTCTGCTCTTCTCCAGGCTGAACAACCCAAGGGACCTCAGCCGCACCTCATACGTCTTCCCCTCTAGACCCTTCACCATCTTTGTAGCCCTCCTTTGGACACTCTCCAATAGTTTTATGTCCTTACGCTGTGGCCAAACTGCACGCAGCGCTTGAGGTGAGTCCACACTAGCGCAGAGCAGAGCGGGACAATCCCTTCCCTTGCCCGGCAAGCAATGCTGTGCCTGATGCACCCCAGGGCACGGCTGGCCCTCCTGGCTGCCACGGCACACTGCTGACTCATGTTCAACTTGCTGTCGACCAGAACCCCCAGATCCCTTTCAACAGGGCTGCTCTCCAGCCTCTTGTCCCCCAGGCTGTGCATACAGCCTGGGTTGCGCCTTCTCAGGTGCAGAATCCAGCACTTGCTCTTGTTAAACTTCACATGGTTGGTGATTGCCCAGCCCTCTAGTCTGCCAAATTCTACCTGCAAGGCTTCTCTGTGCTCTAGGGAGTCAACAGCTCCTCCTAATTTTGTATCATCCACAAACTTACTTAGTGTGCATTTTATTCCTGTGTCCAGATCATTTATAAAACATGTGGTAGAGCCCCCAGAAACTGCGTGTTCCTAAGAAAGAAGAGATCTACTTTACATTTCATAGTGGGGTGATTGGCCTGGTTGAACACAGAGCGACTGATTCTGAGACAGAGAGAAGTAATGGAAACAATCAAGGGGGGTGGAAAAGCTGCCTTGGGAGGAGAGGTGGAAAAGGACATGACTTCAGTCTGGAGAGAAGGCAAAGGGATGTGGGCAAGGTTGTCAAAGTCATGAAGGAGGTAGATGAGCTGAATGCTAAACCCAGCTCACTATCTAAACTGAATCTAAACCTATCTAAACTGAACCTCACAGTGCTAGAATTGGATTGGCTAGTGGGAGATTGGGCAGTCAATGAAACTTGCCAGAGAACTGTTTAAAAAAGAGAACAGAAATCGCTTCTTGACCCAGTGGGAACCCAGCAGTTGGAGCTTGCTGTCATGAAAGCCATGGAGGCAGACAGCATCAGCAGGTTCAGAAATGGATTAGACAAATTCATAGGCGGCATGTCCATAGATACACATTAGTTGGTCTAGGCAGGGATGTCCCATCTTCTGTCTACTCCAACAGTAACAGATGCTGGGGAAAGTGAGATGGTAAAAGATGCAAAAAACAGCCATTCACATATATACTCCATCCATTATCACTGCTGCCAGAGACAGAACCCTGGGCTAGATAAGCCACCCAAGAGAACATTATATTGGGTAAAACAAATGGCATTCACTTTTCTTCTAATTAAAAGGAAGGTGAAAAATCAAATCTCCAAACATGATTCTACAAAAGTCAGGTTCCCTAGCACCCCTCATCTCCTGAGTGGGAAAATGGCCTAGCAACTCCACACAAGAAACCTGGAAGCTGGACTACACTAAAACTATACTTGAATTTAGGTTTAAGATTGCAAATCTTTCTGGTTGAGACAGAGACCACAGAAGAAATAATTCCTGGAAAGTTAGAAAATTTTTCCTATCAATTGTCATTGATATATTTTAATGTTTCATTGCATAACGGCATTCTTTTGCCCCAGAACTAACCTCCTTTTCTCTCTGAAGAGTTTAGAGAAGGGTTGAGCAACCTGAAGATAAAGTCTAGCACTCAGAGCTATACCTAAGTGATTCTCTGACCTGCTTATTATTTGCACACCTCTGATCCTGGGCAGCACAAAGGGCTGGAGTACAGTGTAGCCCCTGGAGAACTTGCTCCAGCACTACCTGACAAGGGTTAAAAAGTTCCCATAGCATGTAGTTACTTCTTTGTCTAGGCCAGCACACTGAATAAAATCTTGGATTTAGATCTAAAAACCATGTCATCTCTGTGTCTTCCCTTTCACAAAGAGTTCATTCATGTGGCAGACTCCAGCATAGGGCAGAGATGGGTTAGCCTGAAGTAAGCTAACTACAGCACTGGAAATATTTTAGCTGTAACCTCCCTGTTCTCAGTGTGAAACAGTTCATCTAACCACAGTGCAGAACAACATGACCTTGAACTCCAAATGCTTGCAATGTGTTGCTTTCACTACCTTAATTTGCTCATTTTAAGTTAGTTCAGTGTTTTCAGCTGCTCTACAGCCTTAATAGTAGATGGAGTCAGAAGGTCTTTAGATGATAAACCTGGGACTACCTTGGGGTTTCCTATTCTTGGTTCATGCCAATGCAAAGCAATTGAGCAGTACTTTCTAGTTAGTATAGACATAGAAAAGATATTAAATTACTTCTTTCATTTTTTCCTATTGATCAGGTCTTAAGAGAGATTATTTTTCTGAGAACCTAGTTTAAACAAATTAGACACACTAAGCTTACCACCCAGTAAATGACACTCAGTAGGGAATAGGTCTACATATCACCTCTTGCCACATCTCAGGAGAGGCATAGAGAGAGCTTGATGAAGAAGACATGGAATGATTGCACTAGGTAGTGTCACCTCCCCTCAAGGTAATGGGATGCTACCAACATACTGATATTTACTGCACTGTCACAGCATTTGTAGGAGTAATTTCAAACAATGGGGTGTGAGCCACTGGCTCCTGTACCAAGTCCAGAACTGAAAGAGATTCCAGTTGCAATAAGGACAGTGGCCTACAATGCATTTTCAAATATCCCTTGCACAAAGCACCAAAGGGCTTTCCACCTTGGTCTTGTATCTAAATGATGCTGAGATTTAAAAATTGTCCCTCAATGGCTAAAAAAATAGCTTCAGGAAGGTTGTGACAGCATCACTTTGGACCTACAGAGAACAGTGTATGGGGACTGTGTGCTCACAGACTCTGAGACCCAACCTGATAGGATGGCCTCTAAAATACTGAAATACTTTGCCCAGCATCTGCCAGTGAAATATTTTAATGTTTCATTTTAGAATGTCATTTTTCACCATGGAACTGATCTCTATTTCTCTCTCTGAATGGATGAGGAAACTGTTGAGTAACCTGAAGCACCTGGGACTGAGATCCCAACAGGGACACTCAGAGGGAGAGCTGCTGTCAAAATCTGAGCCTTACGGAAACAGCACTGAACACAGCAATGCTTCAGGAAAAGCACAGTCAGGCTGAGGAGAGCAGAAGCTCTCAATCTCCTTGTTGGGCAAGGAAGGAAGAACAACATCATGATTTTTCCAGTGAAGATGAAGAGAAGGAGAGAGACAAAGGTCACAAGCTTGTTATCAGGGAGTATGAACAGGAGTGTGAACAGAGGGCACACCAGCCACTCTGGCAGCTGCTAATGAGCACAGTCTTATCTAGTGTGAAATGTGAGCTCAGCCCCTCCTGCTGAAGACAAAGCTGCCACAGTGGGGTGTTCAGCATGTTCACTCTCCTCTTCCACAGTGTGGGTGCACGCACATGACACAGAATTTCCCCAGGGCAGGCTATCTATACTGACAAATCCATTCCCAACAGCTCATAGGAGGTCCTCAAACGTGTTTGGAGCAAGCTCTGGACATCTCGGTTTCAGATACCAACTCACTTAGACCCCTCAACACTCCCCTCAAGCACCTAAATGCTCTGTGCAATCCATGGGAAGTGAGGTGTCCACAATAATTTTGCATTAGTGCTGCAAAACCACGTTTCCCACCACTGGTGGTTGTTTGAGAAGTTCCTACATAAGGAGGTTCCAGGCTCCCTGCAGGTCTCCCTGTGGCAGTGTGTGTTATGGTGTCACCATGGACCAGGCCCTGGTGACAATGCCAGCAGGCACATGGAGTGCCATGAATAGCACTGCACCAACCATCACTAAGGATGCTGAGTGTTCAAAAGCAAGACAACCTGGCAGCCCAGCATCAGGAAAGCTCCTGCCCCAGCAAATTATGCAGATCAGAAAGATGTGTCTATGCACAAGTGCCTGCATATGGAGTGTAACTACTCTTTGGTGCATCAATTCGTCACAAGCATCTGCTCAAGAGTGCAGTGAATCCACATTAATGTCTGTGTGCCAGTGCCTATGTTGGTGATCTACATGGGATAGAACACGTGTCTGCTTGTATGGGAAGTACTTGTGCATAAGTGTTCAACAGTGCATTCAGATTGCATTCAGGTGGTGGATGGTTATTTGATGAGCTCTTTAAGCAACATTCTGCATTTGTTTTCTTCAGCATTATATATGTATTATACATATAAATTAAACTGCAAGCTAAATGTAATTCACACGTTGAAAGCAACATTCAGCATATCTGTGCTTCAGGACAAGCCTTGGAAAATAAGGAGCTTCATCTGTAGAGGGGAAGGCAGGACTCTATTTAGAAAGACATTTTGAAGAGTTTCTTGCTTTTCCTGTGCTCTGTGGGAGTTCAGGCAGCAGACTCCACATCCTTTTCTCCTGATGACAAATGTGCATCTTTCAGTAATGTTGGCTTCAGATTTTAAAATACCAGTTGGATATACCATCTGAAGTTATCTCTCATTTGAGTATATTGCTTTTTTTAGTTACTCATTCACATGTTTGGCATCCATGTGCTGGGGTCTGCTCAAAGCATTATCTAAGGAGCGTGTGGTGCAGATTCCAGCCCCAGTGGGGTATTGCTTCACCCAAGTTCTAAGTCAGGCACCTCGTCCTGTGGCTACTGCTACAGTCAGCAGAGAGACAAGCACTGGCAGAGGCAGAGCAGAATGGGAGACTTGCTCATGTCCTTGGACAGCCCTTTAGGACAACCCCTTTTACATCCAGAATGCATGGGGAGCAAGCACTGAGCTGGCCAGCTGGGATGAGAGAGGGTGGACAGTGGCGAAGATCTTAGAGGGATGCAAGGGGAGAACATGGGGAAATTTAGACTGGACATCAGTGGGTTGGTCCTAGATGTTCACTCATAGCCTTCCTCTGAGCTGACAAGAGGGGTCTTTTGAGGATGCAGAGGACATTGCAGACAATATATTAATTTATTCTCTCCTTAATATGTCTCATCATGATTCTTCTTTCTCTGCACCCAGCAGCTGGGACAGGGTATGTTTAGAGCTCACCCTTTACTAGGCTTTGATTTTCTGGCTCTTTTCTTTGAATGTCCTCTCCAGAGAAGAGTTTATAACAGCATGTGAAGCATGTTACTGTCCAGACAGTCCTGAGAGACAGGACTCTTGGGTCTTGATCTTGGCTTGGCCAGAGGTTTTCTTTATAACCTCACCTTTGAACTCACCTGTAAAATTACCTAATTTGAAGCATTTAACTGTTACTGAACAGAAGGCTGGATCCTTTCAAACACTCTGCTGAGATTTCTCTCTGCAGACACCCACTGAGTTGATCTGGAACTCCTGAAAGGTTAGGCAGGGCTTGCAGACTTTTGTCACGATGAGCTGCAGGGGCTGGAACAGGACTGGTTATGTCAATGCTGACAGAAATAGGTTGGATAGGAAGGGTGCAGGTATCGTGCATGTGCTGGGGCCAGATAGAGGTATTTTTAAATTACTTACAAGAACCAGTAGTAACTATCCAAACACACTGCCTTCCAACCACATACTGACAGACACTCCTTCCTATACAATCTTCCCATAGCTCTGGCCCCTTGTAGCTTGGTTTTCCACCTCCATGGTTTCTGCCCAATCCCCCACAATGACAGGTTAGCCCAAGAGAGACAGAAGGTGGCCGAGCAGCCCATGGAGGGTATACGCTTCCCATGTACCACATTCTACCATGGAAAGCTGAAAACAAAATTCCTTCAGGCTGTGAGAGAATCTCAGATGAAAGAGAAATATGGAAACTAGCTCAGAGGCCTGGGACAGCGTGCACAGAAATCATTCATTTTTGAACTGGATTTCACTTGTTTGTAGTTTTTAGCAGTGCTCCAAGACCTAGGTGTGGAGGCAGAGTTCCAAGCAACAGACATCATTTGAAACAAGTCTTTGAGGGTTGCCTTTAAAGATGAGCCCTCCAGATCTTTATTCCCCCTAGAGTGGAAGAGGTGACTTGGATTACATCTCCTGGCACTAGTCGTGTACGCACCTGTATGTTTATAATCATAGATTTAGACCAAAACACAGAATTATATCATTCTCCATGTGCTTACATTGCAGAGCTGTAGTTATTACCCTGTCTTTACTCTATGCACAGGGCAAATGGTAAGGAAAGTTTGGGAACAGAGTTATTTGAAGTTTTTAATCTTTTTATTTCTTTCTCCCTGAATACTGAGAGAAGTGTTCACGACCCAGTCAGCATCTGATATATAGGTACTTACTTCCCAGCTGACAGACTCTTATACAGCAAAAACTCTTTATTATTAGGGACACAAGATCTTCCTGCAGTTAAAAAGTGGATGGTTACACTGCCTAGGACTCCAGGACTAGAACTAATGAATGGCATCAGCATGATATTATGCATCAGCAAAGCAGAGTCAGCATGGCCTGGAGCTGCATCCCCTCCTTGGGTCATGCTGCTGGACTGATGTACTGTCACCGTGCTTCCCATTGAGGTGTTCCTCTGTGAAATAGGGGTAGAAATGCTTCCAGAAAGTCCACATGGAATCGGAAAGCATTTTCAGCCAGCTGAGAATAAGTACATATACTTTGCTTGCATCTACTGTGCTTTGGTGCTGTGGTATTCACATTTTCCACACTCCTCCTGGCACTGCTGCGGTTTCACTGATTTCAGTGCACTTAGTCCTGATGTGTGTCACTTCATGAGACAGTACCCAAGAGTTTCACCATTTTATGAGGAGAAAAACTCATAGAGGGTAATGAAGGAGCCATCTACTATCCTGTTGTTCCACAAGGGTGGGAGAAAAAAACATTCTAGAAAGCCTTCTTCTCTGTAGCACTGAAACTAGAGCATGCTCTGATATGGGCATTTGTGAATCTCCCCATGACAAACTCACTGCTCCCTGGCTATTTGATATGCTCCAGCCACCTCTCCTGGAAATCTCAATCTGCCAGACAGAACATAACCTTGAGATATCAAGCTAGCCAGCCTTTCCTGCTCTCAACTTGTAGGAGGTCAAACCCCATCATGCATCTTTAGAGCTCCTTCATATTTTATAAAAATGATGCTAGAGAAGAGGGCATGAGAGGGGATTTCTCTGAGGGAGAGACATTTGTGGGCCAGGAGAGCTGACGTGAAGGGACATGTCCATGAGTGTCAGAAGAAGGTGTGAGAAGGATGTGTTTTTGAGTGGACTCCTTCAGCACCGTGTGGGCTGACAGCTGAGAAAAAGTGTGAGTACGTGTGACAGTGACATGGGAACCAAAGGAGGGACAGCATCTGACAGTCCAGAAGAGGTTCGGCTGCCTTGTTACATGATGCTGTGAAACAAGGAAAGGGAACCACCTCATCATGCTAGGAGTTTTAATAATTCTCAGGAAACAAAGACTAAGATGAAAGGGGAAGATATTTTGGCTTGCATCTAAATTAACTATTTTCTTTGACTTGAAGTACAAGACTTGTGGCTGCTGCATGAAATGCGACAGGAATGTAATGGATCTGCCTGTCTTGATTCAGTACCCATGTTGACAGGCAGGGGCCTATGACCTCATAGGTGTTTTTCATCTCTCATTTCTCTGACTCCATGATGGAATGAGACAGGAGGCATTAAAAAGACATCTGAGGGGAAAAAGCTTTCCCATTACATCAATAAAAAATACGAGCCCCAGCGGGAGGAGGCTGTCAAAGACGCCCAGCCTGAAAGCCTTAATAAAACCTGTCTTTTGAGCAGCTGATACTCCTCTCCCTACAACATGTAAAGCTGCAAAAACTGACAGCCAAGGTAACAATAGGAGCCTTTAGCTTTGAAAGCAGAGGCTGCTTTGCTGTGGGCTGCAAGGGGTCCTAGGGAACTCGAGTTTCTTGAACACTTCCCTTTCAAATGAAAAGTGCTGAAGTGCACCAGGTGGAAGGAATCTCTTTTTTTCCTCCTCTTTCCTACACTAGTTCTCCTCCATCTTGCCTTAGCAAAAGGAAATGTCCTACCCAAGACCAAGCTGTTCATCAGCTGGAACCAACAAGCCAAACTGCTTTCACTTATTGTGCCTCCCACAGCTCCTGCTCCTGCCGTTCCTAAGCATCACAAATATCACCTGTCCCCAGTCATTATTTCCACATCACAGTAGAGCCCTCCACTTTCTCAAACATCAGGCAGGCAAACCAATGTTCATAGAAAATAGTTTCAATACCAGCAGTGGGCAGCCAGCATAGTTGCAATGTTGTGTCCTAGGCTTGCACTTCAGTGGCAATTGATACAGTCCATAGGGTGATAGGATAATTCAGGCAGAAAGGGACCTAAAGAGGTTTCTAGACTAACTTGCTACTCAGTTTTTACATGCCATCATCTACACCATTTTTTCCATCCGTCTGTTTTGTGGTCAGAGATCTCCAGAAGCCTGGCACAGACGTATTTTTGCCTGAGACAGAGGAGCCATCATGTTTACAGTTCCCAGCAATTCCCAGGCTTGCATTTTGGTAATAATCCTGCTAGCCTTCACCTCTGATTTACAGGATATGGCCCTTTCTCCTCAAAAGTTTCCATCTTTCAGAACATATTCCTCTTCTGTCAACCCTAGGTATGTATCAGTTGTACCTGCCATCCTTGTGATTCTAGTCATTTGGTCTCCCTTGTTATCAGAACAAACAATAGGTGATGGAACTCCAGTAGATACATTGGCCTCCGGATGCAGGAATCTCCACTCTTGAGGGGACGGGGCAAGAGCTCCTTCTATTTCCAAAACAACCTCCTCACATCTCGGCATAGGGCATCCCCTGCCCCAACCCTACTTCCATTTCACACGGACGGAGGGAAATTCAGAAGTGACAAATCTCTGCTGTTCCATGAGAGGGCAGTATCGTATGGAAGCAAAGCCTCCACTGAAAAAGGTAGGGATGTATGGGCAGGAGGAAGCAGGGGGAGATACAGGAAATGTCACAGAGAACTTAAGGATGAAGTCCATCATGTTCTCGGGGACTTACCAAGACTCTGCAGACCCCCAGAATTTACTAGAGATCAGCTCTCTATATTGTTTTAAGACTGGAACAGGGCTAGAAATCTCTTTGAAACACTGTTGAAGAAAGAAAATAGAAGAAAGGAGGTTATTATTTTTAATTTCTGTGGGATGCTTTTGTACAGAGCAGGTTCTGAAGGATTCTGCTTGGGGCTCTTTAGAAATCTTGCCTCTTGCTGAACTGCCTTAGCTTTGTACTACTGGAGTTTAATCAGAGTGGACACTCCAGTCATTATGTTTTTTTCATAAAATCTCACTGAGGTTCCTGGCACATCATCACATTTCAGAAGAGACTTCAATACATTGCCTGCTGGGAACTGAAGGTGCAGAGGAAAATCTAGGCCAAGAACCCTGGGAATATTTCATTTCTAGGTACCACAGAGACAGAAAATAGCATCCTAATTGATAATTTCTCTGCGTATGGAGCTCCAGGGAGGATTGTCTAGCTTCCCAGCACTTCACCTACAAAGGTCCCATTCCATATTCTTTCCCCTACATTTTCCACTATATAAGTAGGCCACAAGTCAAGAAGTTGCTCCTGAGAGAGGTTATACCTCAAGTAGCAGCTGCCCTCCATCATGACAAGGGCTCACCTTGAGTTAGTTTGTCTGCTTTCTCTCCTCCACCAAGAAGGAGTGGGACAAGTACGTCAAGGCTGAAGAGGCCAGACACCATGACACTTTGGTACCTTCCTACAGAAATGATCCCAGATATAGAAGAGGAAAGGACGCTATCTCCACTAAGTTCATCTTCACACTATGACATGCAAGAGAAGAGGATTTGCCTCTACCCTGCAAGCAGTCTTTCTGGAAAGGGGAGATATCCTCTTCTGGGGGAGGAAGAAAAATTCCTCCTCCCTCCCCTGTCATGGCAGAGCAAAGGGCAGACCACGAACACTGTCTCCTTAACCACACACAGCCACAACAAAGACATAAAGAGGTCTCTGTTCCTTCGAGCTGCTCCATGGTATAACCCCTGACAGCTGCAGCTCATGTTATCAGACCCAATCCTGGATCCTGCTGAGGATCTGATCCATCCTGATCAGATGACTTCACACAAATTGCTGCCTCAGGTTCTCTGTCTTAAAGAAGGAATATTGCTACTGCCTCACACCTTAAAAAGATTGTTGAGACCTGGAGGGAAGTGGGGCAGAAGGGGTAGATGCTATCACTGTGCCCACAGATTGAGTGCATCCCATGTAATCATCTGGCAGACACACCATGGCTGTAACTTTGGAGATGCCTCTGAAGGATTCTGCTGACCATGTACCATCCAGTGTGCAGCATGTGTGGTTATATAACTTTTTTGCCTCTCTTTTTAAAGAGGCCCTGAAGGCACCAGTGCTAATGGAAAAACAGAACAAGCAGGAGGGCAGGGAGGAGCAGACAGATGGTCATCTCTCCAGCAGTGAGGGTTTTATTTGTGAAACAGTTATGAGATCATTCTACGAAAAATAATATCAACAAAACAGGGAACAATGTCAGGTTTCTTTAATGCTACTGAGCTTGTTTTCAGTGGACTCCTTTTTATTTTTGTCCCCCTCTTCTTCCATAAAGCTTTTTCTTTCAGCTATTATACACACTCTACAAATTCACTTGACCTTCAGGTCGTTGGAGCATGTTTCATGTAGGACCGTGCCTCTGCACAGTGATTCTGCTGCCCCTGTGGCCCCTGCACTCCGGTAGGTATTGCATCTGCCAGCAGTGCAGTGTAGCCAGGGATTTGATTCTCGTGCCAAGGTACTCACACATAAGCATACCCTAGTTTTTATGAGGTTATGCTGAATCAGTTGCCTAACAATGCTGGAGGGATCCCAAGGCTATTAAGGTCCTGTATCATGGGTCTTTGAAACTGCAAACAACATCAGTTGTTTCAAATCAATGCTGCTGGGGTAGTTTTTCAAAAGAATTTGCAAAGTTTTATTTTTTAAGTAACTATGAGGCACTTCCCAGAGACATCTTCCATCAGAGGAGCTTCAGCTGCCAGCAAAGCCCAGAACTAAGTATTTTTAAGATGTTGGTTGGTGTGGGTGGTGACGCATTAGAGCAGATGCCTGTGCAGTTCAAATTTCCAGTGGCTAGAATCAAAAATCAAAGCTAGGAAACATTGGAAATGAGTGAACAGTAAGAGTTTCAATGTCAGAAATCCTAGATTTTAAGCAAAAAAAAAGTGACTGATCTTCCAATACAAAGAAACACAGACTGTCTCAGGTGATCTCACCTTTTCTGGTGTGAGAATCCCACCTCTTCTGAGTGAGACCATCTTGGAGAAACACCTCCTAATCTTGGTTCAAAGTTAAGTAAAGGGTTCTCTCCATGTTGCCCACAAGATCCTCTGCCGTTACTCATAACCACAGGATTATGAACACACAGAATTTGCCACTACAAAAAAACATAGATTGACAGGGAAAGCCAAGTACAGCCAGGCCCACAGCATGTTACTTGCCCAGTGCTTTAACCCACGGGCCAGAGAAGGCTGAGACTCTTGTGTTAAATGATGGAAACAGGCCACACCTCTGGCGGAGTCTCCTCATGAGTTATAGCCATAACCACAAAAACAATGATGGCAGTGTGGCAGAATCATACAGCTTAGAGTAGAGTACAATGTCTCTTCAGCGCATGAAGAAAGGACAAGTTGGAGCTTTAAGCCATTACTGAGCCACCCTTGTCAGTTATCGAATGGACTATGAAACCCTTTTTGTTTTTCAAAGTAGTTTCTAAAGAAGAGAGCCGGTGGTATCTGAAGTTATAGTTAACATCATTGCTAAGTTCAGATGTTTTCATAAAGCTATTGGTCTTTTGTAGCTGTACTTTCTCTTGGTATCTGAGCTTCAGTTCACCATTCTCTCAAATAATACTCTGCCAGAGATCTGGGTTCCAGAGGCTGACTTGCTGTCTCTCACTCGGTTCAAATGTATTTCGTTTACAGTCGTGACTCACTCCTCATGGCTGTATTCATTTCTCATAAAGCTGGGTGACTTAATCATACCTTCTCACTGAACTAATGCTACTGCGCCTTACCTCCTGGCTACAGCAGCCAGCATACCTGGGTAATAATGCTGCTTGGAGCAACCTCCTGGCTCATGGGCACAATTATCAGACTGCAGCAAGATGCTGAGCTGGGCCGCTTGGTGCTACTGTAGTAACACGTGTACCCAGAGCTCCACATGCCTCTGCTCCCGGGAGGTGTCTCTGCTTGCTTTTTGGGGGAGTTGTCCCTATCTAACAGATGGGCAGCAGGCCTGGAGATCCCAAACCCAGCTCCCTAAGCAGTTATTCTTGCAGACTATGCTCACTCCTGAACTCAGATTCCTACGGCTCATGAAGATTTTACTTGACAGCTCAGAGAAAGGTGCCTCAAGAAGTCAGCTTCAGTCTGGAGGTTGTCCAACCCACCCTAGACAGCAGCCCCCAAGTGCCTCTTCACCTGGTAGGAAGTGCCAGGGTTCACCTTGGTCCAGCCTCTCCTTCTCTGCTTCTCCAACCTTGGTGGCTGCAGCAGGAAAGGAGTCTGGGACTGGGCTCTGCTGGCTCTGTGCTTGCTCAAGAAGAGAAAAGAAATTCACCATTATGGTACCATGCTCTCCAAATGGGGTCAGGAGCGCTGGGCTGGAAGACCTGAAGCTTTCAACAGCTGAAAAATCTACTCTTAGGAGAACGAGAAAAGTATCTTGTTCACCAAGCATGACAGCCTCCTTTGAACACACTGGGATGCTTTAGAGGGGAGGTATTTAGTGGACAGGAGCCACTGCCATGCCTGCCTCCACTGACTCTACCAGTTTCTAACCCATTCTTCATCACTCACTGCTGTGCTCATACATATCTCTCCTTTTATCCCAAAGCCTATGTATATTTTTGATGTACATAATGTTACAACAAAAACCACAGAGCAAATATACACATTCTTAAGCTATAAATATTGCTGGAAAATAATGACATCGTGCAGACAAAAGGAATTGTTCTGATAATAAATTATTGTCTTTCCCTTATTATGCACTGAAAACCTATGGTGACTCACTTTGTGCTTTGTTTGCCTAGAGAGCAATTACTGGACTAGGAGAGGTTTTTACCTAAGTGTCCCTCCAGCTCTCCTCCTGAGCTACTGGGCAATAGAGAATGTGAAAACAAGGGAGTCAGAAAGACATTAATAAGCATCTTGAAAGAGTAGGATAAAAGAGACCGAGGAGCAATATGTCCTGTTCCTCAGCTTCTCCTTAATGTTTTATTGGATAGTGGAGAGACTAGGGATAAAGTGATGTAGCTGATTAAAAATGTTCCCATGACTCAACTAAAGACATATATAACTGCTTTTTTTCCAAAAGCCCAGAGTTAGGTGTTTGCTACCAAAAGTACCTGCCTTAAAACAGTAAATCTGACTTCTTTTCAGATTACTGCAGAATGACAAAGTGAGCATGAACACTATGCAAGAGGTCTAAATGCCACTTCTCTTACAGGTTTTCCCTATAGATGTTCCCGTAATGCCAGAGAGACATATTGTTCTGTTTTGAAAACTACTCTGTTTATTTACCTGCCTCCCACTTGGATACTTTTAGGATTGTCAACTTTTCTTCCCCATTTCAGTCACACACAAACACCCACACCTATGGCTCTTTATTCTCAGCTCTCCAAGAGAAAAATATTTAAACTCTACAGTAGATAGTATAGCTTCCCTTAATTTGGTAGTGAAGTTTGTTGATAAATGGGAAACCAAATGGGGTGCAATTAGAGGAGCCTAAATGAAGCAAAACTGATTCTGAGCTATATGATACACTTCCCCTGTCCTGTCATGTGGAGGAGAAAGGACACTCACCTCCCTGTACCATCAGCTTTTGATGATGCTGTGCATGATCATATGGCATGCATAACGCTGTGATGTGTGTCTCCAATAATATGTCTGCCCAGCTGCCCTAAAGAATTTGTTTTTCTTATTCCTCCCCACACACATTCTTTCTCTTTGGGCGGTGTGCCATATTAGATATATTTGCATTTATTATGGCTTTACATTGCCTTTGCTACATGCTGCCAAGATTTCTAAATCACATGCGCACAACAACTCATTAAAATTTCTGCTTCATTCTCCTTTGAATTTCTCTTATTTCAACTTCCAGACATGATTCCTTTGTTGAAAAGTGGTTTCCCCACAGTACTTCTTGCTTATGAGGGTATCCATTCTTTGTGATCAAATCAATCTTTATTTACAAGAAGCTGAATAAATGAGTTCTCTCTAGGCTCTCCCTAGAATGTAGTTACTCCAATCCTAAAGTCTTTTTTGTGGCACTCATCCACAGGCAGTCCATTTTTCAACATGCTTTAAAGCCATGGACACGAGTGCTAGAGGCTCTATGGCAGCAGTAGAGGCAACATCTCTCCTAAATCCCCATCCACCAATGTGTCTCTAGGTGATGGGGTCTTTGCTCCCAGAACACAGATAGTTTGCTCATCCTCCATATAGGGCTGATTTATCCAGGTTGTGTGGCCCAGAGAGCAATTCACCTGGCAAAGGTAAGAGTCTGCTTCAGAAAGGGATGAACTACTCTTCAGAATTCACCAACAATATTGACCAGATCTCCATTGACTCTAAGGGGACATGAGCACACAGAGCCACATATTCTGTGGACGCCTTTCATAACGGGAAGGGAAGCCAACCCCATTTTTCCATACTGGTCCCACCTGTGCTGTGCATGGAGTTAAAATCTCCCCACTACTTTTTTACAGTCCATCACTGTAGGAACAACTTTTTACCTGTATTGTCCCAACCATAGCTAGCAGTCCCTTCCTCCTGGAGTACATTTGCATTAAAAAAGGGGTTGAATGTATTCCTGTTATACAGCAAGAGGAATTTAAGATTAACCCCCCACACACGCACACACCCAAAAGGGTTTTTTAAGTTGGTTTGTTTTCTACTAATTGTTCCAATGATATGAAGTCTTCTCAGTTCTTTGCCTCTGAAGATACTTTCAAAACCTGAACATATTACTGTCTTTAGCTTCCCTTGGTAATTTTTTAAACTGTAGATCATGTAATGGATATTTATTGCAATTTCTCATTCCTTCTTCAGTGATATAGCACTTTATCTTTAATTGCAGGCTTCTCCATGCCACTGAGAATAGGAGTGTTTCTGAAAAAGGCAGCCTCTTTCTTTATTGAGACTTTGTAGTTTTTAGCGGTTTTAATGAACACCTCTTAGAGAACTTCTTAATTTCATTCTCAGCTTTCTGTATCTGTTCATTCTTTCCAACCAATTGCTTCAAGTTTTGGGGGAGCATTTGCCAGGTGACTGACCCATTCTTCAGGGTGCCCACAAGCTTCTGTAAAGGGCCAATGGAGCATGAGGGATACAAAAAAGAGCAAAAAAATGCCAGTGCCCCCACCTTGAGTTTATAAACTGCTACTGGATCTTAGTTAACTGCCAACTGATGATTAAGTTTTATTTATCCACATGATATCCATCCAGGATTCTATTACACATTCTTGACAACAATCTCTTTTGTATTAACATATTTTCACATATAATTTAAAAAATTAGTGATATTTTATTATCTGTTACGTAGGACCTCCAGCATAAATCATTCCTTTGGAGACTAATCTGCTCCATGTAACAAGTGCCTGTGCTTTTTAGCAAGTGCCATCCTATATTTATTCAAAAAAGGATGTGTCATCTAAAGAGATTGCTAGTACTAGTGCTTAAAAATATTCATTCCTAAACTGATTTGTTTGGTACTGTTAAGAATTGCCATCAGGACTAATGTGCTGGATATAACTGTTTAACTCCAGGATGGGGAAAAACATTCCCATACCCATAACGTGAGATGCAGGATGATGAATTGCCCATAGTTCTTCATTGTTAATCATGAAATCATCAGGACTTGGGTCAACGGCTTTATCATTCAAGTGCAATTGCAAAACACACACAAATATGATAGCAAAGAGGCTTGAGACCTTAGTTCAGGAAATAGCATATAAAGATCAGGTTGGCTGTTTAAATATAATGAGGGCAGATAATGCCTGAAGCTAATGTTATGTTACATAATACATCAATAAATTGAATGCTAGTGTATCAGAAGGACAGTAAAGTGGAGAAGGGGATAAACTATGCATATACAAGCAGCTCTTTCTCCCATTTGTATGACCATGACTGAGGAGCACCACTGAGATCAGAGTGAAAGCTTGTTTCCACACAGAGACCTGGCCTAGTCATTTTGGAGAAAATGAAGTTTTGAGCTTTTAATTGATCTGATGAGAACACCCTTGAGTGTGCATGAGTGAACATGTTTGACTCCATGCTTGTGCATAGGGCTGGGTGTTAACTCGCAAGCAAGCTCAAACTTCAAGGTGTACAGGAGTGGCAGGAAGGCTGTACATCAGGAAATGTGCATTAATGTTGTAGGAGGTTTGGCCCTAGGTATTTCACAGAGTTTTCTTTTCGTGACCTGAAATAGGCTAAAGCTGCAGATGAGCTAAAATTGGAACTCACCCTATTTCCTCACACAGGTGAAGTTTTCTTAGATTTAACGAACAAGCTCTGCCCTGATTCATATGTATTCTGGTCCTCACTGCTTTTCTGGTTGCTGTCATAATTCCAGACATGATGGAGAACAGAAGCAGCAGTAATCGCATTAAAAAGTTAGTCTGCATAATGAATGCGGTCTAGTTCTCTGACATGAAAAAGATCATCTCTGAAGTATGTTGTGAACATGCAGCTTGCTCTGTCAGGTTAGCACGGTGCTCTACCCTGGCTAACTGGCCTGGTGAAAAGAGGACTAACCCAGTAACGGTGCTGTGCCAACACAGTCATGTTGTGTAGGAAGCTCATGCCCTGCAGGATTGCACTGTGCTGTGTGGATACGCTGTTAAAGGTCTGGGGTGCGCAGGACTTGCTTTAGTCAGATTCAAGGAAATTCTAGTGATCCTTTCTGACATGCTTTTGTCTAATGGATCAGGTTTATTAGTATTTCTGTCTTCAGCAAGTCGTTCTTTCAGCAGATCTACCTCCGCTCCAAGGCTTTCGCCCCAGGAGATACTGGACTTTCTCCACTGCTAAGCTCTTGAATAAACTGACCTCTGATCCCAGTGGCAAGTTTCCAGACTCTCACACATACCATCAATCTGGACCCAGAACTAAAACTTCCTAAAGTTCAAGAATGTTTGGACCTTGGGCCAACCCACTTCCCTTTGTCTGCAGGATGCAAGCCAAGAAGTAGAGAGCAGAGGCTGTAAGGCCCCTCAGGGGGACATGATGTGTGACAAATCCCATGTGATGCTCAAGGGGATGGTGAAGTCCTTAATCATACTCTGGTCCAACCTTGGTGTTTGTCATGGGTCTTAGTTTGAGCAGGTCACCATTTCTGACAGCCCCGAAAAGGCAGGATCACGTCATTCTCATATGCAGTCCAATTTAATCAAACGTTATCTGCAGATATAGAATAGGGGTATTTAAAGCCAGCAGTCCTGCTTTCTCTTCTACCTGTTTAATGGGAACAAGAACTAAGGGTTAAAAGCTATTTCCTTCTAGTAAATTTTATCAAGCAAATGGCCAACCTCTGAGAATTCACCAAAGAAATTCTCTATCTTGGATCCACCATGTCCATGTTGGCAGACAGTATACACGGAATATTGTTATTAGTGCCTCCTGATGCAAAATGCAAAGGCCTTACACTGAATAAAGTAATCCATGCCCGTTTGCTTTTAGCACATACACCTTCCTTGATGGGGAAAAAAAATACATATATATCCTGACATACAGGCTTCCAAATGTAAAGATAAAATGAAATTCCACAACAGAGGAGAAAATCACTCCTCAAAACAGAGAGGAGAAAATCACAACAGAGAGGAGAAAACTGAACCTTTTTTTTTTTTCTTCTTCTTTTTTCTCCACATTTACTACTCAATGTCAAAAGGCTCTCTTTGAATTGTCCAATGTGTTTCAAGGAGTTCTTGCTCCCATCTGGTGAAATGGCTTATTCATCATGCTGCGCCTCAGAACAAATTAGATTCTTCCTTCCAGTTAACTGACTAGATTGACAAAATTTGCAGAGCTATTTCAGCCTTGTGAGTATTTTCAGCAGCAGTGCTTCAGCCTCTTATTTTCTGCAATTTCTAATCTGTCAGTTTATTAACATCAGTCAAATGATTCCTTTTACAGTCCCAAAGAATGTTCTCACTAAAGAATCTTCTCTATGAGTGAATATCAAGTATGTCTCCTGCAACGTGTTTGTCAGTAGTTAAAGGACATGTGGGGCTTTATATTCTGTACAAGGCTGGAAGGCATTTTGATTTGGTAGTACATTGTCTCAAAAGAATTTGCACATAACTTCCTCTATGATATGAGCATAGCTATTTCAGAGACCCTGCTCATGCACCACCCCATCAGATGATATCATCAGGAAAATTCTGGGTAGCAACACCCAGTGTTGAGATAAGATTTACATTCATGACTAGAAGGCCCATTCTTGGTTGCCTAACCTGAGATATTTTCAGGAAAGAAAAAAAGAAAATTTCCCATGGGCAGAAGAAACTGCAATTCTCAGAAAGACATCTCAGGCTTCTCAGGTCTGAAGAGCTTGGCCATAAGTGTGGGTGGCTGGAGCAGAGTGTTTTCTGCAGGGGCAGCAGCTGAGGAATTTGCTTCCTCTGTTAAACACTGGTGCAGATGCAAAATCCAGACACAAATGTGCTGGCTTTAAGGACACACTTAAAAGCCTATCTGTCCACTCAGGTTTTTGCTCTAGGTGTGGTTTGTGCACAGTGATTGAGTTAATGATGCATTGTTGGTCAGTGGGCCTGTGAACATTAATTTAAAGATTTCAGAAGACTGACAGTGACACTTCTGAACTGTTTATGAAGACCAACAGTGCAATTCCAGAGACACCACGATTTTAAATGTTTGAAACTACCAGGAGGTCCCTCCTGGCCACTGTGGCTGTTGAACCAGGGGGCGGCCCCGTCTCTGATGAACAACCGAATACTGTCAGCAAATAAGTGACTCCTGATAAAGAAGAAGAGAGCAAAAAGTAGAGACACAGCTGGCTCTTGCTGGCCTCTCTCAGTATTTTCAGCATATCCTCAGGTGTTCCAATTTGTCCTGGAAATTTGCAAGTCATGGGCTATTCACGCAGTTGAAGATTCATTCACTATATCTGTAGTGTCCTGTTACGATGAGCAGAGCTCTCCTTTGGCCACATCATGATTCAATGTCTGTGAGCTGCAGTCACCCAGCTCCTACATTTGATGCTTCACATTAGACAGGCAATGGTGGACTTTCCAAAGCCTTTTGTTTAATCACTGCTCACCTACAGAAGTATCTGTCTGCACTACGGCAAGGGTTTTTGATAAAGGAGGGGCAGTATCCATATCACAGCTGCCTCAGTGTCGGAAGGGTGAGATCTGGCCAGTATGGTTGATGAATGGGTGAATCGCAGAGATAGGAACCACAGTGTGTGACATAGGCAAGAAACGGAGGGTAATTATGCTAAAAAAATGCTGTCAAAGATGAGAACACGTGGAAGTGCAGGGGCACCAAAAACCTTCTTGAACATTCTCCTCCAGATGAGTCATATTTTCCATTTGTAACTGGGAATTTTTTCCATAAAGAAGTGAATATCAGCTTCAATTACCATTTCCAGGAACAGCAATTTAATGCCAGTTCAGTTCCTGCACTCTTTCGCTGTCAGAAGAATTGGACAGGTCTCTGGTACTTAAGTCAGAGAGCATCCAGGCCAGCCTTGTAACTGGAGAGATCTTCATCTGGCCTGCACATCGCATACCTTCTTTATCTTTGGAGCTGGGTCGGTGCTCAGCTGAAAGGATACCATTGTGCCTGGCACTGTATGCACATACAGCAAAGAAGAATCCATACAGGAAAGAGACAGAAAATAAGAGCTTTATTTAGGGAAAAGAAGAGGCCCTGAAACAATTGAGGGTTGTTTTATATATATATATATGTACGTATGTATATGTGTGTGTGTGTGTGTGTGTGTGTGTGTGTGTGTGTAAGTAGTATAACTGAGATCTCTGGAAATGTTTTCTGGACAAATGCAATTTCTTTCCAGAATAGCCTTGTGGTTAGGATGTTCACCAGGCATGTGGGAGATCAAATTCCAGTTCCTGTTTTAAATGAGGCTCAGCTGTTACTTGAACCTGATGTGCCTCAGACTTTGCAAATGCCCTAACCACTGGGTTATTCTGGAGTGACTAATTCCTTCCGCACCCTACCAGAGACACCATCCTGGATCAAAAAAACCATTTTTGACAAGCAAACACTTTTCAACAGCAACAGTTTCTTCTCTGAAGAATCCCAGTTGCTTCTAGTCCACACCCAAAAAACTAGACAGACCAGGGAAATACCTTCACCTTTGACAGAGACAATAAATAGATGTGAACAGACCAGAGGTGGAAGTCCTGGGCTCCAGATGCTTGACCAGTTACTCAAACGCAGGGCAACCATTCCTGCAGAATACTGGTAGCCTTCAAAGAATAACTGCTGATTCTGAGCATTCATGAGATTATTAAACCCCCTTCTTTCCGACGATATATAATGAGTGCTTTGGCTTTGGGAGAATCTTTATATTTTCCTGCCTGTGTTGGCCCCTCAGCTTACAGAACACCGTTGCCTGTAACTCAGCTGGTCTGCTGTGGCTGCAGGCTGTTGGGTATAGTTATCTGTGAGCCCCAGGGCTGATAAGATAATAGTAAAAAAAAGATGCAGGCTAGGAACATGCACTGCTCCAGCCTTCCTCTTTCTTGCTCCAAAGCTGCTTTTTTTGCAGTGCTTCTGTGCAGGGAGGCAAAGTGGAGAGGACAGCATGTTTCCTCCCTTTGGAACAGGGGACACCCCATAGGGAAGGATACGTCGGCGGTCGGGGCTCCTGCTGCCAGGCAGCAAGAGGCAAGAAAAGCTCGGTTAGAGTGGGATTCAAACACAATGGTCCTCGGTGCAGTCTTGGCCTTCGACATGGTGTGTTGCATCTTTTCATTGTGCAGAAATTCCCCAGAGCTTTCCCTGCCCTCGTCAGGCTGTCAGACACTGCCAGAAAGCACCATCCCTGTGGCTGCCGACCAATTCTTCCAGACACTTATCTGATACTGAGAGACAGATAATAAACAGATTTGGCATCGACAAATTACCCAAACACTGTCCTCTTTGTCTGAAGTCCCACTGATCCTGGCGGGGTGCGTGGAGGTGACTCCTCCAAGGCAGTTGCTGAGTGACTCTGACTAATTCTTTTGGGCAGGTGCCATGGGCAAGTGAGAGCTCCAGTGCTCCTGGTCACTGTGTCACCCTCCCCAGCCAGCCTGTCTAGCAGGAGAGAGGAAGCAGGGATGTGTAGGCTGGAGGAAGTGATCATCAGCAGGCGATCAGCTGCTAGCTGTCCTTCTACTACTAACACTCCTGTGCTGCCAGCTCACGGGATGCTATACTGAGAAGTTCATGCTGTTGGTTGAAGTTGCTGCAAGGGGAAATACTGTCATTTTATTTCTGTATGTCCAGAGGCACATATGTTTAAAACACAGCTGAAAAGCACTGCAGAGGTAGAAAGTGTAAATCAGGAGGCCAGGCCTTCGCAGTGACTGCAGACATCTTCCAGCCTGTCCCACAGGCCCATTCGGGCCCCAGCAGCCCTAGGGACAGATGAAGAGGAATAAAGTTGCCTTTGCTTCCCTCTTTCACTGTGCTAAGGACAGCTAGATATCCAGTCTCTAATCTAACTTCATCTCACAGCATGGTCGCCTGTCCCTCACCAAGCATCTCCTAGCAAACCTCAGGCTGGTGTTTGGGACAACAGCCTGAGAAAAAATGGGAGAAGTGCTGAGCACTGGAGAACCAGGCAATATAAGCCCCTGTTACAAAGTAATTTCTTCCTTGTTCACTTAACCCACAAGTCCCGAACCACAGCCTCCCTGCTCCACTTCCCTGCAGGAGCTAATCATTCATCTCTTCTTCAGACATTGCCCCGCAATTGCTCATGCTTGCTGTTGTGCTTGTGAGGTGGAGCTGGAATCGAATAGCATGGTTAATTTTATCCCGGTGAAGAGCTTGACCCCAGAGTTGCTCTTCACCCCTGAGGAGTTCAGGGAGCGTCCAGATGAAGGCCTCACCTTTGTCACAGGAGCAACAGTAAAGGGCCAGCTCCTGCAGTGGTGCGAGTAGCACCATGAACCATGGGAATGCACGCTCGTGCTTGTGAGAACTGTTTTTTCTTGCACCTATGATGCATCTGTCAATCCAGGATTGCTTCAGGGCATGGCAGAATGCCCTGTGCAGGGAGAGAAGAGGTGCTCAAGCAACCAGCTCTCCTTACGGCTGAAGATTTGTATTTGCATATAAGACAGTCCTTCACACAGACAGACAAGGGCTGTACAGGTAATAGAAGGAAACTGGATGAAATGACTTGAATATGCTAAGTCCTGCTTTCCCCCTTGTGGTTAAAACCCAGAGATTCCTTGCACCAGAGTACCAGTCTGGACACCTTGTATTCCAGAGCATTACAAGAATTAAGGAACTACAGGAAGTAAGGAACAAACTTTGCAAACATCTGCTAATCCCTTCTAGGTAATTATGGAGAATTAGGGGGGGGATCAATATTGTCAAGGATTGCAAGAGATGAAGAGCTTCGGGCACACCAGAGGTTAGGTCACTGTGGAGTCCCATGTCTACAGCCTTCAAAAACAGGAAATAAAACACGTCATTAAAAATAAGGAGCCAGTGGACTCCCTAGGATTGTGTGGCCAGAGGGGAAGGAACAGACAGCACATCAACACCATCATTCACCAGCATGTTGAAACAAATGAGTCAAGAGGTGTTACAGATGCACTCAAGGAGTCCCAAAGCCACAAAGGAATTACTGTTATCCTACCACCAGAAGAAGTCCATAAGCTCACTTCACTTTTTCCTTCAAAACACAGTTTAAATGAAAAATCTTTCAGTTAGAGAAAAACATTTATTGTACAATGTCAGGTCTGACTCATATGCCTCAATATGGAAAGTTTAATAAAATATATATTTTTTTCCAAAATGTATATTTTTATTGAATAAAAAGATCATGGACTTCTTTATTAACAGAATTTTTAAATTACTTTCAGAACACAGATTTTGTCAGATTCCATACGTTTTCCTGATTCCATTTTCAATAATACACAAAGAATGAAAGAATTTCAAATTTCATCAAAATATTTCTCAACATTCACCTAAAATGTGTTGCTGTGCTTTGAACCATTTTATGAAAGAACGTTGAGCTGTGTTGCAGAACCAAGAGACCAAGATGCACACCAAAGGGAGCCAAAAAGGCCAGAATCAGTAACTATAAAAAAATACAAAGGCTAAATGACATTCAGAGGAACAAACTCTAAAAACTAATTCTAGTTCCCATGGGAAGGAAGGATAAGAAACTAGTGTGGGTTAGAGAAAGGACCACTCCAGACATCCTCCTGGAGTGAGATCTCCCTCTTTTGGGAACAGAGATGATCTGTGGTTTCTTTGGGTTTAGCTCATTTTTCTGTCTGTGTGAGAAATTTTCTACTGTTTCCTTTGAACCCAGAAGAATCCCAGGGCCTGACCTTCAAGGCAGAGAGAGGCAGCTCAAGTTATCTAGAACACCAGCCAACCTTCTCCATTGCTCCAGAGGAAAAGGCAGCTTTGAAACAGGGCCAGCTACCCTTGTGAAAGGCTACATTCATATTAACTGTGACCAAGATAGCTTGCAGGGTGTCAAATGTGACCAAGTCAGCTTGCCTGACCCTCTGTGGATGCAGTGCTTGGAGACATGTCATTCCTTATTAGCTTTTAATATCTATAGGTCAGAGGAGACAAATCATCCTATCCACAGAGCACAGAGCAAACAGCAAGCAGGCTAGATGCACTCCCTCAGGCTGGTACTGTTGGTGTGAAGGACCTTGCTGGCATTTACAACGTACCCCAAGCTATGTTCAGACTGAACAGGAGACCTGGGGCCAGAGCCCAGAGCTTACTGCCACGACCAATTAACATCCGGGTTGGTTTCTGCAGCCAAACTGTTCAGATCCAGGTTGGTTCCACTGAGGAGTCTGCAGGCTGAGATCATGGTCTTTGCTGTCTTCACGTAGAAACAAGTCTTTGTGAGATTGTTTCTTTAATAAACTACACTTGCTGAGGCGTTTTGATCTGCATACTATCACCTGCAAGAGACTCCTTCACACGTCCTTACATGTACTGACCATCCATAAAGTATTGTTATTGATGCTCTTTACACCTCCAGCTTCAGTGACAAGGCACCACTTTTTCGTAGTCTTCAAATAGTCCTGAGGTCTGGATTTATTGTGTCCGTGTGCTAACATGCGTGGTGATAGCTTGAGCAGGGACAGAAGACCTTAGAGAAGAAATAAAGAGAACTGAGGAAGACCAAAGGCCTTTCATTGCATCAGGCTGCCACAACAAACAATGCCTGGCTTGTTAATTGTGCTGGTTCTGGTTTGACACCCCCCAGATGAGAGTTTTTTTGTGTGAGCTGGTGGGGGCCCAGTCCACACAATGATAATGAAGCCACTTGTGTAGACAAGTCAGGCTTGACACATGCAGGTAATCACTGGGAAAGACACTAGTCAAGAGTCACTGGACCAGCTGTAGCAAACATTTTCGGCTTAGCCACAGGAGAGGAATGAAGTGACCCTTCTTCCCACATGGGAATTGGATACAGGAAGGAGAACTGCCCTTTGCAGTAAGAAGATTAAGGTACACAGCAACCACTCATGAGGACAGACACAATGACAGCTAAGCAGGATATTTGAAGGATTAGGTCTTGTGTAAAACTGTTTGAAATCTTTCAACAAAGCATTATTTTTTCTCTCTAATCAGGAGTATTTTGGAAAAAAAAAGAAAAAAGAATATTTCATTCTCGTAGTTTTTGCCAGAATTGGTAAAGGTCTCACAGTCTTACTTTGTTTCCTGGAAATTTAGGAAAAAAAGATTAGCATTCTATGGAAACCGGACTCTTGTTTCCCCACTGCATAGTCTCAGCCCCTGTTCTCATCATGCCAGTCAACCACCTAGCTTTATGATCCTCTCAGACTGTGTCCTGCCCTACACCTCTCTCAAACTCCTGCCTGACTCCCGACATTTGCCTGCATCCTAGACTCTGAATATCATTTTGAGGAGCTGGGTCCCTATGGGGGTTGTTTTCTTCATTTTTGGACCATGTAGGGTCCACCCTACTGTGGGGGTCTTCTCCATAATGTCTTTCTAGAGCTCACAGTTCTTCTAGAAGAAGAGACTTGGGACACACTAGCATCTTGTCAATGGACGTGCCCTTAGCACAAGGTTAATCCATGGGGACTTGATGCTGCTCAGCCTCTTTGGTTACTGTTTTCTGAGTGATTGGTTTCTCCACTTGCAGTTTGAAATGTGTCATCTTAGTTGTGGTCTCATCTAATTACACTTTGTTTTTCTTACCTTCTCTAAGTTTCTATAAGCTGTTGGCTGATTTGTACTCTGTACACTATATGCTTACAGTAAAGGCCAGCTCTTGCCAACCCTGCAGTTAGTTCCTGTGTTCAGCAACCTGCGCTTAACAAGCCCGTCACATGCTATATAGTTAATATTTGCAACTAAGATAAATGTCTTTTAAAAAACTGAAGCATAGCAGCTAGTTTATGGGCCAGAGATCGGTAAAGCAATATTGATTCACAGGGTGAGAGTTTGTGGCTGGTCCACATTGCCACAGATTCAAAAATGAAGGGATATTTAGAAATCTCTTTAAATAATCCCCTCTCTGCCAGGCTTTGCATCAGTGCTGGGCACTGACACCCAGTTGGGCTCACACTGGTCACTATCTGCCTGGGCATAGGAAGAAAATCTTAGTTTAATTGCACAGTTCTTCTTTAAATGTTTTTATGAGTCCTATAACATCTAATTACCCATTATGAAAGACTGCTACTGACATACATAGATGATAGACATGAAATGAGAAGCCCACCACCCATTACTGTTGGCTTTGCAGAACTGGAAAAAATGTATCTAAAATTAGCACTGTGCCAAGGTTCCCATTTTTACATTTTTATTATTATTATTAATTATTAATCACATGTCAATAGATGAAGCCAGGAGTTTGAGAACTTCGGTTACGGTGCAGCCTGGAAGCTGCTCTTTCAAGCTCTGTCCTCACCATGGAGTATGTTGTCTGTATCTCCTGCCATAAGACATGTTAGGCAGAGGGATTCAGCAGGAATGAAGTATTTTTGCAGGCCTCCATGCAGTGTCTGGACAAACAGCTAGATTGCTGCCCAGATGCAGGTCTGCTATCCTAGGCCTGGTTAACAGCAAGGCAAGCCCAGTAGAAGATAGTTACCAAATGACTCCTGTGGACCTCAGACAGTGCTTTAGTTTCCTTTTTTTCTGATTAAGAAAAAATCCCAGCCATTAAATGCACAGAAGCAAATACGAACATGCTACTGTTAGCAGCATGCAGCTGGTCCATGGAAGTTTGTCACCAGGCTGGTTGCAAAACCCTTCTGTGAGAAGACAAAGGAACTAGACTCTGTGTTCAGTATCTGGACACCATAACGATGCTTTAAGCTATAAACCTCAGTCACTACATAATATTAAACAAGTTGTTCTCCTTCTCTGTTAACGGTTAATCCTTTGTGCATTCAGCTTATAAACTAATTAGGGTAGAGATTTGCATTCTCCACGTGCATGTATAGTGTCATTGAAGTCTGATCCCAGATAGGACCCTAAAGTACTTATCAGACTATCACTCACTGTCTTCATTGCTCAACAGAAAAGATAACAGAGGCATCAAACCGCCACAAATATCCCAGAAGGAAGTGACATTCTGCTCTTGAATGTAGCTCCAAGAGAAATTAATCGTCCTCTGTGTTTGCCGTATGTCTATAGCCAAAGGAGTCTTTACACATGGAAAAACTTCTCAGGGAGTCGAGTAACTCCTCCAGAGACAGCTGCTGCCCATGGGGCAACAACAGTATTTCTTCCCCATCACTACTGTTCAGAGGTGCTAAGCTACTGAAATAATAAATAACAGCAGTATCTGGACACTGGTAGATAGACCCTTTATCTAACTACACCAAATCACTAGCTGATCCAAAAGTACTGTATCCACCAGTGAAATGATGCTTCTTCTGGGGCAATAGCATTCCAGAAAACATGAAATAACTATGAGGAATGCTTCCAGTTTGGAGTTAGAAGGAGAATTTAAATATGCAGTATGTACTCACAAAGGGGACTAACTAGCTAAAAAGTGACTTGATTACAGTCTATAATTAGCCAGCGGAAAAGTAGATCTGTGATGATAGCAGACAGACAAAACCAACAGCTGCTGGAAGCTGAGGCTAAGTTAATGAATCATTGAAGCAACTTCAGAATGTAGTGGATTCTCCATCACTTGGAGATTTTGAGTACAAGACCAGGCAGCTTTCTGCATCGTCATGAGGGTTATGAACTCAAATCAGTTGGTGACATTCCAGGTGCTTTATATCTCAGGAGGAGAGATAAGATCATTTAATCTCTTCTGACCTCAAAACCAATGAATCACTGGAGTCAAGTTATGGCTAGAAATCTGTCTTCCACCCCAAACCTCACCAAAATATGCTATCATTTCTTTAGGCCTGAACTCTCATCCTGGCCCAGCAGCCTGTGCTGGAAGTTCCAGGCAAAGGGAGACGCTGGAAGCCCAAGGGTGCTTTACAGTACTGGGTCCTTTACAGAGAACGGGACCGCCTTGCAAGAATAGGATCCGTCTGCATTATTGCCACCTCACAGAACATGAAACACGAGGGTGGCTATTTCTCCACTCAGACTTGGCATCTCAGAGTTGGATGCTGCTCTGCAGCAGTCCCTTCTTATGTGGAGGGAAATTATCTCCTCCAGAAGGTGTACCCACTGTGCTAACTGTCCCAAAGGTACAGGTCTCTCTCCATTGACAGCAGAGGGAGCTGGGATTGAATTATTCTGGTTAAATCATCTCATTTCAAGAAGTCTCAAAGCAGGTCAGTTAAGTCCCTCTCTGAGTGTCCACAGTTAATTTTCCATGCCCATATTTAGACAATTGCAATTAATTCTGTTTTTCACATTGCCCAAATACCAAATCCCACCAGCATCAAGGGGTAATACCAAGACCCTCTGAGAGCAGAGCTATTTGGATTCCGGTGCTTAAAGTGAAGTAATCTAGCCCTAAAATTTAAGGTCTGTTAATCCCTGGATATTTTTCAAATGTAGGAACCCAGCCTTGCAGTTCACAATGAGAATTAGGTTGTGCAGCAGAAGTCTGCTAGCATATGCTCCCTTTTCCAATTCCCTTGCAGAACAATAGTCTTTCTGCAAAGAAAGGTGTATGTAAAAAGTAGCAGTGAGGACTAAAATAAGAATCTGTATAGTTACCAGCAGTACTGCAATGCCAGTGTGTCAAATCCTGAAAATGAGGTATTGCCGAAGAGTGAGAAAGGAATGAACAGAGCCAGGTTCTTTATCTGACTTCTGCCCTTGAATCCATCCTTCCTGGTCCCTCCTTACACCACCCAGCAGAAGAGATCTTAAGCTTAGCAGGACCACCTTCTCCAACAGCACAGTGAAGCAGGAATTCAGATTTCATGAAGCCACTGAGGCCTAAACTCACGCTGCAGCCTGGTGATGGCTCAGCTTTTCCTTTAGCATCCGGTGGGGAGCAGCAAGCCTGGCTCTGAGCAGCCAGCCTTCAGCAGCTGCTCTTGGAAGGTATAAAACCAGGAGAGTAAAGGAACAGTTCTACCAAGCACTTATTATTTGTCTGTCTCGTCTCCTCCGCTGCCCTCTGTGTTGGGTTTGGAGTCATCACATCCAACATCGGTATAGGGAGGCTGGAGGCTTAAGTGGAGGCTGGTGCAGTAACTCCACCCCATGCAACAAACTGCGTCTTGGCAGGGCAAACCCCAGTGAGCTTTCTAATGCCAGAAGCAGTCTCACTCATTCAGACTCTTCTCCTTCAAGATCTGCAAAACACTGTCCTTGTGTGGACATGACTTGGACCTTGTTTCCCTTTCATGCTGGCATGAACATGCAGCAGTGGCACTGATACCTGTAGGACCAGACCAGTGTGAATGAACATCCCAGGTCTGCAATTCAATATATAGTTGGAGGTGAGTACGTTTAGGCCTTAAAGTAAGGTAGATAAATGTAAATTAGGTATATGGGACAGATACTCATAAAAGTATATGTATCGTATATGCCAGTAGCATAGACTGCATCTTGACTTAAATTAGGCTAAGTAACTCGAACAGGGAACAGAATAGCAGGAAAAGTGTCAGATATGTCAGAAGAGAAAAATAAGTTGGGACTTTCCAAAAGCACAGACAGCAAATTAACTTTAACTGCAGGTAACAAATTAGGTATACCTGCTTGTCTTGTGTGACATACTTTTGCACAAATGATATGATATTTGTTCCATGTGGGTACAGATGATAGTGCCAGGGAAAACCTGGACTATATCAAAAGTGACTACAGAGCTCTAGGGGTTGAAGTTAAGGGTATGGGGGCCCAGGTGTTGTTCTCCTCAATCCTGCTGGTGAGGGGACAAGACAATCTACAGACAGATAGGAGCAGCCTCATGTTCACAGGTCTTGGTCCTCAAGGAGGACTTCAACCTGGTATCTGTTAGAGGGGCAGCACTTCATCCCGGAAACCACACAAAGGACAAGAAAATCATCAGGAGTAGTCAGCATGGATTCACCAAGGGGAAGTCATTCTTGAGCAACTTGATAAGCTTCTACGATGAAATGACTGGCCTGATAGATGAGGGGAGAGCATTGGATAATGTCTACCTAGATGTCAGTAAGGTCTTTGACATTGCTTCCCATAAGACTGTCATAGAGAAGCTACTGATAAAGTGGCTGAATGAGCAGACAGTGAGGTGGATTGAAAATTGGCTGAATGACCAGGCCCAGAGAGTGGTGATCAGTGGCACAAAGTGTACCCCAGCGGTCAATACCTCCAGAAGTCCCCTCCAACCTCAGCCATTCTGTGATTCCATGTGTGATTCTGTGACAAACAAAAGCAGCTCCTTTTAGCAACAGAGCTCCTGTCCTTAACTGCAAGTGTTCTAATCTGCTTCTAGTCCTCATTAAAAACTTGGTGTTGTAAGACAGATGAGATCTAACCAGCCTCTTCTTGGTGACAGCAGTAACAGTTCTACTGAGAATTACTAAGTCGTTATTTGTATCTCATAAGTGATATGATTTGCACACACAAATTAATAAAATCTTATCTATTCCACAGTCTTCCTGTTCACTTTTTGTATTATATATCCAGGGTCTTAACTGAAACATTCGATGTATTACATTAGAGGTCTCACTCCAAGTCATGACCAGGATACATCCAACAAGACAAGGAACAATTGCAAAGTATATTTTGAATACTTAAATTTAAACAAAAAAAATTGCCTGACCTGGTACAATACCTGGGACATTATATGATCCTGAAGTCCATGATAAGATTGCTTTCCTGTGTATCTAATGCAAACTGACAGTGTGGCATGTCAGCATTCAGTTTGAGTTCCTGCAACTCACACAGGAAAGGGACCACCTGGATGACAGGCTCCCCTCAGCCCCGAGGTTTTTGGGCCCTCACCCAAGCAGAAATCCCGTCATAAGGCTACCAGCCAGGTCATTCACAGAGACCAGGCTGCTCAACCACCAGCAGCACATCAAACATTCACAGGCTGGTGGTCATGGCCTCAGCAGAAAAATCAAGCCAGCAGGAGCTGTTTCTGTACCCCTGTGCTGAGGACCAAGCCCTTTGCTGTCAAGACTCAGCCACTCCAAACATATGAAATGTGGGCCTGACCTCCTCATGCTAGTGGGTGAGTGACTATAATTAGCTGGGACATCTCCAAAGAAGTATTAACTCCGGGGATTTGCTCTCATATGCTGCCCTGAACAGATCAGATTCCTTATCTCCACTGAGAATGAAACACGTTCCTGTGGTCTATCTTTTATTTTTTCTTCTCAGATGAACTACCTACCGCACCCACTGAAATAATGGAGCATCAAATCTGTAGAACTGTTTTCTCACATTCCTATATATTTTGACTGTCACTTTTAACAGCAGCTAGTCCTCAACTGGAGAAGAGATGACACAACCTCAGTGAGCATGGTCTCATACAATTATTTCCAGATCCACAGAGCACCTCCCAAATGCACTCAATGCACTGAAATTCAGTTTTCTTGAAATCAAGGAAAAGTGCTGAAGAAATACAGCCAATAATGGATGGGGGACAGGTGGAGGGAGTTATCTCCAAGTGGGCTTTTCAGTCTCAGATGAGGAAACTGTGACTTTGACAAAGTTTATTTGCGTCTCCACACAGGTCAGGAGCAGTGAGATAAATGCCAGAAGTTGCTGCAGACGCCTCGCTGTCCAAGCATGTTCTCCTGGCCTGACAATGAGCCTTCCAATCTCACAGTGGTACTAGCCGCTCCCTCCATCAGAACAGCTCCTACGTGGTCCAGGAAACAGAAATGGGGGCTCCTTGTCACTCTTCAGCTTTCCGTGAGAAAACTGCTGAGATCCTGATGATTGTAGGAGCCCTCTGGTACCAAGGTTTAAGAACCACCACACCCTCATATGGGCAGTGCTTCCTTACATGAAAGCGAATCTATGTTAGTTTTATCACTAGGAGAGGTTTAGAGACTGGAGAATGTGTTTACCTAAAAACATAAATTTGTAGTAATAGACCAAAGTTACAGAAATATAAAACAATAAAACACATTATTATGATTGCATATGAAATTAAAGAATTTCCTTAACAACTCTGGTATCTCAGCTAATCTGTGAGAGTGGCCGAAGTCTGTGCCACATATTTCTGGGTTGGTAAGCCCTGGAGAGCTTTTACAGGTAGATGTTTCCTGCTCTTATTGAAAAGGTGGTGGTGGTTATCAGAGCAGTCACACTGGGCATCCTATATCTCAGGAAGCCAAACTTGCTTCTCACTGTCTTCCTTCTTCATTGCCCCTCTCTCTTTGCACTGGATATTCTGCAGCGCTGTGGGAGCATGCAAACCTTCCTGAATTATATTTTGATTAACATATTCTCAGCTTCAGACTTCTGTTTTCCTATGCCCTGCCTCATTAGCATAACTTTAGAAACGCTGCATTTAGCAACATGCCTTTACTGTGTCACACTAATGCCTGGAGAAATTAGCACCTGAACCTACAGACAGGCTCCAAAACCAGCTTGGCTCCACGGTACCTTAAAGACAGGGAGACAGTCAGACACTTCAGCACCTGTCAAGAGGGAAATCTCACTGGCACTTGGCACTTTTGCAGAAGGAGATGTCAGATGTTCAGCACTCAAAAACCTGGCTCTCTGTGTAGCAATGTCTCCCCTCAGGAGTATTTGGCACGGTGTGTCTCATGAGGACTTCGCACCAACCTCCGTGAAGTGATGATCACTCACCTGGCAGCCTCGAGAAGAGACTGCCTGAACTCCCACCTGACATTCCTCCTGCTGTTCTCTGGTCTCTCCCTGCACCAAGTCCAAATCTGATGGTTAATGACACAAGCAAGGCAGGGTTGGTGCTGGGCTCTGCTTGGCACATTCAGGTTAATTAGGGCAAAGTTTACCCACACAGCACCATGTCTCCCAGAACCAGTACCCTGCAAATGTTCACCTTGCACAGTATTTGCTCTCCATCCATGCTCAGCCCTTTTAATGCCTTGTTATCTCAAGGTGAGGCAATCCGGCAGCACCCTTGTTAATGCCTGTGCAGAACTACGACGATCTGATAGACAGATAAATATGAAGTAAAACATTCCCATTCTAGCAGGCAACTGTGTGCCAAGCAAAGTAGGCCACTGAAACAAGAACAAGCACAGACACAAATTATCTATTGATACTAAGGTATTTATTTAGTGGTAGTTAAAGCAATGAACCTGATAGTCTAGAAGTACGTGCTGGTACCCTACAAATGTCCACTTTTAGGCTTTGTCAGTGCATCTCAGTCCCTGCAAACCTGAGTCCTCCCTCTTCAGACAGAGGTATCAGACTGAGAACTTCCCTTACTCTTCCAATCTTAGTCTCATTCCAGCAGACCGGTCAGTTCATTTTCTGGGGAAGGTGATGCTTCAGCCCTCACATTCTCTATGACTCTGTACAATGGGCAAAACAGCTCACATTAGAAGTTTTGAGGCTCTCTGACCTTCCTTCTCTGCAGCCTTGCACATGCTGGTACAACTTCGGGTTTCAGAAGGAGACCAACAAATCATTCACCTGCTACTGGGAGGAAGGCACAGAGCAGAATTTGCAGTTTTACGTTTGTACCAAAATTTGGGCAAGATTTCGTGATTATGTCTAGATTTGTAACAGAAGAGTTTCAACTGTTCTGAATGGAGCATAAACGAATGTCTGTGTGAAAACACCAGAAGAACCATTAGAGCAAGGGTTAGAAGAATGGCCTTTATCGATAAACAAGGGCATGATCAACGCAATCAAACTGGTAAACGCTCAGGAATGTGTCATTTGCATAAAGACCACAGCACTGCTGAGTCACCAGGTGAAGGCTTTCATGATAACTGTAGGATGGCAACAAGGTACAGCATATTGCATGTGCCATTCCTCTGCTTGTTATCCCAACAGAAGACACTCTGTAACCTTGAACATGACCAAAACAAGGAAATGCAGACTGTGGGCCAAAGCCTGCCTAAGATTCAAGGAGGGTGTAATACGCAAGTTTTGAAGTCAAAGATTACATAGTTATAACAGTTAGCTACTAAAAGACCAGACCAAAAGCCAGTTTGTTTTTATTAACCAAAAAGAACCAAAGAGACACTAAAGACTGGACAGCCAATAGCCCTTGTCCTTTATACCGCACACTGGTGACCCTGGCCAGATCCTTGTGTCTTGGTGCGCGTGAGTGGGGGTGAGAGTGGGAGAGAGTGAAATCAATTTCTGTTGAAAATAAATATCACCGAACTTTTGTCTAAGGTCTAACACTGGTCTTTGTAACATGAATTTACTGCTAGGAGAAAGAAGAGTCTCACTGGGGCAAAAGGGGCATTAGCCAAAAAGTAAACTTGCCTGGAAAACTCTGGGATGGGAAACACCGTTAAGTTGCTTGCTGAGACTTGCTTGTGTGTGCCCCATCACCCGGGGCCAGTGAATTCCTGTGACCTAGAGCTCAGTTCTGATGGTTGCCTTTCACTTGCTTCACTGCTCACCAGCTGTGAATGGGACATGCAATAGGTAACCTATATGTGAAGAAGGTTGGGTGTATGGATGTGCCACTAATTGCTGGAAACAGTTGTAGGACAGTAAAATCTTCTAACATCAGGCACTTCTAGTGGCTGCTGACAGCTCAAAGCTCAATCGTCTTCATAAAGTTTATTCTTTAGAGCAGAACAATGCCAGCTCGAGCTTCCCCTCGGAGACCTATGAAAGCTAGATGTCCACTGGGTGCACTTGGCAGGAGATGCTCTCCCCCGCCAAGCCCATTGTTCAGACAAGGACACTTGAGGGCAGGGAGAAAGAAAGAGGAGAAGAGGCACTGGGTAGACTCATGGGAAACCAACAGCATTAACCAGCAAAATCTGCCTGTATCCATTTTCCCCACTGTCCTTCCCTCATCCCCATCAAAACGACAAGGCCCCTTGGAGAAGGGCTAGCAGCATGTTTAACCCAGATCAAAGTTTATAAAACCAGGAGTCTGCTTTCCTAAAAACAAAAGAAAACAGCCTTTTGTTGTGAGCCCTGCCAAGGCTCCACTCCCCTAATGTGTTCCCCCAGCTACACAGAGTGTCTGTCTGTATTTGTGTGCCCTTTCTACTCAAGGATAGCTGTGTCTCATTTCTTCTGAAATTAATTCATGACTGAGTTAGATCAAACACTCCTAACAGACATGCCAGTGAGACCTGATATGTTCCTTTTCATAAAGGATGCCAATCAAAAATGTCCTCTCCTGAAGCCACAATCCAGTATTAGTCCTGGTCAGCCTGTATCTCTGTGTACATCAGGAGGTCTCCACAGCAAGCTGTGCACTTCCGAAATATTAGGAAATGGCATTATGTGTGTGAAGGTAAAATTCACAGCCAGGATTTCTAAAAACAGAAGTTCAATACCATCAGGACAAGACGTTAATGAAGTCAAATGAAGTTGAGGACAGTCAGGAAAGCTGGCAACACTCCCTCATGGTTGAAGCCATCCCAGTGACATCTCAGGGCAACCAGTTACTTCATTGAACTGTATTGGTTGCAGTGATATTGTGATTTTTACAGCTGCAGAACTCAGTTTGAAGAGCAGCAGCTCACACACTCATCTGTGAGCATCCACAAAGGGAGTCAGAGTGTATCAGTTCAACTCAGATTTCATCCAAAGAACATTTTAACCATCACCACCCCTGGCAGAAGAGACGAAGTGAAACTTTCTGAAAGAGCACTCTTACATTGGCTGTGCTTCTTTCTCTGCCACGATTGTCCAGGAACAGCCACCAACCTGCTAGCCAGGCCCCTGACGGTGCATTCAGCCACACTGCAGCCCCATGCAAACAGATCCTTTCTGGGCACACCTGGGACCATACCTGCTGGCCCATTGGGTGTTTGAATATGCATTTGGCTCTAGGAATGGCCTGCCCAGGGGGCAGAAGGGGCCATATCTCAGAAGGCTCCTCATGCTGAACTTTCTGTTGTTCCCTAAGTAACGAGTAACTCCCTAACAGTTTGGGAGACACAGTCTTTCCAAATCCCGTTGGATCTCTTTTAATCAGAAATCATGAACATTTCAGCAGTACAGCGATGAGCTGAAGTGTCACACTAAGGCTCAAAAAAGCACAAACTTCCTAAGTTTTAACCCTTTGTGGTTGATTATCAGGGCAGTCCCTGTCTTGTGGGTCCTTCAGGTTGGCTCTGCTGGGATAGGGATGTGACAGAGGTGGTTGTCTCCCTTCTTTGTGTGGACATAGCCAGGTCTAGCTCCAGTAACGACAAGCAAAGTATGAATAGGAGGCTAAGGATTTGGCCTGGGGTTGAGAACATTTTATTTCAATGATGGGAGAGTAGCCAGTTTCTTGGCGCCTTCAAGGATGCAATGAGAAGGTTGTCTGCCTGACTCCTGCATTATACAGGGCATGAGAGCATCAGTGAAAAGTTCCCTGCTTTATAGAAGCATTTGAAACTGGAGCTGCCATCCACAGCATTGCCAGTGGCACTCTTGTGGGCACATGGTGGAAAATTCTGTTATTGGAAGAGTGTATCCCTTGTATTAACAGTGCTGCCATTCTCACCCACCTTCCTCTTCCAGAAACAGTTTCCCTCATCTTCACCAGGAATCCTAATTGTAATCAGTTTCTGCAGAGATGCAGAAATGACTTTACTCTCCCACACTCATGCCTCCCAAGGACTCCATTTATTACTTTCCAATGCCTGGGCTCACTGTACAAAATATATTTCATTCCTTTTCCTTCCTTCCTAAGCATGAGACAAAGTGATATTTTGTGGCTAATGCACAGGAGCATATAGCTCACAGCAAGCAGACAACATCTGCTCTGCATGTACAGAGTGATTTCATGTGCCTGGGGATTGTGCAAGTATGATCAAGTTACCATGGCTTAACAAGATGCAGTGCATGCACTGAGCTGTGAAAAGTGTTCATGTATGCTCCTAGCCCACAGCAAATCTGAGGCAATGTGACTTAGCTTAACCCACCATGAAAGAAGACGCATTCCTTGCATTTACCACGGACTAGGAGCATATCCACAGACAGCTACTATCATCTGTTGGCATGCTCTAATTTGTTTAGAGACTGGAATGTTATCAGTCCTACTGGTTCTGGATCATCCTGGGTTCCTAAGTATTGATGTCACTACTGAAGGTAAATCTTAGGTATGCAAATGACTGGGGGAAGCGAAATTTTAACCCCAAAGTCACTGGGAAGTGCGCAAAGTTCAAAAAGTTAGAGTTAGCTGAGACAAGGACTCACAGTCATGGTGATGAAGGGGAGCTAGATCTAGGTTTGATACCTTCCTATGGGCCTGCTGCCTCTTCCTGCCACTGTTGTAGTCAAATCTACCTTCCCACAGAGGTAGCTGCTGCCTTTGGATGTGGTGGATGGTGGGGACTGAACCAGATGTTTCCTTCCAGTGTGGAAATTTGGCTGTTGCTGTTCATGTAACTGAGCTGTAGTTCATAGAATCATAGAAACACAAGGTTGGAAAGGACCTACAAGATCATCTAGTCCAACCGTCATCCTATCACCAATACTACCCACTAAGCTACTAAATCATGTCTTGTAGCACCTTGTCCAGGCACTTCTTGAACACCGCGAGGGTCCGTGACTCCACCACCTCCCTGGTCAGGCCGTTCCAGTGCCTGACCACTTTCTGAGAGAAAAAGTTTTTCCTGATATCTAATCTAAATCTCCCCAGGCGCAACCTGTGGCCATTTCCTTGAGTCCTATCATTAGTTACCTGAAAGAAGAGGCCGACCCCCTCCTCATCACAACCTCCCTTCAGAAAGTTGTAGAGTGCAATGAGGTCTCCCCTGAGCCTCCTCTTCTCCAGACTAAACAATCCCAGCTCCCTCAGCCGCTCCTCATAAGGCTTGTGTTCCATACCCCTCACCAGTTTCGTTGCCCTTCTCTGGACACGTTCCAGGGCGTCGATGTCTTTCTTGTAGTGAGGGGCCCAAAACTGAACACAGTACTCGAGGTGCGGCCTCACCAAAGCTGAGTACAGGGGGATGATCACCTCCCTGCTCCTGCTGGCCACACTGTTTCTAATACAGGCCAGGATGCCATTGGCCTTCTTGGCCACCTGAGCACACCGCCGGCTCATGTTCAGCCTAGCATCGATCAACACTCCCAGGTCCTTTTCCTCATCACTGTCTTCTAGCCACTCAGCCCCAAGCCTATAGCGTTGCATGGGGTTATTGCGGCCAAAGTGCAGGACCCGGCACTTGGCCTTGTTAAACTTCATCCCGTTCGCCTCAGCCCAGCAGTCCAGCCTGTCCAGATCCCTCTGAAGGGCCATCCGACCCTCAGGCAGATCGACACTACCTCCCAACTTGGTGTCGTCTGCAAACTTACTGAGGGTGCACTCAATCCCCTCATCTAGGTCATCAATAAAGATATTAAACAAGATACGCCCCAGTACTGACCCCTGGGGGACACCACTTGTAACGGGACGCCAGCTGGACTTATCTCCATTGACCACAACCCACTGGGCATGGAAGAGCTTCCGGCCTCCCATAATCTTAAAAGGACCTGTTCTGAAGGGATCTGTCTTAGAGTCAGGCTGTGTGAGGCATACATCTATCTGTCTGGATGTGGCTGGCCAAAGCTTCAAGCTGTTCACACTAAACAACGATTTGGGGATCTTTGGTGGTGTCTCTAGTTTGCCTGCGTGTTAGCTGAAGGGTATCTGTCCCTGTTGTGGCTCATAGTAGATATGGGCAAAAGCAGGCCACCATGCACTTATGTCCTTGTGGGTAAGCACCTTTCAGAGAAACAGCTGCACTGTGTGGATATGCAGATATTCAGGCAGAGCTAAAGTAGAGAAGAAGTTTGGGTCAGTTTCAGATGAACAGTGAATTTCAGAGAAGAGCAAATAACGGCCAGAAGGTACAGTTATTGAAAAATTAGCTGATGGAGACTAGGTGTGACGGAGCTGATGACTGAAAACCTCTTTCATGGACAAAGTTCAAGAGCTATGGAGCAGCTTTACTTGTAAAAGAAGTTGGGGGTAATTTGACAGAAGCATCCACTGAATGAAAAGAAAGGAAGCAATGAGAACAGGTGCCTTTGCAGCATTCAATTGTGCTCCCCAAAGACAATGAGCTTAAGAGATATAATCAGATACATCAGATTGTGCTTACCTAGGGGATGTTCTTGTCAGGCAGCCTCTACTTTGCATTCCTCTGGTGTATCAGGAAGCAGTGAAATGAGACCTAAATAGTCTGCTCAAGGATGGCTGGGACAAGTCTTCTATATCATCTGGATATTTCTGAATGAAATTGTGTAAAAACATCACAGAGACTTGAGAACTATAGGTATAGCATGAGAGTTAGTTGAGTTATGTCTAAAGTCTCCATACCATCAATGGAGAGAAACTGGAGCACCGAGGGCATGACACATCCTGCAGCAGAGACCCAAAATAGGTGACATGGATCAAGGCTTGAATGTGCCAGTTTCTCTTCTCTGAGTGCAATGTCCAAGGAGACTGACGCAGACACAGATATCTACAGTGCAGATGTCTAAAGTCGGAGGAGACAAGTTCCAGCTTTACAGAGCTACTCCTTCTCCATGCAACATATACCTGAACAATTTGTCAGGAGAGAAATAATATGTTCATCTCTGTTTTGTGTCTAACTCTCATTAAAAAGGAACATGAGAATCAGAAACTTTCTTAGTACAAATTGCTGACAGAGTCAGATAGAGCAGCTAGAATAGAAAATGAACCTGAAAATCTTTCACACTCATCACAAGCAAACAACCTCTCTGCCTTGCCTGTTCACCCAAGAACATGAGATTCACTCACCAGATAACAAGCATGAAGACTTTTCAGAAAATACATGCAACTGCAATGAATTTGCTTCTGTTGTACCAAGAGCCACACTGCTAGAACAGATCAGTATTGTGTGAGTGGGCACAGGCCGGCAGCAGGAACAACTACAGACCCATGGCTGAAACCCAGAGTGGATTTATTTTCGTTACCTCGCCAACCAGGAGATCCCCAAAGCAACACCCAGACAGAGGCACACACGTGGGGATGCAGGCACTGCTAAGTTCGGTCCATGCTAGAAGATCAGCAGCCTGCTGTTTATGCCAGTTTATTAAGGGTTCGTGCAGGTGCAGTTTTTACCACCATGCTGTGATCCTCACTGTGCTTTTTGGATCTTCTCTGCACCAAGGCCAGGAGCTCAGTCGCATCCAATAGGGCACCCCGGAGTCTACCAAACACCTATGTTATCTATGCATAGATGTACTACTTGCCAAATGCACAGAGGATAAACAGCAGTAGGTGTGATTTATGTGTTCTCCCACATTACTACTCAACAGACTTTATGCATTCACAGCCGCAAGGTCACTTCAGTGTATTTACAGTCCTCCTCACCAGTCTTCTGTTGTCATCCTATCCTCCTCGTCAATCTTCTGCTTTTAACCCATTCCTCCCAACAGATATATTAAAAACAAAACAAAACAAAACAAAACAAACAAATGAAAAAAACACAAACATTTGGGCCATTGTAGGAAGAGCTCTAGACATAGCTATGCTGAAATTCCCAGATCCATTCAGCCTCTCCAGTCAACTGCGACATTACAGTGGTTTCTCCTGGATTTGCACCAAAGTACATTGCTAAGTTATGAAAGTATAGCAGTCCAATGACAAGTAAGACAAGAACAAAGTATTTAACTCCAGTTCTGGCACAGAATCTGCAGATGCTAACTTAATTTTTGTAAGTGCAAGTAGGGTTCAAGAAGAGTTTCTCATTCAGTTATCCATGTACCCTGTGGACTGACTGATTTTGGTCATGCAGTAGCACCAGATTCATTTGGAGCATCAGTGAAGGCAGGAAACGATTGTTCCTTGGGCTTTTGCTGAAGATCTTTCTATTCCCTGTATTACATCTTGAAAATCTATTCCTGAAATGTGGGAGTACTGCCTCACTGTCCTCTTCAAAGAGCAACTGTGCCTGTTGCAGGGGTATTCTTGTCTCCCACTGCACCATCACACCAACCTTGCTGCTGGAAAATTGTGCTGAGAACTAAAGGCAGGTCCAGGATGCACTCCAAATGCTATAAAGTGGAGGTGAGCAATTCTCAGTACCTGCCCCGAAGGTTGCCCTCCTTGAGTGCTGGGAGGGTGCAGTGGGGATTGAGAAGTACAGCTGACAGAGTGGGGAGTGGCAGCAGGCTTGTCAGAGCTCTCTATATTTAGGCCCCCACAGGTTGGAACAAGAAAGCAGGAGGTCTCCTTTTTGTTCTTCCTTTCCATGTGAGTTTGCCTGGCAGCAGTGTCTATCAAGCCTGACTTCATTTTATAGCTCCATTTAAACTTCTCCAGCCTTGCAAGCTGACAGTGCATCCTCATGAGGTATCTCAGATGGATTTCAAACATCTGCTCGTTAAGGCACTGTCTGCATGTGTCTGTGTCTCAGAGGCAAGCTGCCTGTTTTGCTTCGGGTGCCATACTTCAGGCTGCATCTCTGAGCTACAGACTGCTCGTTAGTCTGTCTGGTCCAGCACCTTATTTCTGGCACTGGCCAGGATCACAACAAGATGCCATGATCTTTAATAAGCAGTGGTCACATGGAAAAGGGATCATTCTGTCTTAATCCTGCAGAGATGAGCAGAAGGTGATGTTCTGTAAGGCAGTCACCTTTACAATAATCGCAGCTCTTCTGTCTGCAGATATTTCACAGGCTGCAGCTCTGCAGTTGCCCAGCCCTTTGAAATGAGCCATGGTCAGTGATTCAGTGATCTGCAGCTGAAGGAACTAATCTGACACTGTGCAGGACTTGGTATTCTCTCCTCCAGCTACTGCTCTCTAATGTCATCTTTGTCTAAAGCTCTCACATCCATCTCCTCCATCTCTTCGTCCTGTCAGACTGGTTTCATTAGATGTCTGACAGCAATCCCACTGCTTCCTCTCACCATCACTTCTGAACACTCTCCACACCATTGACCATGACTTCACTGCCTCTGCTGCAGTGTATGGTCCATAAAAATCAGCATACAACTATATCTCTGTGCATGGTCTGCCGTGCTGCTACCCATCTCCTTAAAGGCTGTGCCAGAGGTCAACACATTAATCCATCTCCAAAGCAACAGTAGCATGACAGACCCACAACATTTAATTTCTCTTCACACTTCTTAATAAACCTTTTTTTTTCTTTTTTCTCTGTAATTCTCCTTCCTTTTCTCTAGTTACTTCCTAACCTCTAGTTGCTTCCACTCTTGTACTGTCCAGACCATCAACCTTTCTGCAGACCTTCTTTGTTCATCTCTGTCGCCCCCTTCTGTTTATTTCTCTTTCCATCCCATTTGTTAAGGCAGTGTGGTAAATTAACCTTAATACTGTTCTCTGAACTACAAAGCTGACATTTTCCAAATGATGTGTTTGGTGTGGTGGTGTTGTCTCCACATCATCCTCTAATCACATTTCTTAATTTTCCCACCCTTAGCTTCCAAATTAGGGACCACCAAGTCTATACTAGACATTCATACTAAAACCTGGAAAGCTCTGAACACAGAACAAAGGCTTGGCAGGAAACTTCTCCACACTGATGGAGTTTTTGACCAGCTCTCTCTCCCTTGTCCGTGATATGCAGAAGTCTGAAGTTCAGTTCAGAATGTTTTTGCTTTCACCCTTGGATTGTGCAAGAATAAAATCTCCCAACATTTTGTGTCCCTTGAGCTTGTTTCTGATGAAGCTTCACTGAAATATGTTCAGTCCAAGTCATAAAGGTCTGTTGTGGGAACTGAAGAAAAATGAAGAACATTTCATCTCCCCACAACCCATCTAACTTCACTCAGCAGAAATCTGTGATGCCCAAACTGTTGCTCATTGCCCTGCCCAACTGGACCATTTCTCCTACTTTCATCCTCATCTCAAGTAGATCAGAGACTTCAGCATTGCAATGCTCCTGGGACAGGACTTGCAGGTTATTAAAGCCCAGTGGAGAGAATTCAAGGTTGCAAACTCAGAACAGTAGGAAAAGCTCATGGCTTCGTACACAACCACAGCTGAGTCCCTGGACAGTGGTTCCACGATCGTGTCTTTCCCATGTCATCACATGAAGAATTTTTTCCTATTAGATCCCAGGCTCAATTCTTTTAAAATAATTTTCTGTGAGCAGTTTCTTGTTTTTATTTTGTCTGGGTTACTTTCTTTCAGAGTTTTCCAGTTAGTGCTTTTTTGGTTTTGAAATTGCCTTTCCAGCACACACAGGTATGGCTGGAACAGGCTGGGGAAAGGTTTCAAATACATTTCTCACATACAAAAACATTAGAACAAGGAATAGGAGAACCAAGTCAGAGTGATGGCAAGTGCTGCTCATTGGGAATCTGGAGGACAGCCCTTCAGAGGGTTCATTAAGGTGCCACATGCACATAGTTACTGTAACACTGAGAAACTGGCAGTTACACTCTCATTTGTAGGCCAGGTCGAGGGTGCCCTATGCTGGCTGGCACACACCTGAGTTCTTGCTCTCTCTGGGGCTTTTTCTACCTGCCTGAAAAGAAGCATAACCTTTTCCAAAAGGATGCTCTGCCTTTTTAATTTCCCATGCTGGGAGCTGAAGAGGAACCAAATGTCTCCTTCCCCATCTGCCTAGTTCCCAGGAATGAAAACATTTGCCTCAGTTGATTTTTCCCTTATTCTACATAAAGTCTCTTTACAGTCTTGTTTGCAGTGAACTTAAGTTCTAGACTGACCCTCCAATTCTCCCACCCTTAGAAGTAAACCGTTAATTATAATTACTTTTCATAATACACCCAGCACTGAGTCCTGCCTCTGCCAAGGGCACCCTAATTAAGCCATTTCTCTACTGACTGCAGTTCACTCCCCTTTGGCACGCAATGCATGATTACAGTTAATTTGCTGCTTTTCCAAACTGCCATGAGAAATAGAGCTTCCAAGAAAAAAAAAAAAAAAAAGCCCAAACTCTATTCTGAGTACCTTGAACAAGACAAATGATGAAAAGGAGTCAATATCACAAGGGGAAACCTTCAGTTTTTTCCAGTAACTGCTCTCTTCTGCAGTAGCTTTGTCAATGTCTGCAGCCCTGTTAGACTACAGTCCTTGCTGATTTAAGATATTATTTGAACCTCCTCCACCTGGCCAATATTGAAACTGAGGGTGAGACCTGGTGGCACTGTGCTTACAGGAGGTCATATAGGTGCATCAGCCAGGCTGCATACAGCTGAAGCTGGAGCAAGCTTGGACACAAACCCTACCCAAGCTCCGCAGGTACCTATATCTGAACTGTTCAGAAGATTCAGCTTCAACTCTGGTGAGAGGAGATTCTCCTGATATCATCAAACCAAATGACATGACACCCAGCAAAGATGATGAAGGAACCCACGTCCTTCTAACAATTAGCCAATAATGACAATAAAATGTTTCTAGAATCACTTCCAGAGTTTATGAGGCATTAAGTTATTGAAATCTCATTCTGGATTGAGATGGCTTCTCAGTACAGAGCTACTGAACAGGCCACAGATAATCTGCACAGTGCAGGGAAAGACAGATAAGTTTGGAGTCAGATCCCCCACTGATATCAAAAGACAGAACATCCTTTCCTGCTCCATTACTTTATGCTGCCATTTCAAATGTGCAGCCTGGCCCTGGCTCCCAGTGGAGCCTTGAGGCATAATTGCCAGACAGGTAGAGTAACCTCTGCTGGAATTCAGGATATCATTAATTTGGTACCCCTATATAAAAAATATAGCCAGGGGTCTTCAGAGACTGTAACCCATCACAGTCTCTTTCCAGATCCAAAATACATTGACTTAGCTCTGACTCACAGAGCAACATGCCAGAACGCAGCATCTCGCCCTGCAGCGTCACAGCTACCCTTGGTGGTCTCCCACGTATTCCTGGCTAGCTTGTGGGAGCTGACACACAGCTAGCTGCAGCAGCAAAACCTCTCCTGCTCATGTTGGTGGGGCTGTTCTGTGCGGCTTTCCTGTATGACCATAGAGCCTCCCTCGCATAACCACAGCTTACACGAGCCAGCAACACTTAGCCCTAGTCAGACCTCATGTGCACAGCAATCCCGGCATGAAGCACTATTTCTCATCATCTTATGCAATTTCCTTCTTTCAAACTGCTGTTTTAGGGTAAATAGAGAGAAGGAAGCCAAAGCTCTCTCCCTCAGACATTAACTGGCCCACACTGCAGCCCTCTGCAGACACCATCTCCACTGGTGGCTTGGGAGCATCTGGACATCAGCCTTTCTCAGCAGACTGTGCGTTCGGGAAGGGAACTCCACCCATATCTTCCTACAAATCTCGAAACGTTCCAGGTTTATACATTCATACATAACAAGAGAGCGTGTTGCAGGGCAGGAAATGGGCTATTGCTGTTGGCTTTAAATATCCTTGTGCTCTTCAAGATTGGGACGGTTCTTGCACAAATATATTTACCACGGCAAGGCATAGTACCTCTTCCAGGGTGATTCACTGAGCTGTCACAGCTCTCAGGAGTTACCCCAGCCCAGCATTACTTACCTTTTGTAAGAGCAAGACATTTCTCGAAAGCACAAAAGAGAGAGAGAGAGGAGACACACTGGCCACATGGTAGACTAGATAATTGCACAGCACCTGGACTCCACATAGCAAAGCAGTCAGCCTTGCTGTTTGGATGAATGGATTATACTGCACACTTACCTACCTGGGATGTTGGTCTGAACATTGTAGAGAAATTCTGTGGGAAGATGGGGAAACGTGTTTTTTCGCAAAACTGGCCACTTTTTGAAGTTGCTTAAAGCTATGGGAAGGAAGAAATCCTGTAGAAAGAGACAGCAAGGGCAAGATGTAAGGGAGACAAGGGTTATAATACATCTATTTATTACATGATTTCTGGGTAATAAATGGCATTTATCTCCCATCTTTTTCTGCACTTTGTCCTGCAAGCCTTCTCCTCCAGGGCAAACTTCCATTCAAAGTCACGTAATAGTAATGTGACTCAGTTAATGCTTTTTATCAAAAATAATGTTTCTCTTCTTCCTGAAAACATTATTACTTAGGATGAGTGACATTTCTCTTATGGACTGTGGCTTTTCAGAGGTAAAAACCTCTGAAAAGGAAGATGTGGCACTTCACTGACTAAAAGTCTGTATTTCCCTTGTGAATATTTTTTAGGTGCCTTAATCTTAGGTCAAAATCATTTGAGCTACTTGAAGGTGCAAAGGTGGCAGAAGAAGGAAAACACTTGACTTTCCATAGGAACATTTCTGATTTCTGGGCCTTATTCCTATTAGAGAAGGATTATTCCACCCCATCTCTTTTGAAACAGCTCAGAGATGCAGTGATTTGTCCTGGGTCCATCTGTGCTAACATCACTGCCACCAACTGGCACAGCCTGTGCAGCCACTGGGGCACTCCTGCCTCCTCACAAAGCCTGGGGCACCAGCAGAACAGAGATGGGAGAGAAAAGCTGTAGGAAGATGCAGGCTGGCTGACAAGTCTTCCTATTTGACCCCAGCTTCAGGACAGACTCACCGTGAGGCACAACAGGGCTGTGCAGCTCGGAGGGACATCAGGGAGGAATCCAGAGAGGATGCAGAGGAAACTCCATCACCTGTGGCATTTTGTCCCTACTCCTCTGCTGATGATATGAGGTGCATGGCAACACCATCAGGACAGCAGGGACAGGCTCAGTGACTCCATTGCAGAGAAGGCAGCCCAGCACTGTGAAAAGTCTCCTCTCACTTCTAGTTGAAGGATCCACATTACACCATTGCCCCTTCCAGTCTTCACCATGTGCAAAGCCCACTCTGTGGCACCCAGAGATGTGAGCGTGAAGAAGTCTCTACTCATTGCCATCAAGCCACCCTGTGCAGCCACATGCTGAACCCAGGACAGAAACTTTGTACGTGCCAGGTTGTATGTTGTCTGATAGCCAGCATGAGGGAAAGCAGCCATAGCAGCTAAAGTTTATCCTGCATTAGTCCTGTGAGGATCAGCAGGTTGGGGCCAAGTGAGAGCCCTGAAAGGAAGCTCAGGGAAAATAGCCAGGCCTTGTTCTGCAGAGAGGCTGGCCCAGGTTTCAAGTGCTGATGACCTCTCTGCAAGACAATACTGGGCCTGCGCCACAGTGTGGTACCAGAGGCCCCATGCTGGCAGGAGAGTGTTTCTCTGGCAAAAATGGATGACCAGGTTCTTCTGATGGACTCTGGTTCTCTTACAGCAATTAGCCCTGGTATGTGTGGACAAGTCTGACAAACTGCAGGTTTCTTCCATGAATCCTCCAGCTTATTCAGAGGCTGCATCCTCTCTAGTGCTGTCGCAAGTCCTAGCAGGCTGTTCCCCAATTTTCCATGATGGGTAAAAAGATTCCTTAATATGCAAAAGTTGATATTTAAACCTGAGAAAATCAATGAGACATCAAGGTGTCATTGAATTAATTGGAGCTACTTACCTAAATAACCTTGGCATTTTCACTGATTTCAATCCAGAGAGCCAGCAGCTTTGAAGGAAAAGTTTCATGGAAACATCACGGTTGTAGAATAACCACAGCATGCTCCCTCATGGCCTTAGGACAAATCAGCAGGACATATGGATTAATGAACAGCATCCTGGTCTGAAGGAATGGTACAGTGAAGCTGTTCACAAACCACCACTCCAGCATGTTCTTAGCAGGACTTTTTTTCCTTGCAACACAATCCCTTCCTAGTTAACTCCTGAAAAAACATGACCTATTGCAAGACCAAGTCAAAAAGGTATTTAGACACCTGTCTCCTAAATTAACATATAGGGTGGATTGAATCTTTGAATGGCAATGTGGGCACCTGAATCCTCTCAAAACCTACTCCTTTGGCCAGCTACGGTTTAACAGGCCATGCTCTCTCCGCTGCAGAAAATGTCTGTTCTTCAGTTTGAATTTCCTCCAGTTTGCTCTGTATATCCATCTTCTTTGATTTTGATTTCTTTTTGACCTCACAATATCTCTGGGTTATCCAGAGGTTGACTGATCCTAAAATTTAAATCTGTGCTGCTCAGAAGGTTTGTCTTCAGAACAAGGAATCTAGCTACACTTCATGTGAGTATGCGTGGGCTTCTGAGACACAGTTGCACCTTTGCTACAGACACTGGAGCAGTCAGTGCTATCAGACCCAACAGATGAGGAGCATTTCCTGGAGACACGATACAGAGCTGTTCTTCTCCAGATCAGCTGTGAAACCAACAAACCACCATGATTCACATATGTTTACTAAAGATGCTGCATTTCCCAAGAGCAGAGGCAGCAGACTACTCCAGAAAATTCTTTTCTAGTTACAAGCATCCTACTTTAAGTTAGTCAAGCAACAATGACATTTCCTTTTCCCAACCTGTTTCACAATCCTGTTGCAAGCTGTTACCCACCTGTTGTCCTCTCCCAAGAGAGCTTGCTTTCAGCTATTCAAAAATGAGTTGTGCAGTGCACAGTAGCCTTAACAAGGGTGGTTTGATGTTTTTTGTTTGTTTGTTTGTTTGTTTGTTTTGCAAACATCTTTACAGTGATTGTCTGGAAAGAACCCAAAAATTTTCCTAGAAAATCACCCTCACAATAGGAAGACCATACAGGCAGTCTTCTGAACACCACTAGTGACTTAGGAAGTTAAGTCCAATTACAAAATTGGGTGTTAACCCAAAGTCTTGTTGACCTTCAGAAAGATGGAGCTCTTTGGTGTTGGTACTTCGAAGTGTCTGGGCACCTAATTTCACGACACCTATACTCTTCTGACAGTCTGAACCAGAGACCCTCAATCATTCTAGCAAATGAGATTTTGGTGCCTTTATCACTCATTCACCTTTCAAAATGCTACTTTTCCATTTTCAAGATCCCTTAAAGGATTCTACATTATCGGGAATTGTGTTCTCTGTTTTTCTCCTCCACTTAATATTGAGTAGGCACATAACAAACACTCAACCTTGGTGCTAGCACTTTTGTTTTTACATTGAAGTGTATATTTTTGTATGGAGAGGTTAAAAACTTTCTTATATGAACAGACTGTTCTTCAAGGAAACCTCATCCAGTTTTAGAAATAAAACCAGAACATAAGAGTGAGTGAAAAAACATTATTTGCATCCCCGGGGCTGTGCTTGGCCACCTGACTCTACACACTGTCCTTTTCAGTTTTCCGCACAGCATATAGTCTTGCACGTGCAACGCCATAGATATCTACAGTGCGCTGTCAGCCACTCTGCACTCAGTCATTAGGAGCCATTGAACATGCAGCTTTTTACAAGCCTTCCACGTTCATAGCTTTCTATGCAGCACTGCTGTCTTAGGAGCTGATGTCATGTCTATCACCTGTGGTCTACCTGTAGTTCAATGGACACAGAAGAGTTAAAAGGATTTAAGGATTTAACTGTGACAAAATATGGAGATCTAGCTATGGCAGAAAATAGTTTTAGTCATCATGCTGTCAAACAGCTTTTATTATTTGTATGAGGGGAAATGAGAACAATGCAAAGTGCATTTGTGTGCTCCAAATAAGGGCACTGGTTCTTGGCCTTGGCAGCACTTGTGTCTCCCTTGCAGCCTCTGTCTACCAACATGGAAAAGCAACTAATGAAGCACCAAGGGGTTCAAGGCAGCATGCAGTGCTCTGGTGCAGAATCAAAGCCCTCCTGCTCATTTCCCTTTCCCCTTGTCACGGGTGGAATTCGGAACTGTTGGTGATTAACCCTGGGTTAAGCCAAAAACAGAAGCAAGAAAAACAAGGGCAGCCCAGGAGAAGAGCTGGCTTTCATCCTCCTGCTGTGTTTATTTGGTGGTGTTAGATTTCCTGCTCTCTCTGAAGTGCCTCTGTAAGTCAGGATGCTGAGGGAGCTGAAGTTTGCTGAAGAAAGGACCAGTACCTGCAATGAATCACAGCAATTAGAGCTGGCATCTGTTCTTGGTGAGCTCGGCATTTGACCACAAGCATTATTTTCTTAGGCTGATGAATTCCTAATTTTTCCAGAAATACAAAAAAGCCTTACTCCTAATTTTAAAAAGCTGAGGAAGAGGAGGTACTCATATGTATATACATAGACAGGCAGGCACACAACAGAGGATCATGTTCCCTGTGTGCCTCACCTGCTTTCTGTGAAGCAACCAATCCTTGAGATTCCCTCCAAAGGTCCTGACCCCAATTCCAGACCCTCTAGGAAACATCCAAATATCAGTCAAGACAACTTTGCCCACTGCTCCACTGGCAGCATGGACTTCCCTCAGAGTCCAGGAGCTGATCGCTTTCAGATACATCCTCCATCTATGTGAGTGAAAGAAGGAGAAGGAGAGATAGGGAACGCCATGGGAAGCCTCCTTAAAGAAAGTTTGTGGCAGGAGGCCTTTATCTCCCAGGAAAATGGAGGGACCCAAAGAGCAGCTGATTCAACATTACATCTCAGAGTTGGATATCTAGGTAGGAATACTACTCAGATACTGGGGGTAACAGCGTCAATAATATTGAAAAGGCTGAGGAGGCTATAGTAGATCTCAAACTCAGTATGAGATACCAGTGTCAGACAGCTATGATAAAGGCAAATGTCATATTGGTACTGACATAAACGGGACGCGTTGAAAGGACGTGCAGAGCCCTGCTGGGTCCTGGCAAGGTCTCAGGAGGGGTCCTGCGGCACTGCAGAAGAGCTGTGGACCAGTTGGTGGTGGTCCACAGGGAACAACAGAAGTAGGGAGAGGTCTCAAAGACAAGAAATGTGTAGAAAGACTATATAATTTGGTCTGGTAATAAAAAGAAAGCTAAGGAAATATTTCAATGGCTGGAAAAGTGGCATATTAGAACATTGTGCCTGGGAGGGTGGTGAAAACTTCTTCATTGGGGGTGTTTAAGAGGGACGGAGACACAAGCTGATCTGCTTAGGGCTAGCTCCATTGCTCTATGAATCAATGATTTTACAGTTGATTGTACTGAAAAAAGGATATTATTTATATAAACAGGGTGAAGGAAGGGGGTGGCATGCATGCGCAGGCAAAGCCGTCCATTGCCTCAGAGAAATCTTTCTGTAGGGAGCAAAGGCGCAAAAAGGAAGGATGACAGTTTTACAAAAAGCAAGACAGATGCAGGAGAGGCAAAGGTCCAAAGTCAGCTACACAGTCTGAGGACTGAGAGCAGACCACGTGAGGTAAATGAAGAGCTGTCTTTGAATTAATTGAATTTGAAGACTAAAGATTACTGTGAATATTCTGAGCCTTTTCTAATTTACTGCCTCTGTTTACGAATGTTTTGCAAATAGTAGTGGCTACTTATTAAAAAGTATTAAAATGAGCAAAGAAAACTGCTGAAGAGAACTGAATTGCCCACGTCAAATGAGGCAGACAACAGGAGTGTCCATAACTACTTGCATCTCCTCAGAACCCTCATATGTGTTTCAGAAAGACCTGAACAAGGCCTGAAAATTTTCCACAAAAAATGGAACTGGAAAGTTATAAGTCCTTTGTGACAAAGGTGGACTTTTGCGACCTGTTTCCTGGTTTTAATCCTGAAGAGGGAAATGGTTATATCATCTGCTTCAAACCCTCTTGTGGTAAACTGCCCTGCGGCGCCTTAGCAAGGTAATTAATTTCAGGAGAAATTACCCAACCCTTAATTTTTCAGAGCAATTATCAGCTCAGGTACCAGCCAGGAATTGGAACGTTCTTTGCTCCGATGATGGCTGGGTACAAGTAGCTGCAGACTCCTCTGCGATGCTGCAATTTACCAGGAAGTCTCCTGCGGTATCTGTCTTGAGATGCCTTCACCTGACGAGCGTGCCCAGATAGCAATCGCAACCTCTCCCATGTATTTAAATGGGCAGTTTTGATGAGTGCTGTGAGTTTTGCTCTCTCTCAGCTTACCGTTCGGGAAGTAGTGCAAAGGGCTTGGGCTGCAGCACGAGCTTACGAGCTCAGCCCTCCTCCTCAGGAGGCACAGCTGACAGAAGCAACCTTGGAAGTGGCAAAGAGGACTTCTGGAATCTACACTAGGGTTTGTTTCTCTGCGCAGGTACTGCTGGCAGTTCTGGCTGTTGTTCTATGCCTCAGTTTCCCCAGCCTTGCATATATAAACCATTTCTCTTTGCAATAATGTTCCCTTAACACTCAGGGTATTCCTACCAGTCAGTGTTAGAGAATTAAATTGCTGACCAATGTCTGACTAGATGCCTTGTCTGTTCGGTACTTGAAGTTGGGTGGTGAAATCTCTGGCCTTCCCAATCACATAGAGTGGTTTTGGACCACCAGTAAGTGAGCAGTAAAGAGCTCTGTATTATCCCCATAGATCAGCTCCTCAGTTCCCCCAGTCCAGACAGGAAGGAGACTGGGCACTCGGCATTCAGCACTCTTGGTGTCTTCTCTCCTTGCTGAGCTCCAGCTCTTTCTGCATTTACCTCTGTTGCCCCAACTCACCCCAGTCCCGATGCACCCCGGTCCTTTCCACTCTGCTCTAGACTGAGGAGGCCCCTTGGATGCTGCTGGCGGTGGGACCTGGAGACTTTTGCCCCACCAGCTGCCCTCCTCTCCTTGTCTGATGGTTGATCCATGAGGGGCCTTCATTCTGCACAGCCAAACACCAGCACACCCTTTACCAGCTCTGGCCAGGTCCTACCTGGAAGACCCTGAGACTTGTTTGCCCTTAACACCTCTCAGCAACTGCTCACCAGCTGGTTTTATATTAATGCACTAACTAATAAAATGTGATGAAACTGTTGGTTCTTCAGGGCAGGGTCACACCTTTAGTTGGGTTGTAAGGTGCTGTTCAGTTACAATGCTCTATAAAGGATTTGCTGTGATAAGGGACAGTGTTTGTAAGACTAGATAAAGGTGACAAAACATTTCCTTATAATAGCATTAGGCACTCCCTGCCATCTCTTTTCTACTCTGCTGGAGCCATGTTTGGCCCCAGGCCTGAGGTAAGGGGCCACAAAAAGCTAGGGTGTTAGCCATAGTCATTTCTGAGCCTGTAAGCATGAGTGGGAAATGGGATCACCTGCAGAGGAAAGAGGGCTGCAGAGCCAGCCCTCAAACAGGCTGCCCACACAGGACTCTGCTCCTTCCCAGCAGAGCAGCTCCACTCCCCTGCTGCAGAGGCTGGGCCACTAGATGCCAAGGAAAATCCCACGGTAATGCAGGTTTTGTTAAATATTGACACCCAGTTTACAATGGAAGGGTGGAAGCGGCTAGGTGATGGAGGAGAGAGGAGGACTATGTGCTGAGTACTGTACCAAGCAGGTACAAGGAGGCAGGCAGCATGTGGGTGAAATGGTCAGGAAGAGTAGCTCTACACTGAGTGACCCAGTGTTTGGAAAGCAATTTTTCCTGGACGCAGCTAAATGTTGACTCAGTCATACTGCAGTGAACTGCTCAGAACTGCAGCAAACAGCTTGCTCAGTTCAAGATCAGCCCTGGATTTGTCTTCATTTTGCATGCAGACTAGCAAAGCTAATGATCACTTATCTAGAGCCACAGAAAAATATGGCTCTATCCTAGACATCGGGCTTTTCCTCCACTGTTACCTCCAGTAACTCTGGTTAGAGGTACTCCAACATACACCAGCTGAGGGTATTCACAGTTGCACACTGAGAGTTGTCTCTACATTGCATGCTTGGAGATCATCGGCAGCTCCAGGCAGCACGCAACTCTTCTCAGCTGATACTCCACGATATTTACAAGGGCAGCAAATGCCCGTTTTCCTTGGTGGCTCCCAGCAGACTTACATGACAGCAATGTGAATGGAAAACAAGCTGTTGTCTATCAGTTTGGGAGAAGATATTTTTACTTTTTGCAGTTCCTCATTGAGCAGGCAGGTGTGGTAGTTGCCTGTAGATGTGATGTTAGAGATGGGCAAACAGAAGAGAAATAGCAGTCTGATAAAAATCACTTGGGAATACAGAAGAGTTAATACAAGCATTCAGTGGAGTTAATACATGTATCAAGTCAAGCAACTAGATTTGAGGATATAGCTTATCTGCATATGCTTGTTTCTGGGACTGGCATAAGCTCAGTGTGGCTGCGCGATGCTCTGGTATAAGATTTGACTCCTGACTACTTTTTAGCACTACATGGCCTGTCTGAGGATGCCAGAAGTCTTGCAATGAGCTCAGTATTCCTGGGAGCCAATCTGAACCCAAGCTTTAAGATATTTTTACATGTGAATGCCAAGCATGTCAAGGTGATAAGGTGCTTTTTTTTTTTTTTTTTCCCCCCGAGTCTGAGTGCAGGTTAAACATCTCATGCAGATACAAACAGTGCTATCACCAGCTGCCACTTACATGACTGGCTTCTGCAAAAAGCAACATGGGCCTTGTTTGCTTTCCTTGGCTCTCATTCAGAGATGATGGAAAGATGATGGACAAGCTTGAAACAAAGCCCACTGAAGAAGAGGTTGTGCTGGAGAAGGCTTTCATTTAATTGCCAGTGATTCCAGGTGTCCCCGTGCTCTCAACATACCCTGTGCTGTCTGTTTGGGAGAAAACGTTTCCATATCTTTCTGGTGCTACAAGACGGACCCCTCACTCCTGCAGTTTGGATGAGCACTGCTGCATAATTCAAAAATATTGTGGACTCTGCTTCTGGAAAAAAGTCATCCCTGGATCCAATTCTGCCCAAACATGAGGGGTGGATTCATCGCACCTGCCTTGGAGATATACAGAGTAGTTGTCTGCATTTGACAGATGTCTCTGCTCTAGGAGCAGACCGAGATTCAGGTAACGCTAAGTGATCTGCAGTGGTCATAAAGCTGGTATATGGTGAATAACCCTTACGTCTGAGTTTCATTGCAAGACAGCATCTTCAGCCTGCTTGCTACAGGTGCGTGATGCCACTCAGATGCAGACAGCAAACTGTGAGGTGCAGAGCCCTACTTCACAGTGAATTTGAGTCATCTTTCAGGGTGGAAACAGGAAGTTTGTGCTAAGCCTGTGCATTTACACAGCAACAACAATTGTAATGGCAACTCCACAAAGTGTGACATCTGAGCTCCTAGCAATAACCAGTGTAGATTATTGCAGATTTATGAAAAAAAACAAGTGAAGCCAGGAGGTTTTTTTTTTTCTTTTTTTCCTTTTAACTAGAGAGATCATGAGAAAGCAAGCTGTCATTTTTTTCAAAAAATAGGAATTTTCACAATAAAAATCATATTTTCCTAAATATATATATATATATTGGCAGCAAGGTTTGTCCTTCCCTCTAGACAAAGCCTGCCAGGCTGACAGAGAGCGCTCCAAGAATTCTTCACAGCGGAGTTCACTTATCTAAAGGTCTGCACACATCCGTTGTTCAGATTTAATTAACAATTGTAGGTCTCAGTTTACCTGGACCTCCAGGAAATCAGGCTATGGAGCCCCACAGCACCAGTTATCCACGTTGCCAGGTGAAGCAGTTCTCTGCTGGGCAGGTGGGACAGTGACTGAGATCCTACTACAACTTTGCAGCTTGCTGCAGTTGGACCTTCCACTGACGAAAGCCAGTCTGCCCTCTGAGCATCCCCCTCCCCTCCAACGCCCCAGGCCACAACCTGTGATGAGCACTGCAAGAGATGTTTCTGCTACCTGCTGGAAGAAGTATGTGTGCTGTGCCAATAACCATGACCAATTGGCTGGCACGTGAGCAGCTAACAATTCCCTCTCTGCAGCACTTTTGACATTGATTTGAAGAGTTGGATTCTGCCTGGAGATTCATAGATTGTAAAGGAGGGGTTGGTGTGGCATCTTACCTGTCTTAGGGAGTAATGAAGTCCGTAAGACTGTGGGGAATTAATCCTTGAGTGAGACAGAGACTATTTTGTAGTGTGTGAGCATCCACAAATGCACGCAAATGCACACCTTTTGCGAGCCATTCCAATGAGCCGCTTCCCTCCTGGTGCTCAGTCCATCCCTTCTTGCTCATATGAAGCTGTACATTCTCACCCTCCACTTTCACTCCATCTTCACTGGCACGTGAAGGCATGCGGTATTTCTGCTGTATGTATCTAAGAGATCATATCTCTGGGGGAATCTCCACAAAGACCCTCCTATCTGTTTGGTCGTTGTGTGCAGGGCTCTTCCCTGAGCCCCCACTGGGATGCTGTCCATCTCCTTTAACCACCATCAATGGACACAAAGCAGCAGCCAATGCAGCAGAGTTGTAACCTATTCACCTCTGCACAATTCTCCCATGTAGAGATGCTCACCATCGTAACAGAGTGGCCCTGTAACATGGCGTTGCTGTTGATAACAGCTGGCCATAAGCTTTTTACTGGGTCTGTAAAGCCTCTGGACTGGTCAGGACTTCTCTGTCTCAACTTTTCCTTGCCTCTTTGGACCTTTACTTCACTGTCTTTTGCTGTGACATCAATTTAACTAATGTACCTGGTGTCCTTGGCTACTGTATTTTACTTTTGTTGCTTTCATGTGCTACAATCAGATTTTTTTATAGATGGCAGTAACAAGCTCTTATTCTGGGCAGAATGAGATGTTTATGACTCTCAAGCAATAGTTTAAAGTAAAGAAATATAAGTCAGGTAAGATGGTAGAGGCTTTGAGAAGTGGAGGGATGGGATGGGGCATACAGGAGTACAGGCATGGCATGGTAGGAGGTGGGGCATGGCCTGGCAGGGCAGAGGAGACATCACGGCTACAAACAACTCACCAATGATCAGTTAAAAAAATTAAATAAATTAAAAAAAAAAAAAAGCAGACCTGGAGCTGGAGAAAACAGGTTTTAAAAAGAACAAAGAGAACAAGGAAGTACCATCTACTATATGACAAGGGCACCACATACATTGAATTTGGATGTAACTAAATGCCACATGTTAGGTAGGTAGCTAACATATAGCTGTTAGCTGTTAGCATGTTAGTGGACACAAAAACATTCCCATGTGGATCCTGGAGACAGAAAGAACAAAGCAGCAACATGAACGTCCCAAAAGAGGACTCCAGGGGTTCACAGCCATGGTGTTATCCTCTCCAGCATCTGAAATTACTGACTCAAAGATCCAGAGGAATGATGGAAGGGGGTGCAGAACTCCAGGAGAAAGGACAGAAATTAAGAAATGTGTGTGCATTGCAATTTTAATTGCATTATTAGTATTAGAGTAATAAAATATTAGAGACTTTTTTTCTGTAAATAAGTATTCTAACTGCATAATTATTCTTTCTATTTCTGCAATAGTTATATCTAGACTAATGATGATTTTTCCGTACACAGATCTTGAGAAAAATGCTCCCTATCTGTTCTTGGTGCCAGACATCACAGGAGCCTTGCTGCAACCCCAGAAGGAGAAGGGGAAGCTAATGAAGAAATACTAACCTGCACTCAGGGCGTTCTGGAAGTGTTGATCTCACTCCCATCACTGCTCTATCCTGGCAGAATTGGAAGGCAGCTCATTTTTCCTCTGTCCAGACCTGGGAATGCGAAAGCTATCGAGTTTTATTACATGGAAGTGGACTGGAGCATGCTTGAAGGACTTGACATCTCTTTATGCCAGCTTGAAAGCGCTGGAGGTTGTTCTCTCTCCATTTTCCCTGCATCAAATTGGAAAATTGCTTCCCTGCTACACATGAGTAACTTAGAACATATGTCCTCATGTTTATGCAATGTTGAATTATTATAATGATAGAAATGTTAAATTATTCTGGGCTAAATCTTTGTTTAGAGGTTAAGCGGAGCCAGGCCACCATTATACCAGTTTGTGCCACTGTTTGGAAGCACTTCTTAAACACTAAAACAAAATAGTACTGAAAGTTCAGTGCAGGTTTTTTGTGTTTTGTGTGTGTGTGTGTGTGTGTATGTATTTTTGTTTGTTTGTTGTTAGTGGTTTTTTTTTTTTTAAAGAGTTGTTCTAGCTATGACAAAGCTTTTGCAAAAGTTGCTTCTCACTTCTGCAAGGTTATAGAGCTGTCTGGAAGAGTTTGAGAACTAAATTTTCAGTCAAGGAAAACTGAAGCAGAGTTGGAGAAGGAGGTGGGGGAGAACATGATTTGCCCTATTTCTAGACTAGTGCTGCCAAATTCCTAGGGTGTTATGTAATTAGCATGCTATCCGAGTGCTCTAATCATGACAGCACGTGCTTTCTTGCCATACCTTAGGCAGTACTGCAAGTTTTTATTCATTCATAACATATTTTAAATCTGCAGTTTACAAGTTTTGTTAAGAA
>VXAL01000609.1:170442-267197 GCA_013399475.1 Chauna torquata | reverse complement strand
TAAGGAGGGAGAAAATTTGGAATTTTGTTGTTGTAGTTGTTGTTGTTTCCAGGTGAGCTTTTTTTCCTCTCTAACCCCCTTCACATTTTCCTGGATGCTTCTGCTTGGTTACAGCACAGGTGCTCTGTGGCTTTGCTGCTGGCTAAAAGTGTGGTTTGTGGTGTGCCTGTGTTCAGTAGGATACATGTTTCTGGGGGTTGTTTTGGACGTGAAGAGTGCTCCTAAGATACCATCCCTGCCTCAAAAATCTCACAGATATCTTTATAGATAATACAGCTTATCCCTTGAGTCATCCACACATAAAATATATATGCAAACTATTTCCTCTCTGCCTGTCCCATGTTTCCTGGTAACATGCCTTTGTCAGGTCCCTAATACAGTGAGGTTCCCATATGACAATTAATGGGGATATAAGAGATAAGTAACACCAAGGAGTAGGAAGTAACCCAACCAGATTTCTCAGTGTTCAAATCTCGAGACTTTGCACTGCAGATTTTGAAATCCCCTTTACCAAGGTTACTCTCACACTGTTTAATAAGCTCTTATCTAGTAAACCATATTAGGGTTGCAGGCCTTAATCCGATGAGATTAGGTCAGGGGGGATTTCTTCAGCATTTTAGTATCCCAGGGACAGAACATCCAGGGCCAAACCCGGAGATACAATGATGAAGTGATGAAAACTAAACTACAGTGCAGAGCAGACTGAGTCCACTTGCTTGTGGTTAGCCTGGCCTCCCACAACCCGCAGCCCAGCTGGAGTTGAGCTCCTTGCTTCATCCTGGCTCTGATCCACCAAGCACTCCCAGGGTGACAAGCACAGTCCCAATATTTCACATTTAAGGACTTTGAAAGTCAGACCTGCCATGCACTTTCTCAGCATCTTCCCCAAGCTGTGCANAGCCTTCCTAGGGTTTTCATAGGAAGATTTTTTTTTTTTAAAAGAGAGAAGCTTCCTTCTATTAGCCAGGCTGAAAGTTTTTGTGTGAGCAGCCTGCATTCGTTAAGGCATCTCAGCTCTGGGGATGGGATTGATGTCCAGAGAAAGCACAGCTGAAGAACAGGAATCAGACCCATACTGTGATCAATTCCCCAGAATTAGGTGAATCTGGGTGGTATTCCCAATTTAATGCCAGGAAGGCAGTTGGGCCTCTGTCCTCCAAATCACCAAAACACCCGGCTACAAAGCTGCTGCCCATTTATGGGAGTATGTTAAAAGGCTGATCTGTCTTGCAGCTGGAATATCTTTTGCTGTGAAGTTTGCATTGAAATTGAGGTATTTACAGTGTGAAAAACTCCACAGCTATGCACAGCCTCTCTTCAAGGCATCTAACATAGTTTTTCTCCCTTCAGCTCCTCTCTTTTTCCCTGCTCCTTGCTCTTGCAGAAGTTCCTTCTGGGTAACGGGATTGAACTCACCAAATCTATGTACAGAACCGTTGCTCATGCAGAAATTGTATGCATGGAGTTAAGTTTCCAAAATCTGTTCAGAACTAGGATTTCCATAGTTAATATTCCCAATTAATGGAACACTTTAAGACCTTCCAGAAGTTCCACACAAGCTACAGAAGCACCAGTTACTAATTACTCTGCAAAGGTCATCTGAAGTTGGAGAAAGCAGCTATTTAAATCCATAAAACAGCAGGTAACAAGTAGAAAACCTGTGCATCTTATTGAAATTGGGGTGAGGGAGAGGCATTGTAACAGGCAGAGAAAAGACCTTGGATTTCAAAGGATGCAAGGGCAGAGTTTAATTCACTGTTGGGCTCAGGTCCCATTTTAGATGTTGGCATAAGGACCCAGTATGTAACTCATGCCTGGGTGATATCGATGGTCACACTGTTAGAAATAAACTCTTTCTCCCTCTTTAGACCGTAAAGGCTGGGTTTCTCATTTGTACTACACTGTAAGCACCTATCACAGTTGGCCTTAAATCTAATGAGATCTTAACAAACTATGAGTAATAAATCTCAATGAGAGCAAACCAGCGCAGTCTCTGCAAGCCAGGCAGGCTGTGCACACAAGACCACTGGAACATTTCCTTTCTTGGGGAAATGCATTTTTCCCCAAAGGTGAGATGGAAACACTTCACCCTCATCAGAGATCTCAGAGGCTTCCTGCTCAGACCTGTGGCCATCCCCTCCTCCCACAACCAGCCCAAGGGGCAGATCCTTGCACAAGCCCCCACCGCCTTCCCCAAGCAATTCCTGAAAGCCTCACAGTTATCAGGGAGCAGGGGGGGCTGGAAACACGACCTCCTTTGTTTAGTCTCAGTGAATGCGCAGCAGGAAAACACCACCATCCTGTTTTCAAGGCACTAGCACGCAAATAAGAATGGAGGAAAAATACAGCGGCCTCTCTGACGGCTGTGATTAATCCTTATTGTGTCCCACATTGAAGAGGTGCCAGAGGCGCTGCCTGCCCACTCCTGCCCCCCAGCCTGGGGAGAACCCACCAGGCTGAGCATATGGGGCAGCGCACAGCCTGTGCATCGGGACAGGAGGATGCGTGCGAAAGTAGCAGTGTGTCCTGGGGTGGATGCACTCGTGAAGCCCGGTGACCGAACAGCCAAGGGCACACAGTGATGCAATTGGACTGTCAGCAGCACCAGGAGCACGTGGGAGGGATGGAGCGGCTCCTTCTGTGTGCTTGTCTCTGCCCTTGTCCCACTGCTATCTCCTCACCACCCCTCGCTAGCTCAGGCCCAGGGAATGGCTGGTTTGCTGGGTTTTGTTCTCTCTAAGCAGGACAACTCTCATGGTGAAATATTGCTCAAGTCAGCATGGCTAATGCTGTCGGCTTGTGCAGAGCTGAGCCATCTCATAAGCTTGGCCATGCAAATCATAGCCAGCATATTCAGCCTGTACGCAAACCTGCAAAAGCACCCTGAGCTGCAATGAACTCAGGATCTGTCTTTATGTAGAAACAGTGGTGGAAAAGGGGCTGACACTGTGCTCCTTCCTCCATGGCTAAAACAGGGTGACACGCATTTGCACAAGACAAGCCAAAGCCTGAACCATGCCTCAAAATCTCTGGATGTGCTATAAATCTAGAGTAGACTCTTCTCTGCCTTGCACTTGTCTATGGTCTCTTTTGCAGCAAAGCCCCACACTTCTGTTGCAGCCTGAGCTGTCACGCGCGTGAGCTGTCCTTGTGGGCTGCCTTTGCGGTGTCCCTGGACCTGCCAGTGGTCTGCTGTGTGAGTTTGGAAGAGCCTTTTAGCCCCACTGTCAGCCAGGTATGCTAAATACCTCAAGGGGTGGGAGATAGGCAGTCTTATGAATGTGACATATTAATGTAATAACAGCGCTTGGAAGGTCTCCAGATCCTTCCAATCACGTTCCTAACTTGCAAGTCCCACTGTGTGGGGTAAAACACGCTGCACACCTGTGAGACAGGAAACAAGCTTCCTGCTTTACAGGCACAGAGAACAGCTTTAAAAGTCTTAAACTGGGAATGGAAACCATGTCTCCAATCCTCCAGCCCAAACCAGCCAAGAGACAGAGACAAGGACGAGCTGCCACCATAGATGGCTACCAGGGAGGCGGAGGGGCAGGGTCACAGGGCTATATTCTGCACAAACGTTTGACCACAAACTTGCTTCCTATGTGCTTGTGTTTCCAGAAGCGTAAATGGATGAGAATCTGGTCATCTCCTTGGACTGCAGGCACTTTGGGCAGCAATGGTCTCTGAGCTATGAGTGACTGTCCAATGGGGCCCACACGCCTGACCAGGGGCCTTTGGGTCCTTCCACAATACAAATGATAGACAGCCTAATTAATAGTGATACATATTCCTGAGGTGGTGAGTAGCTTTATCAGTGTTTGCAAAAACTGGTCTGAGTTATTTGTATTAACCAGGAAGTGTGGCTGCTGAAGCCCCACCAGTGCAATCACAGAGCAGGATGTACCATAGTTACATTAGGGGTTGGCATACTTTGTACTGATATAGATCTCTGTAGTCTGCAGCCTCCAGAGATTTTTTTGTATTTAAACAGTGAGGAGAATGGGATACAAGTTTCAGATGTGTTTATATCCCATAGAGGTCAAAGTCTCAGGTTTTGACTCACAAATGACCTTCCCGTGTGACACCTGCACTGTACAGGTGGCAGTGTGATATCCTGTGTCCTTGAGCATCCCTGGGTCTTCTCAGCAGTCTCTACCCTTTTCTTAATGTCAGGTTACTGGTACTGAGGTGGCAAGAGGTGTTGTGGAAACAGGGGGACATGGCACACTCCTGCTTACTTGATAGATAGACCAAGTGATTATAAATCCGAGATGACCTCAGTAGACAAAACACATCTAGGTGAAAAGTAAACTGGAAATGAGCTGCATGTTTCAAGCAGAAGAAAGGATTGTGCAGGAGTCAGTGACATAACTCCGTGAGTCTTTAAGACAAGACCCACAGCAAGTCAGCCATGAACTCTTTGCCTCGGCATGGGGATCACCGAGTGACATTCCAAGACTGCACTATTTGGGAAGGTCAGATGACATAATTATAGTGGTCCCTTCTGACCTTGCAATCTACAAATCCTCATAATTTGTAATCAGGATACAAATTATTTGCCTTCTGAGTTGAGGAAGGAAGTCTTCTGCATCACCTATCTGCTCCAAAACATCCGCTGTTTCACAACTGGCTAAGTGCAACATGCAGGATTTTCACCGTCCACTGAAGGCTGCAGCTCAGCAGTGTACACCAGTTGCTTTTACCAGGATGGCTGGTCAGATCCAGCCTGGCATACCCTGCCACACTGTTTGTGATGCATGCAAAAGTTCTGTTTTGGGAGGAAATACACTTTCTACAGATTATTATGACCTGAATAATTCTGGCTCTCCCTCTCATCCTGTTATAAGTATGGTTGAGGAAAACCAAAATGCAGCCAGCGCATTTCTGCAAAATGGACCACCCCATTTTTCAAAATTTTGTCACACAAACACACCTCCCACAAAGACAAATAGCAAGTTTACAGCTACTTAGTAGGGAGCAACCACTGCAACCACTATGTCATAGCCACAGCTATCTGTACTGCATGAAGAGAGGCACAGGGGAAATGACCATGCTTCAGAGCTTATCAGATACATCCCACTCTGCACATTCAACCCTCCAAAACTGCCCTGCATCCCAAAATGAGCAGAAACACCATGGCTACACGACATCTCATCACACAGCCCTACTCCAGCAATGCCCTATGCGCTGTCTCATTGGAGACATGCTTTTCCCCATGGAGCATGTAGTGTTATGCACTCACAAGCACCACACCAGCCCTCAGTGTTAATCACACTGAAGAGTGGAAGAGCTCACCATGGTGATCATTTTTGGAGCCTCAACACCTGTCCTTTAGTTAAATGAAGCAAACAAGCATGGGAGAACTGGGCCTTGTCCACCTCCTGAGATTTACATTTGGATTTATTTGCCCTCTACATTCCAAAGTGATTTGATTTTAATTCCCACTGTAACTACCTGACAAAGTAGAAGTAACAGTGCTAACCCTGCGTTCCTTCTCTGTCTGCTGTGCAACATGAGAAAGGGAGGAGGACTGCAGTAAGTAGTTGCAATTTAATTTTCAAGCTATGTAGAGCAGACAGGACTGTAGAGGTTACAGGACTGTAGAGGTTACAAGGCTGCGGTCCTGGAGGTGTGCACAAAGGGCAGGAATGTGGCTGGTGATTAAAGGAGGCTTTTGCAGGTGTCAGTGTGCCTGCAGCATGGCTCTCATCTGAGCTGGCTCTCATTACTTCCGGAGGCACCTCCAGAGGATGTCGTCCCAAGGCCATATCTGGTGTAGCGAGGCTGAATTATCTGGAAGTACCCGCCATGCTATTGCCTATATATGTCCAAGAGGAGCGCTCTGGGCCAGACCCTTAACCATGAGCTGGCTCCAGTGATGTGACCTCAATGAATCGTACCTCGAGAGATTAAATTCACAATTTCCTCACTCTTCAGTGCATGTGCAGTTCTGAGGAAATCCACTTCACCAACCTTGACTCCGAGGTCTTTGTGCAGAGTATAAATAAGTCTGGGACCTTGAGGGAATGTGAGGAGAGAAATGGGAGTATTAGTCAGCAGCGCTCCTGGGGGCACTTACAGCAAGAATCCAGACAGTGTCTCCTCTGGAGAGCGTAGAAAATGCACTGTACAAAATATTTGTGCAGAGCAGGAAAACACTGCATTCTTTGGATGACAATGGCATTGTGTCACTGTCTGTGACCACAGCCATGACTCAGGCTGTTGCTGGGGAGCGAGAGCAGGGTAAGCAGGCAGCACTCACTGCCAGCCATGGCTTGTGCTGCTAACTGTACTGCGTGATTAGAAATTCCAAAGAAAACACAAGGCTATTGTTTTATTTATTTATTTATTTTTCTTAAAAAAAAAAAAAAAAGAAAAAGAAAAAAGTTCCTGACTGGTAGTCTGGCAGTGTGAATGTTGTTCCTGGGTCATGTGTACAAAGCACGAGCACACAGAGCTTACGTTCTCTGGCAGGGATGGACATGTTGCTTGCCGCAGTGTCCGAGGCAGCTGGCCAAGAGGCTTGTGGCAAGCAGCATCTGGCTGCATTACACCACAGCTTCCCAAAGCCCTGCTCCCAGGAATTTGCAGCACCTGCCCCCAGGTGTTATCACATATTTGAATTCATGAACCTTAAGAAGCAGATTCCACTCAAGCTTGCAAAAATTTGGAGAAAAGTCCTGGGAGCTTTCTTTTCCCACTTGCCTGCAGAAGATGCTGACACAGATGTTGCCTACACATCTTTCTGGTTGTCTCCACTCACCACAGGGACTGACCACTGCAAGGCTTTGAGCAGAGCAGACTATATCTGGGATCTGATCAGTGCTAGTGAGACTTGGAGTTAGCTAGGTTGAGCGTAGCTCTGTACTTCAGAAACCCCTGCACGTGTGCTTCAGGGGGCATTATCGTGGTGCCAAAGCTCTTGTTGGGAGAGGGCAGCTCTGCACCCTCCCTTGACTCTCAGCCTGTACGGGTGGTGGCAGACAAGCTGGCCTTGACTCTGACAGGAGTCAGATATTCACTCTGGGGAAGAAGTGGGATGTGTTCCTAGGTGATGAGCAACAATAAATCCGTGTGAGCTCTGAAAGATAACAAGTCTTAGTTAACAGAGAGGGAAAAGAAGCTAACCAGGGCAATGTAGTTAGCACCTGAATCTTTCACAGCTCACCGACCTCTGCTGCAGCCCAGGACTCCTAAGGACCAGCAGCATTCAGAGCTGTGTCTCCTTCTAGTGTTCTGTTTACAAATTAATTTTAGCTATTATCCATTCCTTGGAACTGCAGATTAGAAGAGATGTGAGTGAAACCCTCTGGAAGTCAAATGCATAGTGGACAGCAGGTAGCCCTTTGCCATGGGACAGCAAAAGCTATGGACAGATACTATGGCACCTGCTTCAGAGACTGCAGTTTGGAAACAGCAGTGCAAAGGTGGGCTGCATGCTGTTTTTGGCTGAGCACTGCCTGACTGCTGGCATGTGACCTCCTGTTGTCTCAGCTCTGGGGAAGCTGAAGGTGACAGGCACGCAGCCAGGAGACCCATCTACTCCAACCTTCTTCCTGAACAAAGGCAGATAACGTGCTGGAGGAAAGCAAGGGAGAATTAAGCCCTCCTTTCACCTGCTTCAGGGGAAAGTCATCTTGAGCTCAGCACTGTGGCAATAGAAGTGTTTTGCTGACCAACAGACTCTGCAGTAAAGCTAAAAAATGATCCCTAAAAAATGACTGCTCCAGTGGAAATATCTCCTTGTGCCAAGCCTCGCTGCAGGTTTCTCTTCTGGAGTGCAACGCAGCAGTTTCTTCACTGACTTGCTGGTGGAGAGAAATGGGGAAATATGTCTGTTTTCTTTCCTTATTTTCATGTGAATGGTGTGTTTTTGTATTGCTCTTGGAAACAATTGTCCTGAGCAGAGGGTGTGGATGGAGCTGGATTGAAGCACTGTAGGAAAACATCTTTATCCTTCACTCACAGACCAAGTTCCTCCCCCGTGTCTGTCAGGCAGGAAATAAAGGAAGCCTTTGAAAGCACCCGTGGAGTATTAACTATTGTGGTCCAGGGTGTAATGCTTTGGGAAGAAAGAAAGATCCTCAGCCCATCTTTACCTCAGCAGAGCGATGGCACTGGGCAAAGCTGCTCATCCCTCAGCTTACTTTTGTGTAAGAAAGAGAAGGAGGAACAAGATGTTCTGTCGGTGTGGGCTGGAACACAGTCCTTCTTTCGCCCCTGTACCTTAATGCTATGTCCAGGGAAATACGTGTGTTCCTTAAAGTTCCTGGCACTGATGGTGTTGTTGGCCTTCATGCTCTGCCAAGGAGTGTGCAATGTATTTTGGTGACAGTGACAGTTGTCATTTTCCTTTTGCCCTAAGGCATGAGGCTAATGGTATTCAAAGATGATATTTGCTCTGTGAGGGAAAGAAGATGGAAAAAATAATACACCTTGAAATGCACTTGGTAACCCACAACACATACCGGTAGGCGAGCACAGAGCAGTCCTTCTCCCACACCCCAGCCCAGACCCTGGGAAGGAGCTATCAGGGCAACAAGCAAACAGTCCTACAATGCCTGCAGCGAAGCGTGGACTGCGAAGCACTGATCTAGAAAGCTCACCTGAACACATCTAACGTACCTGGCTGCTGTGAGGCAAGAGGGAAACGTGGAGGGTCAGGGAGTGCAGGGCAGTGCGGCCATCAAACCTCACCTCCGTAAGAGCCAGCGTGATCTGGAAGTGTGTTACCTGTTGGTGCTTACGTGTCCATTCCCAATCTACAGCCCCCATCACGTGCACCCTCCCACACTTGGAGCAGCTTTTGGCTCTCTATGCATACACACAGACCTACACCTACACCTCCCTTCTCGTTTACACTGGATATAGAGCTTTGACAGTGTAATGAAGAAGGTTAGGGCAAATATTATGTGCTCTTCTTTTAAGACTCTCTAGTTACGATCTGCTGTCAGGGAACATGTGGTTGGGGTGTACTAGAAAGTACCTTTCTCTCCTACCCTCTAGACTGCCTGCAAGACCAAGGGCTCTGTACTGATTCTCCTTATTTAGGAGAAAATTAGATGGAAAAGATTTGCTGGAGGTGTCAGTTAAATGTATAAAGGAAACAAAAGGGCTGAGATTGGACCATCAGTGCTAAAGTCAATTAGTAAATAAAGATATAAACAAGTAGAACTTCAGATAAGATTACAATGATACATGAAACAGCCTTGGAAAGAAGGTGAGAGCTCACCAGTTCTCCACCTAACACAGAAGTGACACATTCAAGATTGTGCCCACAACTGCTGTTAATGTAAAGTCACCTCCTCCTCAAAACCCTCCTCGTCATTTTGCTGTGGATTTTGATTCAAAACTCACCCCAAATTTCAGGCAGAACACTTCAGAAACCACAAATTATTTATTCTTGGTTTTCTGACACAGGAAAACAGGAGGGTCAGGTGTATCCTGAGAAATGCAGTCAGAAAGCCTCCAGAACTTGAGAAGTCTTCACTCTGCAGAAAAACTAAGGGAAGTACCCACATTTATATATATTAATGATTATCCCTGTAGTGTCTGGATTCTCCCCTAGTTCAACTAGCACACTGGCATGGAGCAGAGGTAAGATCATAGACTGGAGCAAGCACTTGCAAGCTGAGATAAACATCAGGGGCAATCTCTGGAGATCCAGAGGCACAAGTGATGCGGCTACAAGCTCCTTTGTCTTTGTTTTTTTCTTAGCGGGGTATCCAGGGTATTCATTCCAACTGCTTGCTGTTTCTGTAGATGCTTGACTTTGATGCTATGAATCCTCATGGAGTTACTCACCTCTCTCCCATGACTGATGGTACAAGGAATTTCAGTTTCTGGTTTTGTTTGGTTCACATGTAAATCTGCCATTTTCCTCTGCTCTAACAGTCACCAGACAAACACATTCCTCTGGGGAACTCATGCATGTGCAGAGCAGTAGAGCTCAGCTCAGCAGACACTGTGCCTTCAACATGCTGCAGCTGCTCTGGTTGGACTCTGAATTCCAGACTCTCTCCCTACATCCTTTTCTTCTCCCCACTCAGAGACAGCAATCTCCTCAGACCCATTTTTACTGATGAAGTGGGCCAGTCTCTTCTGCTGAAGACCCATGGCTTTCCCTGGGGCACCCAGCCTTCCCACAGACTCCAAGAGTCTCCTTGAATGAAAGCAGTGAGGGCATCTCCTACGGGAGTTGAATCTATTTCCTTTGGGTGTTGCTCCCATGCCTGGAGAGGAGAAGGAAGATCTGGCAGGGTATGGCAGGTCATCCTTCTCCCTGTGCCTGGGCTCCCCTCAGGGCAGAATGGAAGAGGTGGAGGGAGCTGCTGAAGCTGAGAGCTCAGCACATCGCCTTCACTCTCCCAGCCAAGGTCCTCCTGTCACCGCCTCTCCAGGAGTGGGAGCTGGACCCACTGGGGCGGGGGCGGGAGGTTGTTTCTTTTGAAGCATGGCTGCAGAGAGGAATCAAAGCCAATTCCTCTGAGCCACAAGAAATACAGAAGGTGTGAGAGTGCATCTCCATGCAGTGCAGCTGGAGGGACGGTCCTCTCACCAGCTCCTCCATTCCCCAAGACATGAGGAGCTGAGCAGGAGATCCCCAAAACCCTGCCACAGCTGTGGTGACACTGATGCCAATGCGCCAGGGAGCAAAGACTTCTGAGAAACCCTAGACTCAGCCAGTTGGCTTGTATATGGGTACAGTGACATGCACCAATGTCAGGGAGAGGGTTGCTGTGACGATGAAGGGACTGGAACATCTTTCCACAGAGGAGAGGCAGAGGGAGCTGTGACTGCTTAGCCTGGAAGTAGGAAGACTCAGGGGGACCTCAACGATGGTTTTAAAGACCTAATGGGAACGAATGAAGATGCAGAAGCTGGACTTTTTTCAGCAATGCCCAGCGACAGAACAAGAGGCACAAACTGAAACACAGAGAATTCCCTCAGAACTTGAAAAAGCACTTTTTCTGGCCTCGCTAGCAATAAACACCTCAACTCCCGAAAGGGGCTCGTGGGACTGACTGTCCTGGGGACACCCTTGGGGAGGGCATTCCAGAAGGGAGCCAGGACTGAGCTGGGGTGCTTTGTCCCCTCTCAGCCAGAGATCTGGATGATCAGTGATGAAATGCTGGAGTGCTCCTCAGCACAGCGTGCTGACCTTTTTCTCGGCTCTTGGATACCAATGAACAAAGAAGGATTTTACCACAAGAGTCTCACAGATAATAAATGTGTTCTACTTTTAGCTACTGTAGGCAGTTAGCTTTGTCTGGGATGTTAGTCGGCCACTATAGGAACCCACATCCTCCTTCTCCAGGCCAGACAGGCATTCTGAGGCATATCCTCCAGTCGCTTCTGTGCCCTGAAAGGCAATGCACCTTGTATGTTCTCCACAGTGCAGATGAGGACCTGATTCTCTGTTTGGACCCAAGTGGGCTTCTTCTTGCTCTCTCCCTAAGCTTCAAGTCCATAAGAATTCCCTGTTCTGGATGTGTGTTTGCTGCCTTCTCCATGTTCCTGCACACGCTCCCCACATACCTAGTGCCCAAGACCCTCCACATATCCTAGCTGTTTCTCATGGTCCCTTGCTTTTGCAGGGAAACAGCAAATAGTGATCCTAGATGGGGTAAGAGATGCTGAAGCAGGTGGTGGGCATCAGCACCAACCTAGCTGAAAGGTCCAGCAGAGCCCTCACAGGGTGGCAAGGTGGGATCTCTCCACATGTACATTCTGTCTGAGCAGGACTCAACAGCTCTAATGATGAGAAAGGTGCAGCATGCAACCCTCAAGCATGCCTGATCAATGGGATTTAGTCTCCCCTGGCCATGTGGCTCTGTTACTGTGGGCTGTTCCCATATGGAAGTGTTTTCCCTCCCTCGCTGTCCCTATGGATAAAAGGGACTTGACCACACGAATATTCATTTCTCTGTTTCTCCATACTCAGTCTCTATTCTGCATTCACAGTCTGCCTAGATACAAATGCAGGCAGTGGTGGTGTGTTTGTGGGTGGGCTGTGTGATCTCCTTGCACCATTTGCTGTCCTTGCATGGGACACCGGCCACCCAACAGCCCTCGATGCAGCTTTGGCTCACTACTCCCTCCTGTGCAGGGCTGCAGCACAGAGCTTTGTCCTTGCTGGTCCTGAGATTTTCTACCTGAGCACGGTCTGTCCAGCCCTCCCAGATGAGTTATACAGTTTCCCAACCTATTTCTTTTTAGCTTTCTGTTTTTTTCAGCAGGTTATTTGTACTCCCCCAAAGCAGTGAGACAGAGGTCTTTGGCCAAAAACGCTACTTTATCTCACAGGCATAATTACAGTCATTTGTCTGGAAAAATTGACTTTCAGTGAAAACAGACCTCTCTAACAAGAAAGACTTTAATCATGGATTGAAAAATCTACTGAGATGAAGTATATGCTAATATATGTGTTAGCATATGTATGTTTCTATGCAAGTATGTTCATGCATATAAATAACTATGTTTACTAAGTTGCTTTAAGCTGCTTTACAATACAGCCTGAAGTTATCTTATCTATACTTCTGATGAAAATAAACAGAGGTATCCAAACATCAAAACAATCCTGCCAGAGGAGTTCCTTATCAGGTCTGTTTTCCCCCACTGACCCAGTTAAACCCTCAGTAATTCATTAATTTCCTAACCATGGCTTTTAGAACTACAAACCAACTTTCTTATTAGCATATTTTTGATCCTGTAAAGCTGCAATTCCCTAATGTTTTGTTTGCCTTCTGCATCCTGCAAATACGTCCATCAGTTCAGCTTTGGCACTGTGTGCGTACCTCTGCTAATTATCACCTCTTTACCCACACATTTCTTCCTTAGCTAGATAGTTCAAAGCCTCAACAGAAGGAAAGCCCAAATAAGAAACTATCTCAAGCCTGACAGCATTTCCACCGCTTATATTTTGACTGTCCCCCAAACAGGAAATAAAAGGGGCAAGGTCCCAGGATCTCCCTGACTCTGAGCTCCCTGCTCCATTCCCCAGGTATGGAAACGACCCTGAAGTTTCCTGTCCCATGGTAAAGATTCCTGCTTTATTATCTGCCCCCTCCAGGTGAGACGGAATGGGAGAGTGCAAGAAAAGCCAAGGAAAAAGAGGTCTGGATGCACACTCCAGCCACCCAGCTGTGACAGTGGGTACCATACCTAAGAAGTGGAGAGCTGCTCCATTCAGAGTGTGTATCTTTCCTCTCCATCCCTACCCTAGTAAGACCGTGTCATGCTGGCCCAGTGGGGACATCACCTAGCTGTCCAGAGCAGCCAGGTGCTTGGGAAGGATAGGACTCCCAGGAAGTCTGGGGATCCCTATGCAGCCTGGCTCCAGAGTGTAGTTCAATCCTTCTCCACCAGACCTTCTGCTGGGGATCTTTCTGCTCATGCACAATCTGTCTCCCACCCCTCTCATCCAGGCTCTGTGGTTTTCACACTGCACTCAGAACAAGCTAGACCAGCACACTCAAACCACCACTGCAAAATATCTACCCCTTTTGCCTTGTGTTCCCACAGAAAGCCCTCCAGGTCTGAATGCCAGCAAAATGAAATGCTGGTCCCTGTTTATAACGCCCCTATCAGAGCAAGGTACAGGGTGGGAATGCACTCTTTAGCCTGGGGGCATGTAAATTCCATAGTCTAATCCCAGATAAGATAGGAAACTTTCCTTTTCAGTTAAACAGTACTCTCTGGACACATTCTGCTCCTCCTCCCTCTGCCTCACTATTAAAACAATCCATGACTTTATCAGAGGGACCCAAACAGGCCATCCCTGGACACTTCTGACACACCTTTTTCTGGGACCTTGTCCATGCACATGACATTGTCACAGCTTGGTCTCTGTCAGCCGTTCATTCTGTATTCACAGTCAGCATCTCCATTTCAGCCCTGTAGTACTCTCTGTTTCTGCTCTAAGACGATTCATCACCCACTCTAAGGACAACAGTGGAGACCTTCTTTTCCAGAGCAAAAAAAACAGGAATGAGTCAAACAGTAGGGCTCCAAGGACTCTGAGTAAACAGTGTTCTCAGCTCTGGAAAATGCCATCTTCTTAAGATGTGTTGGAAAACAAAGGTTATCCTGTTCACAGGAGCTCTGCAAACCCAACAGCTGCATTACTACTAGTGCCAGCAAAGCTAATAGGAGTTTATAAACATCTACCTTTTAAAATTCACTTGTGTATTAGAAATCTTATTAAAATCTAATTCTTCACAGAATATTTGAACAAGGCTGGAGACGGCACTTGCAGGCATTAGCAAAGGAAGAGATGTAACAAAAAACACCATAAAGGTGTTGAAAGCCAGGTGATACTTCCATAGTGAATTGGTCATTCTTCGGCAACCAAGTCTTCCAAAGAGTTTACAGCCAAATAACCAAGTGTTTGGGATCCACCTGTAGAAATGTATTTATACAACTCTCCACACCCAGCAGGCCAGAACACTTTGGACTAAGAAAGGCTGAAGTGCTTATAAGAAAGGAGAGTGGCCACGCAAGTCACAAAACTGGGCTCTGCTGACCATAAATGCAGATCAACAAGTTGCTTTCACCAAGGCTTTCTGCTTTATAAGGTAAATGTTCTTAACTTTCTTGTGACCCTGCAGTAAAGAAGATAAATATCCCTTCAAAATACAGAGGATACAATGCACAATTCTCCCCAGGGTGGCCCCATTTTTCATGATGATTATTCTAGCTGCATCTTCATGATAAAGGGTTATTTTAAGGACAACATAAAAGATGTTCATATCTGCTTTGATATAAAGACATAAAAAATACCCTCTCAGCCCAGAGTCTCCTGTTATCACTGCTTCTGAACTTCCAGAGAATATTTCTTACCTGTCTTTAAGGTCTAGCATTACCTCAATGGCTCTAAGCAGGAGTCCTCATGGAAGGGACTTGGGTATTAGTGATCATAGCTTAGACTCCACAGAAGATTATCTCATTTATTTTCATATTTACACCCTGTTGGGCCAGAAGATAAGTCTGTTATCATTGATCAAAGATAGATTTAAATTAGTGGCTTCATCAGCCTCTGTTCTTATGGAGATCAATCCAGGGAGATGGAGAGAAAGCCAACCAAAACAACAGACTGCACGGTGGAATAGGAACAGCACTAACATTTCTGCAAGCTGTTGGAAAATGCAGGGACTAGGAAATTATTTGCCCAGTCATCTATATGTGAAGAAAAACCTCAACAACCAGCAGAAAAATACACAGAAAAGAGATGCAATCAGAAAGATGGCCTTGAATAGCAGGAGGAACAAGGGAACTCTTTGATAACTGAAATTCACTGGAAACACAGGCATACACAGCATATGTTCCAAGTGCCTTCTAGGAAATAAAATGGTGTTCCTCTTCCTTGTAAATAAACAGAATTGCCCCAGAGAAGTACTTTAGTACACATTACCAATTTCTTCTTATAACAGACACAAGAGCATCTAGCAGGATCTGGAAATCTGGAAAGAGGTAGACATCACAAGCTGGAAAGACTTAGTACATCGAGCTTACATTTGGTTTCTAGGCATATCTTTTCTATTATTTCATTTGATGATCTGGAAAATCTCACTGTAGACTCTAGGTCTTACCAATCCACCCACAAAATATGGGTAATTTTGATCTCCAGTAGCTAGAGATGTCTTGTACCAGCAAAACATTCTTAGTGACTAGCTTAGTACCACAATCCATTTGTTAATCTACAATTTTTTTTCAATGCCTCCTCATTTTTTTTTCTGATTTATTTGTTGAATTCATTCTGAACGCAAAAACAATTTCATACCCATGACATATACACTTTTAACAAATTCCTGTTCAACAAAACTTCTTTATCCCAGTCTGGTTACTCTTACCACATGCTTGTAAGCATTGATTTCTGATAGGATTCACAAAATGAAACCCTATCATCTGTAGCAATATATAAAATACAAGGTATACAGGCTAAAGATAACAAGCTGCAAAAGGCAGGTTGTGTGCATGACAATTGCTACTTTAAGATTCAGTTCCACCTTTACTCCTAACTATCCCAGGTCTCAGAAAGATGCTGCAAGAAACTCTGGGAGAAACCACAAATAGATAGTTCCCAAAGAGGGAATGAAGATNCCGCCCCTAACTTGTGATTAAGAAGCTAGGGCCAGGTCTGTAAATAAGTTCCACTGAAATCAAGGGGACTTAAATCCCTAAATATTTTTGATGATCTTGGATTTAAGCCCAGAGCAAAGCTCACTGAAGCCAATGGAGCATCGCCAATTAACAACAATGGGCTTTAGACTAAGTGCTTAGCAAGACAAAAAACAAACAAACAAACAAACAAAACCTAATGTTACCATCAGCTAGCAAAAACTTTTTCTGTGTCTCACTGTATCATACTCTAATGATAGTATCGTTTCTTAGGGTGATAATGGCTTGTTATCAGATGCAAAGACACAAATAGAAAAAATGTTATGAGCTAGAAAAAAAGTTATGATACTGGTAATTAGTCACGCAACACCATTAAGAATAATCAGCTGGAATTATACATCAAATGAGAGCAAACAGAATATGCAATAGTCTCCTAAGGGAAGTGGTAGAAAGAACCAACAATTGAGTCTTATACATAGGGAGCTGGAAAACACACAGCAAAGATTACTATTTGCTAGTCGTATGACGGCAATTGAGGCCGTATCAAGCTGATGAAAGCTGTGCATGCACATGGTAAGAAAAGACCTTACCCCAAAACCTTTCCATTCAAAATAGGAAAAAAGAATAAGAAAAAAAGAGTCATAGCATCTCTGTCTTACAGGATCATTCACATTGGACATCATTCTAATAAGCTTAATTTTCTTCTTACTTCTTTGTCTAGCATTTCATCCAGGAGATAGTCTATACAGAAGCATTAATGGTAACTGTGTTGTAGCAATAGAATAGCCTGTTGTGAATAATGTCAAAATTATAAAAGCTTTGTCCTGTTCCAAAAGTTATAAAAACTAATACAGGACTCATGAGTAAAAAGGGTCTGTTCTGGATTATGCAGAAGGCCAGAAAGGAGTAGGATGCAGTCTGCAATTACAACACCTAAATGCCAGTGAACCCATGTGCACTACATTTCTAAGCTTATATTAAAGCCAGTGGACATACAGACTGCACTTCTGTTTCCTATACACAGACATCAACTAACATGAGACATATTAAGGTATCCCAAGCACCCACAAGGAGCAAATATATCATAAGAGACTTGGATAATTGTGGCTTCTGCAGTGAGAGATGGAGACTGGATGGGATATACAGATCATTTTAAATGGCACTAGCCGGTTATGTGTAAGCAAATGAGTTGAGCTCTTAGTCAATGGAGCCTAAAGAGAAAGCCACCCGACCATCCGGTATCTTTTTAGGGTGTACTGCATCACTCTGAACTCAGCTGATTTACTGACTACCTCCATTGGCTATAATCACACCTTAGACTCTTAGCTCATCTACAGCATCTTAGATGTGGACACCTACATTTAGTTGTCTTATTTAGGATCTGAATTTCTTCCTAGAGACCTGTTCATGATCTTTGGCCCCACAAACTATGGACATGGGCAGTTCAGTCCAGTAACCTGCACACGGGAATCTAGCCCCACTCAAAAGGCTAGGAACAGCTCACCTGTCCACCAGCTGCCAGCCAAGAAAAGAAAGGGTCTTCTGTGGACACTCTGTCATACCTGCCACACTATGCAGATGTCTCAGATTCCTTAAGGCGTCTCAAAGGGCTCTAGAACTCTATGTTTAGGCTCCTTAATGGAGTCCAAAGCTACAGTCATGTCAAGGCCAAAAGTGTCATCTTTATGGATGTGGTTGTTTTCAGTAGAAGGTTATCTGAAATCACATCAAACCCTCCAGGCAAGTCAGTACTCAATAGAAAATGGAATGAGAGCGCTTCCAGAGGACTGTAAGTTAAGGTAAAGTTCAGCCTGCATATCAAAGCCGGCTAAAATAAGAAACAAGCAAACCCTTACCGATAAGTCTGCCAAATCAACTGTATGCTTTAAAGACACACGGTCGGACTTTGATTCCCAAAGGATCCGACAGTATTTAGCTATCAAAATCTCCTTGGAAATCAATGGCCAGTTCCTTCCCAACTTCCTTGAATACCATTGAGAGTACAGATCTGATTTTCTTCTGCTTTTCGTCTTTGGTTCAGCTGGGATTTGCATCTCCCTGAAGTGGTGCCATTTCGGCAGCATGGTAGCCCACAGTGTGGTTTCATTCCTCTCCAGGGAAAGCATTGCCCAAAGAACAATCAATACCACGTCTTGCAACACCCAGGTTCTCCTCGGAGGTCTTCCACTGAAGTAACAAACAGGCCCAACCCTGCTCTGTTTAGGAGGTCTGATAAGATCACTGCCCAAGGTGCCATGGCTGCAGGCCAAAATGCTGTCCCAATAAACCATTTTCTGGAGGACCACCTTGTCTGGACTTGTCTTTCTGTATGAAGCCAGGCAAAGCAAAGCATTCAGATGCTAAAAATGTGTAACTATTATTGGTGTTTGTCCAACTTTCAGAGGTTCATAAATCTCCCAGGAAAGGTAGAAAAGAGGTATGATTAAGAAAACAAGAAACTTTATGCATTGATTCCTCTCCCACTGCTTCCAGAAAAGCTATTGCCTGTTGATGAAATGTCCCCCTTGACTAGCTTCCAAACCAGCACTATCCCTGCAAGTTCTCTTTTTCCAGTCTTCTGCATTACAAGAGTCAGACGCATACACATACAGCCACATGTGATCAAAGAAAATGATAATCAGTATGTGCAAGCATGTCTAAAGGTGGAAGGCAAAAGCCAGCAGCAAAAGAAAGTGAAGAGACCCCAGAGAGAGTTTCTTCTGCCTTTTCGCTGAAGATAAAGCTCCGAACTGAGGAACGCTTTCTGTTGCAGGAGCTTTAAAAAATGATAACCAACTCACTAGTTGTGTATTGCAGTGCCTGATCTTGGCTGTTTCCAGCAGCTGAGATAAAACAGCACACTGATCTCCATACTGTACTTACCTTTTTTGTTTACATCAGTTACCCTGAGACATGCTGCATGCTTCATGCAAATGAGACACTGTGTGCCATGACAAAGATTCACCTTAGCAAAGAGAACAGATGCAGCACTCAGTACAAATCAACCCCTGCTAGAAAGCAGCTTTAAGGAAAGAACATTTCCTGTTTTTAAGTAGCCAATAGATAAAGTGAACAGTTCTTTGTTTTTACTGCCAACCAGGGAAATAGCTTGTACTCTTAACATTTTTTAAGGATGTCATATGTACACACAGAGGATCTGGTGGAAAAGTGCAGACCGAATGTCACGTAAGAAAGAAAAGAGGACACCTGCATACAGCAGGGTGTCCAAGACCACGCAGCACAGCTGCACATGTCCAGCCCTGCCGCCTTCCCCCACCATTGTCCTGGTGGTGAGAGAAGTTCACTGGAAGCACTTGCGCTGGAACAGTTCTGCAGTGACTGTGGACTGAGACCTGCCTGAGAAAGTTTAGAGTCAAAGAGTCAGCTCCTTTACTTAGGAGTTCCTTGCTTCATTACAGATCCCTCTTCCCCCAGCCTGAAAATGCACATTTGCAGTTGGAGCATCTTCCTCTGGAGATGCTCTGTTTTACACTTTCCGGAGTAGGGCTGTACTGGAGCAGAGATGAAGCTGATTGTGCCCCAGACCTGCAGCTGAGATTTAAGACATCACATTTTAACACAAAGTTCAGAGCAGTCAGCTCAGTCTCTGCTGGCGGACTTTCAGCTGACGACCACATCCTCTACTGTCATGGGTGCAAGATGGTGATTAAATAGTCTTTTATAAAACATTCATTTTAAGTATTATGCAATTGTGTAGGTCCTCCTATACCTGGGATGTAAGGAAAAAAATTATACCTGGAAGGAAAATAGATAATCTCTTTCCATGAATGGGTGCTCTTCTCCCTGGACTTCTCTCTGAAGAGAGCTGGACCACAGGTCCTCCCCAGGTCCTTCCTTCTTCAGGAAGATGCTAGAAATTGATATTATTGACATCCTGGAAACACACGGAACAAGAATATTTCAATACAGAAACCCAAGTGAAATCTATTCCTATTCTTTTCTTGATATCCCTGAAGAGTAACAGTTTCATTACAGAACAACCTACTTTAACTAAGACACACAACCTTGATGAAACAAGATGAAAGAAGATAACTAGATGAAGACAAGGTATGGATAAAGCAGGAGGCAAGGGGGGGTCTTCTTAGAGTCCTTTAGAAGAAAAGCTTGACTTTATTTCCAGGATTAGAAAAACACTTTTGGTTCTGTATTACATGGTCCCCCTGGAATTGCCTGCCTCGTCTCTCTTTTCAGAGCCAGAATCAAGACTTTATAAAAGTAATCATGAAAAATCACCGTCTGCCTGAGCAAGCATTTCGCTTCAGTTTGCCTAGAAGACCCAACTTTTGCTGGGACAGAACTAGACACAGATCAGTACAGACATACGGTCTTATAGGTTATACTCAACAAAGTGATCGCGTCAGTGGGTGAGTAGCCTTATGTTTTCTTTGGTCTCGTCAAGATGGATGCAAAGCTCTTTACTGAAAATATGACCAAGTGACCTTTAAATGCGAGTCCAACAGTGAGGACTGGGCAGAGGCACATACTTAGTGTTTAGTACAAATGTTGGTATTTTGGGAAGACAGCATCTCTCTTTGTCTAGAAAGAGACAAAGTGGTAGAGAGAGGTCCCCTCCTTCATTAGACCAGAGTGATACAATAAGAAAATGCAGACACACCACACACATGATTTTCAGGATGAAGAAGAATCTGCAAACTTCAAGTTTTGTTTCAAAGGAAAGGAACAAACAAACAGACAACAAAGTGTCCCAGGGAGAGAATGCACCAGGTGCATGTCCTGTACTACCAGCCCTACTGGGATTAGCTCAGAATGGCTGATCTCCAGTGATATTACTTCCATTAGATATTTAAATGTGCAGCACACAGAAAATGAAACTGTTTTCCTAGACAGTTCAATACATGGTGATGAGAGCTAGGCTTGCAATATATGACAGTCATATTGAATACCTGCAAAATCCCATCCAGTGGCTGCTGAGTCAGTCAGAATGTTTTCATACAGTTCTTACAAAAATTATTATCCAAACAGCTCAGCTTGATACCATCCATTTCACATATACAAATAAAACCTGCTTAAACAACCTGCTTTCTGCTCTGGGGAAAATTAAATGTAGAGACAAGTGGCAGAATTAATGCCCAGTGAAGTCTGCTGTGCTGAAGAACCAGCCTTTGTCTGACAGTCCCCACGGGAAGGTTTTATAATGGTTGCACAGAGAAGCATGGATGGGAGCTCATCTGCCAACTACACCATGTGTATGGCTGGAAAATGCCTGCACATAAAGTCTCCTGCCTGCCCTCTCCTTTGCTCAGGAGATTTTGACCTCATTTACACAGTTTGGTGATGGATGACAGTGGGGTGATCTGAGCACACATCACCAGGCTCTCCAGAACTGAAACAGCCTCATGGGGAATCTTACCAAAGTAACAGGCTCCCCTTCAAGATAAATCAGGGTATGTTCCTAAAAGCTGAGACAACAGGTCTCCTAAGTTGCTCCGATCAGCTCTTGCTCCTGCACATATCTACAAAAAAGTAAGTCCATCTACAGGAGAGTGGAATACACCTGAAATGGCAGCCAGAGAATGAAATACCACCTTGTGTGGTGCACCAATGCACTTGCCTTTGTGCGAACAGGAGAAGGTTGGAAGAGATGCCAAGGAGTCCCACAGACCACTCCCTACAGGGATACTGCCTAAGGAATTCCAGGACCAACCCCACTAGATCTTCCTTGAACCTTCTGATTATAGAGGCTCCAGAGCCTCTCTGTGTGGCTTCTCCCGGTACTCCACATCCTTTTTAATTAGGATGTTTTGTCTTAGCATCTAACCTAAATCCTCTTTATTGCAAATTAATCAGATTTCTATTTCGTTTTCCCCAAGGGAGATGAGAAACAGTTCATCACTGCCTTTTTTATAACAAGATCTATGAGCTGGACAATGGTTATCAAGCTGCTGCTCCTGTCAAAGAAAACTCTCAAAGGATTTGCCAAAGATTTATTTTACTTATTGCTTTTCCCACATCCACTAAATGGAAGAAATACATTAAAGTAGTTAGACAAGATTTATTCTTCATAAATACATGTCTGTGTTTCTTTATCACCTTGTTATCCTCTTGGCACATTTAAAGTGATTATTTAATAATTTGTTCTTGCATCCTTCTGTTGCACAAGTTAGATTATTCTGGTGTGCAACTCTTAAGGTCTTCCTTTCCTACTTTGAGAGGTAGTACTTCTGTGTTTTCCATTTTTCAGTCCCCTTAAGCATCCTCCATCACTGCTTGAAGAGAATTGGTTCAGAGACTGTCATGGACTATCTCCTGCAGCACTCAGTGCTAAACCTCATAATGTCTCAGTGCCCTGAATCGTCCACTTTCCTAGATATTCTCAAGCTTTTCTTCCCCCTCTCTAATCTACCTGTCTTTCCTCTTACAATTATGTTAGCAGGACTTTCATCAATGCAGAAGCAAAGGAAGCATTGAATACTGAAGCCTGTAAAATTATCTTTTCTCGCTGTGTGATATCATGATAAACAAGAAAGGAGACCACTTGCTTCTTGCTAACCATATCTCACCTTGGCCTAAGGGTTTCTGTCATTATCAACATGTGCTTTACACTCCTTGTTAATGATTTGTCTCTCTTAACTTTTTTTGACTTTCACATTTGTGAAAGAGCTCCATAATGATAACTAGGCATCTTGCTGCTTCTGTCTTCCTTCTGCACCAGGATTTTTGTCTTTTTTCTCTAAAGCAGTTTCTTCCAAAACATACAGGCTTTCTGCCTGCCTTTAATCACATTTAGGCCCTGACCTACCTTTAGCTCCTGAGTTACCATTTGCTAGAACTGGTTTGGCTGGCATAGGGGCTGCTGGATACTAGAACACCTTTCATGGTGGGAGGATACTAGTCAAGGAGGGCTGATGTCAGCATGACTGGCTTCCTGTGGACACCTCTCAGCATTGTCCTACCATTTAGTACAGTGTTGAGCCCAATAACCACACACAGACCTATAGAGCCATCAGAGATGCCATGGGTTATCCAAAACTTCTTTGTGGGTCTGGGAGGTATCATCAAGCATCAATTTCTGTCTCTAGTGGCACCAAAAAGCATTACTTGATATCCAAGGTCAATCCAGATATCACTGGAATTGGCTGGGTAATCTGTGGCTGCAGGGTTGTTTCTCCAATGACATGCAGGCTGTATGACAGCAGCAAGAGCAGGGCCACCCCACAGCAGGGTGATAACAGCGTCCCCTGATAGTCCCAGATAGGTGAAGGGATGAATCAGGTCCAGGGCCCATGCAGTCAGTCATGTCAGAGCAGCAGGAGACCAGGCCAGAGAAAGGGTTGAAATTAGGAACACCTACAACACAGCTCAGGCAAGGTCTGACCCAGAACACATGGCTGCGGTCCCAGGTGAGGCTGTTCAGGGTAACTGAAGCTTTTTAGGGCATGAGGGGCCGTAACAAGGGCACAGTCTGATTCTGTTACCTTCCCAGACATCCTGAAACCCCTCATTAACTTTTCTTCCTGCAAACTGGCTCCTATGACCACACGTTTGTTATTTTCCTCTAATTTCCATCCAGACATTATGCAAACCTGCCTTTAACTTTTGTTGGGTTTTGAACTAGTATATGGGCTATTACTCTTCCAAAGAGTGCTTCTGTCCCCTTCACCTGCCCTTCCCAAACAAGCTGTTGTTCTCCCTGCCACTGCTCCAGACTTGTGGGCTTTCGCCACCTTTGATGTCAAATCCGTCACTGTGTTGGCTATGACTTCAAATTCCTCTTGTTTATCCTCCTTCCACCCAGCACCACTGTACAAACTTAGATTTTACCAGTTTCACTCAGCATACCCCCTCTGGCCACTCCAGTGCTCCCGCTGAAATTTCCCACTAATGTGCCAGCCCAGCCTGTCAGAAAAACTACCTTTTTTAAAAAAAAAAAGGCCTCTGTAGCTTTTGCTTTCAGGCAGCTCAAATCTAGACCCATGTCTCTCCCAGTCCCCTTCCATAAGCCAAAGCCACTCAGCCATGTGCATATTCATTCCTGTCATGCTAACAGCTGCAACACACCCAAGAGATTTCAGGTGAGAGATACAGGAGCTGAGAAGGAATCTTGTTGTTCAGTATGATCTAGAATTGTGTTTTATTTTCTCTTTTGTAATCTTCTTTCAAACTTCATAATTAGGAGTTTAAACTCTTGTTTTGCCAGAATAAACTTGTTTTTACCCTTAAGCATGTCTGGTATTAGAGGCAAGTCTAGGTGAAGCTATGAAATCTGGATTAGCATTACTTTTTCTCAGACAATGCATCCAAAAGAAAGCAATGTGTGTCCTAGGACAATGGGACCTGAAAAAAGTTTGGAGCAACTTGAAACTGGTGACTGTGCTGGGCCAGGGCCAGGCTTGGATTTGTCACATTCCAGGTTTGGTAAGGTTAGTAGAAAGACAATTTGCATTGCAGGCAAACCCCAGATTGTCATAGGACTTTTTGTGCTGGGGTGGAGTTAGAGCCTCCATTCCCTCAGTAACATTCAGGTCACCTTCCCATCCCAAGAGCTGTACAGAGCCTATGGAGACAGAATCACAAAGATTCCTGACATGCTGGCAGAAAACAAACAGCGATGGCAAAAAAAAGTATTTTTAGATGGACTGCAGATTCCTCCTCCTGGGGTCAGGTTTGCTGGTGAGGCGACTTCTGCTAGCTCATGCAAGGCCAAAACCTGCTGCCAGGTTCAGGTGTTTGGAGCATTTGTACAGACACGGGGGCAAGGGGAGAAGATCATCCTCTTCTGAGCTCTCTTGGGGCTTTCTTTGAAGTATGATGCTGTCTGCTGTCAGAGATGAGGTGTTGGGCTGCATGGGTCTCATCATGTTCTTGTTGTGGCAAGAGGGAGAGCAGTGGGAGCCAGGATGGTTTTGTGGAGTTGATGGCCTCTGAAGGACCTCAGCATTTTTCAGTAATTTTTTCCTGAGTGTCTTTTCTTGTGCCTGCAAGAGTTGTGTGCATATCTGCTCACCCATCCCCTCCATGCCTCTGTGTTAAAGAATTGAAAAGGCCAGAGCTGAGGCAAGTGGGAAGGAAATAATCCCCAGGGCAGGTTGAGTTCGGGGCACAGCATGAGACATACTTTGCATTCCCTGAGCCAGCAACCAGCTGCAACATATCCTATAGGCAACAGGCAAGTCCCAGTCAACACTCAAGGCAGGTCTACAGCTCTTCCACGGGAACATCTAAGGCCAGTTCAAAAGCTGAGGGTAGGCAACACTGAAACCAGGCCCAGGAGAGATCATCTTTTCAAGATACTAGGCATGAACACTACTGAAGATCAAAACTGCCCTAAGGAGAAATAATAACTGAACTTTGCCACCATTTTCACTGTGTCTGACACTAGGTCAACGTTTATGACACAGTTGTTTTTCCCACTATCAACATCCTTTGCATTTATATAGAAAGACAAACTGAAACACTGACAATGAGTGATCTGACCTCTGAGATTAATTGACACGTAAATAAATACAGATCTGTGCTCTGCCAGCCACATACCAGCCTCATTCTCCATTTTCTTATTTTGATTCTCACCAGGGAAGTAACGCCACATGTAACTGTTTTTCTTATTGAGTTTGATCACAAATCTTGTAACCTGCTTTCAGAGCCTCTAGAATTTAATAGAAAAAGGTATCAGTTCGTATATACATGAAATCTGCTGTTTCCACTGCTGATTCTCCATGACCTTGGGCCACTCAGCAGTGGAAAATAATAAAAAGACCTATTACTTCAGTGAAAAAAAAAAAAAAATCATCAGGAGCAAACGTAGAATGCTTTTGAGTAGAAAGTTTACAAACCAAGTTGGAACTGGACATTTTTTTCCCACTCTTGTACATGGTATTCACCACACAGAGAACAACATTACCCTCCAGCTAAATATATGAACAGCCAAAGAAAGAAAATAGTACATATACATTGCAAAGTAGGAGAAAACCTGCATTAGATCAAACAGGCTTCTGATCAAATGCCCCAGAGATATGGTAAGTTCTACCTCACTTATGAGATTCACATAGAGATTTAAGCAAGCTACATGTTATTGTCTGTACACAGGTTCCCATCCCAGTCACTGACTCAATCACTGGAAACCTAGAAAGGGGCTCAGCACACTCTCAGTGGATCCCTGCGTGGGACAAGTGGGATTGCTCTCCAGTTTCTACCATCTGTACTGATCCGCTCTCCACTGGCTGTGGTGGTAGCAGAGACACCCAGCTCACAATAGAGATAAATATTTTAATGTGCAAGCTGAATCCCTCTTCAAAGCACATTTCAGTTGCTACACACAGATATCTGGAGCCACTGAGATACACAGCACTGTCACATCTGGCCTCAAGCTGCAGCTCCAGACTGGCAAAGCTCTTGTATACCCTCTGTCTCATACCAGACCTCATACCAGATCTGATCATGTGTTACACCTGCCCTAAGACATCTCAGATGGACAACTGAGTAGAGACCTCACAGTCATTCAACCACAGAGTACGCCTGGGCTCACAAGAAGAGGTCCCACGGTCCACATTATGCTTGGGCTAGACTGTTTCTATCTTCTTGGACTTAAAAGATAGTGAATCTTTGAAGTTCTTCATATCATTTTAATGACACATGGAAATAAGGAATCAAACAGTGCTGAGTGCCTTAAAAGATTTTAGTAAAGCCATTTGGAAATTACCCTGGAGATAAGGAGCATTCATTGTGAAGACGGTAGAAGAAGATGGTTGCTACAGCACTAGCAGCATGTGAAATCCATTCACAGTGACACAGGATGCAGCTGTTGCTAAAGACCTGTTGTTGCATGGCTGCATTAGCTGGAGGTAGATGCAAATGGCTTGGATTAAACAATCTGTGCTGATTCCTGAATTTTTGAAGTGCAAAGACTTGTCTGTGTAGTCTTACATTGAAGACACCAGCAATGTGGAAAAGGCAATATACCTCTTCAAGGTTTTGTTTTGTTTTGTTTTTCTTTTTAAAAAAAGAAACGCAGTATTTCCAAATCAAAATATTTTGGTTTCCAGAAGCAAACTTACAGTTTTCAGACACTTCTTGAATTTAAAAAATAAATCCCCAAATTTTAAAGAAAGCTGCCACTTCTGGGAAAGGTTTCATATACTCAAAGACTTGTTATTTAGTCCAAAAAAAAAAAAAAGAAAAAGTTTCAGCTAAAGATTTTCAGCAAGCCATGAAGGCAGTGCAGCACTATTAATCATTTTCTTGGACAATGTACATGTAATAAAACAAACTAAAATTAGCTGAAAAAAAAAGATTTCAAAGAAAAGGCCACTTTCCAACATCCTGACAAATGAAATAAGTGGAAAACCAAACAAAGGACTAAGAGTACAATTACTGCAAAGCCGGAACCAAGGGGCAACGCTGGTCCAATGCACTTCACATATCGTCTTTCATACACCATAGCCCCCCAAAATGCTTAATCAAAGTAATTGAAAGCAGGGGAATAAAATTACTTGCAGGCAAATGAAAAAGATAGATGGAGATTGTGGTACACATCAGAGAGGTGTGGGGAAGGGGTTTTTCAGCATCTCCTGTTACAGAAATCTCTTCGGGCCACTTATCTTCATTGTTTGTCTCTGAAATCACTACCTTTTTTCGCCTTAAATAAGGTGACAAACTGCACAACATATTGGCAGTGAGAGAGCAGCTTTGATTTATCCAACAATATTAGCATATTTTCAGTATCATTTTTCTGTCTCATTCTTTATACAGATCATCATCACATTTTTTCTTTCTTTTCCACTGCTACCAGGCTTTGAGCTAAGGTGTATTATTACTGACCACACACGGCTTTTCCTTGCCCAGCCACATACATTAAAACTCTAGTTATTCCTCCTAATCTGCTGGTTATTCTACTTACTTTTCATCCAACACCAATCTACTCATTCACCTGACTTTGGCAAGTCCACCTGGATATTTTCCCATTCTTCTGAGGTCTTGATTGACCTCAATAGTTCTGTGTGATCTGAAAATCTTTCATTGTTCACTTTCTTTTCAAGATCATACATGGTGCCGCTTAGGACTGTGTCAGACTCACGAGTTAAATGCAAAATGGCATTCACCCAAAACATAAATTATATAGAGCCAACATAGGAAGCTTAAAAATAAAAGCATGTGTTTGAATAATATAACAGTCATCCTTTATTTTATCAATTACATTAGGGGTCTTTTGGTTAATGGTTTACTTTTTTCCCTGAACGTGGAAGAACATCAGCATGCAAAGGAGTTGCATTAACATTACGTTAATGGTGCTTCATAGACCAAGTCAGAGGTGACAAAGTGCCGTGGAAGGTCAGAGTCAGCACATTCATGGAGGGATGTCCTTGCTACCACGTTCTTGAACTCTTGAACCATTTCCCTCACCCTCGGGAGCTTCGTTTCTTCTGACAGTTCTCTGGAGCAGTTCACAAACCTGGCAGGTTTCCGTGGAGCTTGCAAAGGCTCTGAAATTTTGCGGCTTGCTCAAGTGTGCAAATATGTTGCATACTGTGATCACAAAGCAGTATGCTGCTGATTCCTGGTTCACACTCACACTCTTTACAGTTCCTTTCACCATTCTTCACTATCAAAATCATTTTTCTTTATCAAAATGACAATTTGCAGTTAAATGTTATCAGGTCCTTAGCCTCCCAGCTGACCTACTGGGAACAGTGGCTTTAAAATAAAAAGCCTTGTCCAAATCTGGGTGCAATGGAGGCAAGAAAAGAGGTTCTGTACAGACCTGGCTTTGGGGGAGTAATGACAACAAAATGAAAGCAGTACTGATCTCTCTATCTGATTGGACACCCTTCCCAGAAATAAAGAAATTCAGATCAGCTGACAGAACATTTTTATATTACCTCTAACAAAATGAGACAAGGAGATATATTATTACATTAAAGAAAATCTAGGAAAGGGAAAGAACAAATATTAACATTGCAAAGTGATAAAAGTACATCCACACAGAACTTTGGAGGTATTAAATTTCCCAAATTTGAGACAGACTCCTCTGTAATTCATTGTGACAACTGCTTGAGATTTTCTGGAAAGGAGCAGATGAAACCCAAGAGAACTTCCTCCAACTGCACAGGGCAGGTTCCAGGGCAATGACAGGCCAAAGCACAGCACAAGTAGGCAGGCAGGGTGGGATGGAGACAGGCTGACCCAGACAACAGTCTTGTTGATCCAGGGCCCACCTTGCATGGAGAACACCATTGTACATTGGGTACATGTGCTCACTGAGGCTCCAGGACCTCTAGAAAACAAGAGGAAGGCTATGATGCCCTCTCTGCAGCTCCAAGGTATGCACAGGTGCTCTAATCGCAGTATTGCTGCTTGGCCAAGGATCATTCTCATTGTAGATGGTTTGCAAAGGCTGCTGTGCTTTGAGCTCAATGTAAATGATCAGCCATACTCTGAGCCTGGGGAAATGTGTCAGCTGCTGGTGAGAAGCACTCAGGCCAGTAGAAACAGCTGTGAACAGGGAAGCCATCAAATGGCACTTCCTGCTCAGACTTGGTGGCTACTTCATCTGAAGCTTCAAGCACAGTAAATCACAAGAGAAACAGAGAGGAAGAGAGTCCAGAAGGGGACCAAGGATGTAAACATCTCACGGTAAACTACGACTAGGCACAGACCGCTTTGGTGGAACTGCCCAGGAGAGAGAAGCAGTAGGTAGCTTTGGGCAAGGTATCCTGTTGGATTGTTTCTGGGCAGGGTAATGCGGAAGCTCCTTCCCTAACTATGTTATTTCCTGTTGTTGTTGTTTTCTTCCTGTCTTCACACCCACTCCATCTTCTGAGATCTATTAAGGGGTGGATGATTGGTGGTAGTAGCCAGGACAGAGATCTTTGGATTAATACAAAAAAAAGATACCAGGTTCCTGACCCAGAGAGCTGGTGAGTACTTGCTGGAGAAGTGGAGCGGGCAGAACAGGGAGGCTTAGTGTGCAAATTGCAACAGTAGACAACTTTTCTGGATGCAAAGCAAACTTGATCCAAGGCAATCATTAAACAGCCCTTCTGCAAATGCCTATGTATTGACTGTCACATCTGGGCTGATTCCATCTACTAATCACTTGCTGTCTCCTAAAAACTCCTGCATCTTCAGCTGGGTATAGGCTTTTCTCTGCATATAGGTAAGCTACACTACAGTACAGAGCTGTGAGCACGCTCCCTCCAAAAAACATTCATGAACACCTGGGCAAAACACCACCAGGTCCTTTGTATCAAAAAGTTCTGCATAAGGTCAAAGTATTGAGTATGCTGTGGTCCTGATATGTGAGAGATCCCCTCCTCATCTCCTTCCTGAAGTTACCTATTCCTTGCAGACATGCTTTTGCATATAGAAGGTATCTCCAATTGCCTCTGCTCACTTTAATCACTGGAGAACTGTACCATGAGCTCTGCTATCCATACCACATGAACCAGGTTAGACAGATGGCATTTGCAGAGAGCTGTTCTAGTATTGCTCTTGCAGTAGCTCTACTCTAGGGAAAAAGTTTGGCTCACTATCTCCAATGATTTATTGCCCTGACTTTAAACAGCTAATAAATCACTAAAACAAGTCCTAAGCTTGTGTTCACACTTATTATGATTTTGGTGGGACAAATGATGTGCGGATACTCCAGACGCACAAATGCGTGTTCATGTGGATTTGATGGGGATCTAAGGCATACAATCAAAAGCAAGCAAAAGAGTGAGTGGTGGGCTAGCGATAGCTTCTGGTTCCTGCCTGGCATTTATTTGTTACCTTAGATTTTAAAGGTATAAAGGGGACCAGGGCTTGGGTTAGTGTAGAGTGATTTAGAAGGAGTTGTATATGTGCCTCCTTCAACTATTTAAGCAAAGACCAGAGCCCGCTAAGCAGGTGCAGCTTTTACCTTCAACAAAACCTAGCCTTCCTTTGTATTTTCTCTATAACCCATAGGAGTTTTGGAATCCTGAGCCCAGAGGATTCAGAAACTCTCCCTTAGATGCCTATTTACATGGAAGTAGAGCTAGCCTCTCTTCTGCCATCCTTTGCATACTCTGTAAGATGCAAGATCCATGTGATTCTTCAGGATATGCCCAACAGAAATCCTGCCCTATATTCCCTCTTGTGCCTCTCTCCCTGCTAATAGAGGACTCTGGCATGTCCTTCCTGCAGGTTCAGTTGCTGATTCTCCCTTCCAGTGCACCTCCCTTGTCCAGCAGGGTTCACAGGACCAAGCACGTGAACCTTTCTCAGAATTGCCTTCAACAGTCTCCTTAAATTATCTTCCTTCCAAGGACTCCAAGTACCTTGAGAATCTATCCTCAATAGTTTCAAGCCATTATTCCTGGCTTGAATAACTATTCATACTCTTCCTTTATTTGCATGTTATATTTAAATTCATCCTTACCTCAGAAAGTGTTCACACAGAAATGGAGAGAAAGATGTCTCAAAACATAAAGTGTGTGTGGGGGGGAGTACTTCTACTCTAATTTCAAACTTTGTCTTGGAGACTAGTGGAAAAAAAAAATTCAAAAGGGATCAAAATGGTTGAAATAACTGGAATTTTTATCTACTCATTTTGCCAGAACTAATCTTTTGGTTCACTCCAAAGTATCTTTTTTAGTTTTCTAAAACTTCCAACAAATCAATAAAGGGGAAACCAGTTATTTATCAAGCTTTTAGTTTTGTGTGCTTTTTTTTTTAAAACAAAAACTTTCCCTCCTTACAAGGAAAGTCAACAGCCTTTGTTCTGAGGTAATTCAAGTGTCACCACTCTCAGGAAAGTTTCCAAGTTTTCATCTTAGATGTTTTTGTTTGTTTTTTTTTTTTTTTTTTTTTTTTTTTTTTTTTTTTTCTCCACAGTACCTGACCTTTCATCCGAGCTCTTTCCTTCCCTCTTTAATCTGTAACCAGTACTTCAGTTGAATGATGGGTTGGGTTTTTATATTTTTCTCAAGAGAAATCCATGTCTCTACAGTGTGGACAGTGCTTCTTTTTGCTTCCTGACAAGCTGAAACTAATTCCCAGTCCTGCAGCCCAAATTTCAAGGTATTTAGACATTGCCCAGTTCAACACTGTGAAAGCTCAGACGTACATTGTGGTATGTAGGCACTCATTACCTACTGAAACCGCTAGAAGTTAGGGGTATTTGGGTTGTTGTACAAACCGCCTGTACCCTAGCTTCAACTTCACTGTGTCCAGTGGTGTGTGATGCTCTGTGCTCCACACCGGCACTTTTAACGCGGATTTTACCCCAGGTTTAACCAACTATTTCTGACTAAGAAAATCAAGTTTGGAGTCAACTGACTAAAATCTCTATCAGGGTCCCCCTATCGAGGAGCAATTCTGTAGCCATTCCACACACATAAGAGGATTGGGGATCATCAGCTGAGAAGCAGAAGTTGGCTCCAGGAGTGGAAAGCCCCGTGCTGTGTTGGGCACTGCCATCTCAGACTCGCTGGAGGAGAACGGCTAGGGACTGGGACTGGTACCTCCTAATGTTGTGAAACCAGTCAAGATGGAATGACACAGAGGGTGGGCAACCGACTATCTTCTCTCCAGCAAGAAGTACCATGGTTACTTGCCTCTATGAAACCAGCAGGTAGAGTTTGGAGCTCCCTCTGGAGCTGAGGCTTCTGATCTGCAGTTTTATGCTCGCTTCAAGCTAGCTGAAGCACGGAATCACTTCCACCTCCCAGCTTGCAAAGTGAGATCTCTGCCCACCTGCTTTTTTGGAATGGGCATCTCTATGCACCCCGAAACAAAGTGCTCCTGGAGCGATGAAGAGAGCAGGTACCAGGGACCCTTACATTGTGACTAAAGTGCTCAGAAAGGAAGGCATAGTAGCAGCTGCTCTGTAACTTATTTCTGTTTGTGAAGACGGCAGAACTGCGGTTCAGGTTTGTGAAGTACAATGGGTTGAAAGCTTTGGGGCAAATACAGTGCTGATATTATTATAAGCCTTTTTGTTGTTGTTGTTGTTAGAAAATGATGCTTTTTATTTATTTATTTATTTTACAGAGTGGTACAAAGCTCATGCAGTTGCATAATGAGAAATACCTATTGTCCGCAAATATTACAGGAAGTAAAAATCTGCCTCTTTGGTAGAGGATCTGATAGATCACGATGGGCAAAAAAATATTTATATATGAAAAAGGATATGGGATACTGAGGCTCCTTCATAGAGGGACACAAGGCAGATTTCCTGACACAGATCAGGATAGGACTATGCTGGCTGGAGCAGGACAGGAGAGCTAAGCACCATGATGTCCAAAAGTGGTTCCAGTAAGAGATTTTGCACAGAAAAATGAAGGAAAATAACTTGGATCCAGGCTTGCTCCCCTGCAAGCAGGGGCTTCTGTACTGAAATATTCCTTAGAAAGAGAGCAGGAAAATGGAAAGGAGCAAATAAACCAAAGGGAGATGGGACGCAAGTTTCCTAGAGACAAGAGAGGTCTTAGGATTTCTCCCAGTAAACACCCAGCCTAACTGTTAAAGGAGTCAGTGGCATGACTGACATGCATTGGAGGAAGACTAACATTTTTTTAACAAAGAGCAGTGGGAAACAAAAGGAAGAGCAAGTCCCACACAGAGCAAATGGGTCTCCAACAGAAGCAGCCACCATGGGGGCGCTGCTAGGAGAAGCATCTGCTGGGATTCCTCTGCAGCCATTGCTGGGGTAACTCACTGCATTATTCTTGTTCGAACAGCTCTGTTCAGACCATGTGGTGAGTCACTCCAGCATATTTAGATGCTTACATAACCAATGCCAAAAGGCAAGGTGTTACAGCACTGCTATGCCAACAAAAATGCCCACGGACCAACTTTGCACTCAAGAAAATGAGTAAGCACCCCCTCCAGAACAGACTGAGAGCATCTTTTAGACATCACTGGCATGGTATTTTGCAACAGGGATGAGCTGTTGCTCTACCTCTGGTGGCAGAAGTTTTACCAAATGCAGTACTGGTGAGGCAAGACTGAAAAACAAATCAGGGAGATTTCTACATAACTATTGCAAACCCTGATTCATGGAGTTATGCACATCACCACAGAGGCCCGTTGGTGCAGGTTTAAGCATCAGAGGTGAAGTGTTTAGCTAATATCAAAGGACCCTTGTAGACCCTAGAGATACAGGTGAGCATCATTGCAATCAACCTACAAACAGGAATTGATGATGGTATTTGCAGGTATGATTTGAAATTAAATAGTAACAGGCATGTTATTTTCAAATCACTCAATCATGTTGTCTTCTGAAGAACTACTGGGCTCTCTCTAGCTTTGTGCTGTTAAATAAGTGTGAAAGGGCCTTAACAGAAGGTATTATTTTACCATGTTCTCCAAACTCTGCATCTCACTTGGCTACCCAAAACAGCAGCTGCCTCACACCTGCCCCCTGCAACAAGGGGAACTCCCCTTATTAAAGTTCAGTCCCCAGGAAACAGAATGACACTCTAGCCTTACGGATACGTACCACACCCTGCACTTACATCTAACAAGGCTGGTAACCACTTCAAAGCAGCATGACTCTGAGTAAGACTAATTCCTGAGAGGGTTAAATCAACGCTTCCTAAATAAGAGCACCTAGCAAAACTAAAGACCTCAGCTAGGAAGATATCTGTGCTGAGCATATCTGACTGTCTGATGCAGAAAAGACTAGGAAGACTGAGGGCCAGGAGTTTCTAATGCCTCTTTAACAGCAGAACATTGAAAGATGATGCCAGAAAGTGATGAGACTCCTTGTGTTTCAGAATAAGTGGAAAGAAAGCTGAGAATCTGTCAATCTAACCTCAGAAAAGTCTTTTTACCATGCAGCTGGGGATAAGTTGGGACCTGCATGTGTAAGGAGGTGCTAAACCGTCTCTGTCCCATCTTCCTACAAAAACCTTTCTCATCTGTGTTGCTTTAGAGGGGATAAAACAGAACTCATAACCTGCAAGCCAAAGTCAAATTACAGATCATCCTTGAAGGATGAGATTAGATCAGAACCACTGTTTTACCAGAGACAAAGCAAGAAACCCCATTTCCTCCAGGAGGGATTGCATATCTCCACCCTGTCTTAAAACACGCAAACCAGAGAGAGAATGTCAGTATGTTTTGTCAACAAGGGTGAAAAGATGTTCTTATCAAATCTTCCCTTGCCTTCAAGGACCTACTGATGGCACCAAGTCAACTGTTCAGTTCTCGGATTATCAAAGAGAAAACTCCTTTTTCCAAAGCCAGGCCCATTTCCTTCCTACAGACAAATTCCTGCCATTTGAGTGGGTCCTCTCCAAAACTACAGCTGTATTTCTAATTCACCTCAAACCACCTTGCTGGCCTCAGGCAGCAACCTCAGCACTGTACAGACTGTTCCTTAGATCTCAGACTGCAGCAGGTTTCACTTAGTTGCCTGGTTAAAATAACATATTACCAAAGCGGTCTGTTCAAATGGAGATCTCTCCAAATGGACTGTCCAGAATCTTGCCATTTTGCTCTTCAGTTTGTGACTGACGCATTTCCCACCCTGACTCTTGGACAGGATTAAAATTTAGTATCCCGCAAACCCGTGTGCTGGGAATATATTTATGTCCCTTGAGACCTTGCAAACCCCACCTTCCCGGGCAGATTAGGTATTCTTGGTCTAAGCATGATTTCATGTGAGCAAGGAACAGAATGGGGCATCATCAGGAATTTCTTCCCTGCCATGTGAACAGATGCCTCTGATTAGCTGCTCCCTGTAAAGGCTACTTCGTTTTTCCACATTTCTTGAAACCAACAGGCAGAACGGCAAGAGTCTCTGTACAGAGAATGATTGAAGCCCAAAGTGTCTCAGACACAGGTTTTATATAAACACTGCTGTTTCTGGACCACTCGCTCTTCACTTCAGGCATGTGTTGCTGAAGTGTGGACCAGTCACAAATGATAATACTCTGGTCTACTCAGAAAGCTTCTTCAGCCTTTTAAAGAGGTATAAACTTCGATTTTTGTCTGTTTTCCCTTCTTCCTCTATGACGATCAGACACACATTAACATAACCAAGCAGTAGTATATCAGTGAACAGGACCTGAAGGTGTCTGAGTTCTCTTTTCCACCATGGCTAGTTCACAACAGGTTGCAAATGATGTTCTAACACAGATCTTCTGCAATAAATGCAAAAGCCAATAAGCCAAGACTTAGTTGAGTTAAAGGTCCAATTCAGCTGGCTGTCCACAAAAGCAGGTAGTTATTCTCTAAGAAGCAGGTACTTACCTTTTCAAGTAACAAATGTAGTTTAAAAAAATGCATAAAACTCGTTCATGCTACAGCAAGGCAAATTGAGTTAATCATTCATGGTCTCAAAGCAGGACAAGAGTTACAATGCTTGACTGCCAATAAAGTATAATAATTTCCTTGAAACACCGTCCCTTGCTTTTGGAATTACTTCTTTAAATACCAGACAATTTTCTATATCAGAGTCATAGGTAGGTCAGCAGAAGGACACACTGCTGTCACTTCATTCCTGGCTGATTACAGTCATAAAGTAGAACAAGGCTTCAAACTACATCCTATCACCTGTAGAATTGCCTCCAACACTGCAACACAAGGCTTCCCTGTGCTGCCAGCAACAGCATCCCTCTCCTGTCTCCATGTCTGAGGACATGGACAAGAGAGGAACCCGAGCACAAAACTAGGTGGTTTGGCTTCAGTTGCTGATGCATCTATCTGTGATGCCAATTTAGTTCTGATTTAGTATGTCCAACCAGGCTTTTAACAGCCTCTTTCTCCTAGGTAAAGACAGAAAGTGAAATCCAGAAGATAATGCCAAAGCTGGCAGACAGCCAACCGTAAGACCTAACAGGTAGTAATAACAGATAGGTAAATGCAATAGTAGATCTGGGAAAGCTTTGCCTTATCTTAGGCCCTTGAGATATCCTAGAGGACAAAGGTTTCAGAAGGAAAACTCCCAAGGCACCTCCAGCCTATAATCAACAGCATTCCTATGTCTTTGCAAATCAAGGCCATTTAGGGTACAGAAAACAGGTGTCTCTGCTCCTGGTTCTCCAGCCTGTGGCAACCTGCAGTTGTTAGACCATTCACTGTGAGAGTGGGACTGCTCAGTACTTGAATCCTAAGAGTCCTGGCTTCACAGAGAGTTTAGCAAGAGAGGTGGAAAACTCTTCTACCCAGAAAACTTCCCAGTGTGATGGTCAAACCCTTTAGAGAGGCAGGTTCAAACCTGTTTAAGTGGAGTAGTGTCTGAACGTCAGGGCACCCATCTCCTCCAGTCGGTCAGTGATCTAAGCAGGGTCTCATGCTGCTGGAGAAGACTCATGGAGTAGCCTGCTTAAGCAGAGAAAGGCATGGCTAGGCAAAGAATCACAGACATTTCAGGGCCCCAAACCACCTCCCAGCAGCAACTCTGAGCAGCCCTGCGCCTAACTCATGCAGAAAGCTCACACTTGACCCACCTGGGCATCTCCTACAGGTTCACTCTGCATGTGGGTGCTGAGTGTCATCGGTCCCATCCAAGGTGCCTCTCTCCCCTTCGCTGTTTTGGGAACCGAGATGCCAAACAGCACTTGGGTTTTTCACCTTTGTTTAGGCAATGCAGCACTGAATTTCACAATGCCTAAGGCCTTCTGCTGGACCAGTGCCAAGACCCACCAACAAATCGGATAATTCACTGCAAACTCACCAGCATGCCCCCTCCCACCCCAGTCAAGCTATGGAAGGCTTTTTCAATATGCTGCACATGAATGTTCATTTAAACATTTGACTGAGAGGTACATAGTGTGGAATGTTCTAAAGAAATCACCTTCCTGATGCTGGTCCCACGTTGATCCCTCCAAGGCCAGGACAGCAGAGGACACCAGGACAAATAGGGCCTGTCTTGCACACTTTCCCTAGTAGAGGTTACCTTGGGGCAGGTTTAAAGCACATATTAGTGTATGAGATGACGTTTTGTGCTACCACCCATTATCGAGGGGTTCTGCAAAAAGAGGAACTACAGAGTTATCAATGTAGTTATTTAAGTGCTATAAGCAGGACCTCAACGAGTACTGGACATCTCTGTTGGTAGCAAACATCTATCCTGCACTGCCAGGTGTCTGGGCCCTGCTGCTCATTCTCCTCCCTGAGGTTATTCCCAGCCTGCAGGCAAGATGCAAACATCAGAATGTGCACTCTACATTAACAGTAGCAACAGTTTTTAGATCACACTCAAGTGCTTAATTGGCTAAAATTCAAAGGTGTCAGAGAGAGAGCAGCCCTTGAAGAAAGCATCAGATGTGGAGGTGTTGTTTCAACTTGCCCACACTTACCCACTCTCCGCTACCCCTAACCTTAAGATGGCAGAACTGTCACGGTTCAAACAGCAGGGCATTGGGCTTTCTGCGTATGAAAACACACGTTCAAGGTTAAAGGTCCTCACAAGGAAGAAAAGTGTATTTCTGTTTTCAAGATGTATACAAATAACTGCCCAATGGTCTTAGGCTCCAGATTCCTAACTGGGAAGTGGAAGCCCTTCCCAACACCAGGATGTAGCAATCAGCGTTACAACTTGTATTTGACATCTTCCTTAAATCCCCAGCTCCTAGAGTCATGGCGTGATGTGAGACTCAGTTATTTTCACAAAGATTAAAGTATTCTCCTAGCTCCTCTGCTTGAAAGCACACTTCAGACATGACATTTGCTGGCTCAACATCAAAAAAGCAATTAAAAAAGACCCACATTGACATTCTTCTGTACAGCTAGATGTTTAAGTCAGTGTTGTGCTGAAGTCATTTTCATACAGATTTGTGATCTTTCACATTTCTGAGCTTAGTGAAAAGTATTCTACTAATGCCTCTAGGGATATGACCAATAAAATAGTAGCCAAACTGTGTGCTTCTTAGTACCTAAAACTTTTGCAGTGTTCTTTATCCAAGTAGACTGCATTTCATTCTTTTTTTCCAATTTCCATACCTTTCCTCAAGCTTTATGCCTGTGTGCTACATAGTAACAGTCCCATAATCTCTCCAGTTGCCCCCAATGCAGCCCTCCAGCTCATCTTTCAGAAGCCAAAATGAGGTAAGTTTGCAAGAGCAACTTAAAAGTGTAGTAGAGGAGAAAGGAGAAAAAAGGATGATGGAAAGGAATAACAGCCCCAGGCACCTGTTTGGCTCCTCTTTGTACAAGGAAATAGCATGGTTAAAGCACACCAGCGTATTCGCCAACATCTCCGAGCAAAGCAAGGTGCATATGAAGCAGCACACCTTCACATACTTTTCAGTCGGTGCGCAGCCCCCCTTGTCCTGCTATGTTTGGTCTAAGTTGGCACACTCCTGTTGCAACAAAGAGGGATGTTTCCTCCCTGTGTTTAGGAGATTGATGAGTGGTCAATGTTTGCTTCACACCTTTTACTTCAGGCTTTTACACACACACAATGTGCTGGGAAGAAATAAGCCCTCAAGGGGAGGAATCTGAGTGTGCAGCCATTCACCTGCAAGGCATGCACCTCTATCCAAGGGATTTCTGAAGTGCCTGTCACACCCATCTCTGAGCATGCACAATCACATACTGGATGTTCTTCCAGCGTTCATCATTTGATTGTGATCCTGCAAGATGAGCAGCTGTGACATCTTTGTTTACAGGCTTAGCAACAGCATCCAACCACACAGAGGCAATAGCAATGCATTCCTGAGGTCATTTAGGTGGAAAGAATGAAAGACAGACAAACTGTAGCAGCAGCATGCTGAATGCCAGCTCCCTAACATCTCTGAGGTCTGGTGAGAGCCTTCCCCAGGTCTGCATGTTGCAGGGATCCAGGGTGACTCTTGCTTCTCTCCACAGGCAGAGCAAGGTGCCCAGCCCCATCTCCGAGATTCACCTTCAAGGTGCTTTTGTACTGCAACCTCAGATGACTCAGCTCCTCTGTACAAGGGACTTTGCACAGCTCCATGCAGATGCTCAGTGAAGAGCAGATAACCACCAAAGTGGTTGGTTCTTTATGCTGTTTTTTGGCAAACTCCTGCACCCCTGGTATCAGCTTATGGTAACGGAAGAAGTGAAGCAGACCTCTGGCTGGACCTGACGGCCCATTCCTGCATCTTTCTGAGCATTTAAAACTGGAAAACAGCTGCAGAAATTGCTTTTCTCTACTAGGAGTGAGTACGCTACAATTCAAGTTTTATGTGTCTATGTTTAGAGTGTGCTGGTGGAGGGAGGGAGTTGCATTTAGAGCTTGGACCTGTGCGTTTTTTCATCCAATCCCTTTGCTACACCTTGAGCGTGTGTATGCAAATATTCCTGTGTTCCATACACATCAAGTACACATGACACACAGAAAAATGTCCCCAGACTTATGAAAGGCAGTGAGAACAGACATGAAGGCAGCAAGCCTCATCCCCTTCTGAAGACTGGGCCTGGCAATAGCTCCAGGTGTGAGCTGAGAGCCCTACCTACAAGCGTTCTCACATAAGGCCCAAGTCCTCTAGTTGTTGCTCTAGCAGCTAGGAAAAATGAAAACCTCTTCTCAAAATAAATAATTCAGGCAGTGTGAAGCATCAGCTGTTCCCACCGTAAGGCAGCACTTTCCCACTGAAAGTGTCCTTAGGGGGGAATGTGTCGGCTTCTTTCCTGCAGCTCCCTGTCCTCCGACACCATGAGGAAGATGATGACAGTGTTGGGGATGCAGTGATAAATCCATGCCTATCCTCAGGCTTTAAGGCTGTGAAGGGCTGTGTTGTGGTCACTTTTCCCAAGAAAATGGGATAAAACTGCATGGTGACAGTCCAGGCTCTGCAGCTGCTCCTTGAAATTCCTCCCCCGCCCTGAGCTCCTGCAGCCACAGTGTGCAGTCTTCTCACTCGTGCCTCTCTGTCAAGAGCAAAGAGGGGTGATTGCTTGCCAATTCACTCTCTCATCACCAAAATTTCTTCTGTATTCTCAACTGCCTTTTCAGTGACACCTGAGAGACTTCACTTGAACCATCTGGTTTGGCACCTGGTCTAGCCCAGGCGACAGAATTCACCCTCTTCCCTGTCATGGCTCCCTTCAATGCCCTGTGCTGGACCCAACAGTTGTTGTAAATCTTTCCCTCAAGGACATTTTGGTCCAGTCTCCTGCAGATATCCCCATGAGAAGCCCACATCTCCAAGTCTCCAGCCTGCAGCCCAGGCAGGCTGTAGCTGTGGCACGAGGTTTCCACCAACCAGACTCCTGTGCAACCTCCACCCAGAGCTGTGCATGGCTGTGAGCATACACTTGGTGTCACCTTCCCCCGGGCGCTCACGGGACTCCTGCCTATACAGCGCTCTTCCTCAAAGCGTCCCTCCAATGCCATATTCAGCTGATTTACATCAGCTATGTCTGTGCTGTCAGATGCATCAGATCACCCTCTCTGAAACAAAACAGATGTGGTTCTGGGGACAGTTTGCTCCAGGGACAGCCCCCCACAGGCAGCATGGATGAAGCTGTGCTCCATCCACATCTATCCCAGCAGACTGGATGCCTACAAGCCCTCCCCCATGCCCTCCCACTGGGTTTTAAAAACACTACACATGTCCTCAGAATTGTGCTACAGAAACATCATGCTGTGACAAAACCATCACAGTGACCTGAGAAACCACTACAAAAATATTAATATTTCAGAAAAGCTCAGAGGAGAGCCACGCTGAGAGCTGTTTGGACCCAGGCACTGTGCCCTGGAGGACTTCTTCAAGCAATGGGACATGAGTTGCTCATCACTACTGGGTCAGGGGATGAGAATCTGCTTGTGGGGTGGGTGTCCTTAGCAATATGGACCTAGCCAATGTGACAAATTTGTTTCATTGCATACCCCATATGCATGACACTGAGTTGCCCTTTCACGCTGCTACTCTTTCTTTCATTGCTCTGTTTTCTGGCTTTGTATCTTTCACCCATCCCTTGTCTTACCCTGATGTCCTCTTTTTGACTTAAATCTAAAAAATTATCTACTGCAGAAAGCAAAATAGAAGAGCAAGAATGGCAGAGAAAAGGTGAAAGAAAAGAATGGAAATAAGGTAGAAAGATACAGGAAGGGGAAGGGGAAGGAGAAGCAGAGCAGAAGCACAGCTGTAGGATGGAGACAAAGAAAGATGTGTAGAGATGGGTGGGCACAGTAGCACAGTGGGGTCTGAAAGTTTCCTACAGGTGAAACCAGCTTGGAAAGCATGTTAGCAGCCTGCCAGCCACAGGACAGGAGTTTTTAGCAGAGCGTTTTCCCAGTTAACTCAGACACCTTCAGCCCCACTGACCCAGACTGGCTGATTCCTTCTTTGTTCACAATTTCCATTTGCTTTATCAGTCACTGATTTTGCTGGTCTCCTTCACATCCTGTCCCTTCCAAGCAGCTTGGCTAGGCTTCCTCTCTAGTGACATGTCAGGAGAGAGGTGCAAGGTCTCAGCCATTTCTGGTCTATCAGTCATTTCAACACCGTCTCCAAGCAAGCTTCCCCAGGGACGCAGTGTCAATGTAGACAGAGCTGAACTGTTCAGGCATAGGCAAGAGAAATGCTCAAAGGAACTTCAGAGTCTGAGCTCCACATGCCCTTGCTAGGTCTTGGCAGCAGGTCCATAGGAGCAAGGGGCTGCAGGGCCTGGCTTCTTGCCTGCACCAGGGCTGGGGCATGAGCTACAGTGTAACTCCCCGACCTCATCTCTGCTCAAGATGTCTCCATACCTTAGAGGCTGAACTACAAACCTGGTGGCAGAGCCATCCCCACCTGACATTATGCCACAGTGGGCAGAGAGCAAAGGTGCTTTGAGGACCAAAGAAACCACATTTTTAAATTAAGCATCCAGTCCTTCACTTAACCTATGACACACGTGCACATCATCGCACCATCCGCTGTGGACTTGGAGCAGAAACTGCCTCTCACATCGCTTGGGCAGCGTCACCTGAGTGAATGGTTGGCTAATTAGCCTGGCATGCATGTGGCAGCATCGCGGGAATGCTTGGAGATGGGGCTGGTCCCAGCACCAGGGTGCCTATGGGAAGAAGGACCCCACCCTTCAGATTGGGATAATATTTTTCTAATGCCTTGCAGTGGTTGGCTTTTGTTTTGCTGAGTTGTTGCTACGCACCTGAGGCTCGCAAGGGAAGTCAGCTCTCCAGAGGAAACAACATTGGCAAAAAGTCACCAAATCATTGTTCTGGCTGCTTTCTGTGTCATGAACAAACACATGAATCTGCACTTGTTTATCGGGAGGCACAAGGGCAGGATTTTGCCGGTTATCCGCAGAGGTGATTTGTCTACTGGACCTGCTAGTCTCCGTGGCAGCAGCTAGCCCCAAAAACAAAACCAGGAAGAGACTAAGTGTTCCCATACAACTTCCAGCACAATTAGCAGCCCTCCTCGAAAGCGCCTTTTAAACAAGAAATGGGAGAGGGAAAAAACAATTAGCACCAGAGACTTTATTAAAAAAAAAAAAAAAAAAAGACAATTCTTCCATTAATCAGAACCTTATCAGCAACAAGGTGATATAAAGCCAGAGTTTAATTGGAACTGAGAAAATATGTTTGTGCTGGTGTGGAGAGCCTTGTCTATGTGAGCAGGAATGTGGCCTGCATCCTGTTTTTTTTACCAATGGGGGAGGAATCCGCTCCGTGATTTCTTGAAAGGCTGCGGCATGTTTTCCACCAGCCCCACGCTGGGTTTGTGAATTACATCCCTGTTTCTTTGCATCCTGGACAGCAGCTTTGTGCTCAAAGGGATCCCAAAACACCAGCTATGTTTTGTAGGAAAAGAGCAACTGCTCCTTCCGTTGAGAGCAACAGGTGCTCTTGGCACCCACTGCTCCTTCACGCTCCGTCTGATTTCACCACTGTCTGTGGACCAATGGATAATTCCCGAAGCAGAGAGCTCTAATATCACAAAGCTGGTTTACTTACTCACACTGACACCATTATTCACCTGGGCCTTTGCAGAAGGCAAGACAAGTGAAACCTGGTTTGCAAAGGACATGGAGGTCAGAGAGGAAGCACAGAGTGGGTTGTGCTCCATCCTGCAAGAGGCTGAGTGCTTCCTTGGGGTGCTGAGTGTCCTCAGCTCTCAGGGAGACCAAAAGAAGGCAGTGGACCTCAGCACTATGCAGGTCAGAACCCTCCAGTCCCTCTGCTCCTGTTATCCTACGAGGTGCCTTTGAAGGCCAGGTATTCTTTGCCTTCTTCATGGTAAAGGTTTTAAACTAAAACAGGTAAATTGCTTTAAACTAGATATAAGGAAAAAATTCTTTATTATGAGGGCGGTGAGGCCCTGGCACAGGCTGCCCATAGAAGCTGTGGGTGCCCCATCCTTGTAAGGGCTTCAGGCCAGGCTGGATGGGGCTTTGGGCAGCCTGGCCTGGTGGGAGGTGTCCTGGTGGCAGGGGCTTGGAACAAGGTGATCTTTAAAGGTCCCTTCCAACTCAAATCTTCCTATGATTCTGTGATTCTAAACCCTCGAGGACAGCGTTCAACCTCTGTCAGCTCCTTGGCTCCATCCTCCATGCTGGGAAGGGTCTCTGTGATTTATCCAGGGTGCTTTCCACTTCTTTACATCTGCGCCTTTTTAGCATAGGACTCAACTGTCTTGTTCCATGGTGCTGTGTTAGGTGCTCCAGTGAACCTTCACCCTGCTTCAACACCATGACACAAAATAGTAGACTACCTTTAACACTGGGATACGTAAAATCTATAAACACCTTTTCTCTGGTTCCCAGCCTCAACCTCTCAAAAATGGAATTGCAGTCATGCTTCCATCCTGCTTTTTGTCAGTGCTGTTACTGCCAGGATAAGCAGCCTCAGCCCAAACTCAACAACCTTTCCTGCACCAAAACTCTGGTTGGCTTGGATGGAGGTATCACCTGCCCAACTTTTGTAAGCAAAGCAAGTGGAGCACTGGCCACACAACTATGAAGTTTGGCTTTCATAGGCAGGAATGGGAAAGTCACCCAAAAGCAAGTCTGAAGTGTGACGAATTCACCCAGCATTGCAGCCCAACATAATTAAGCAGCATTCTTATTCACGTCATCTCCTGGCTCTGGTATAGGTTTTATTATAGTCATTATGAAGACAGATATTACTTTTGGATTGACTCACTTGATGGGTTGATCAGCACTTTATTGTAGCCTCCAGTTATAGCACTTTTTATGGCATCCAGAAGAACTTAACCATTAGCACACTATTAGGAAGCACACTGGCAACTGATTAAGTTGCTGAAGGTCAAAGACATTTTTCTTAATTGCTCCAAGTGTGCTCTCTCCTCCTCCCCCTCCAATGGAGCTGGAGGGAGATCATTCTGTTTTAATAACAAAGTCACAGAGGCATACCTCGTATTTGCCATCAAATCTCCAGGGAAAGGGTTATTCACCACTTAAGATCTTGTCTAAACTGTTATGGTCTTGCTGCCGAAATGAAGTCTTGGAGATTTTCATGGCATGTATTGTAAACTACACCCTACCCCACCAGGAAAGGAAAGGAAAGGAAAGGAAAGGAAAGGAAAGGAAAGGAAAGGAAAGAAGAGAAGAGAAGAGAAGAGAAGAGAAGAGAAGAGAAGAAAAGAAAAGAAAAGAAAAGAAAAGAAAAGAAAAGAAAAGAAAAGAAAAGAAAAGAAAAGAAAAGAAAAGAAAAGAAAAGAAAAGAAAAGAAAAGAAAAGAAAAGAAAAGAAAAGAAAAGAAAAAAAAGAAAAGAAAAGCCATCAAGGTGACTTACTGAACTGGTTAACAAATATTGCAAATAACATTGTATTAGGGTCATTAACAAAAAAAAACCGAATGCATGGGTATGCTGAAGGGAGCTCTCTGTCTTTGGGAGGGAAGGGAATATGATTTTCTAGCCTCTGGTAGACTCTCACTGCTCCCAGATATATTGCCAGGAAACCCTGTCAAAGACGAGAGATCCTGAAGTTCGTAAAAGACTATTTGGTCAGCCCTGTCAGTCTTTCCTTTGGAATGCAGAACTTTGGGTGTTTTCCCATTGATTCAAAGAGACAGGCTGCTCAGCAAGGTGTTCATATCCTGTCCTCCAAACTGCACCAACTACACATTAGGCTGTACTTTCAGCATGTTCCAGATGCACTGCAGGAATGACTAGTTCCAGAAGAGACACTCCAACAGAGCCAGTGGGATCCTTCTCACCCCTTCACACACACAACTGGAGAAAGAGTTTGTTTAAATCAGAAAACAAGCAGTTTTCCACTCTGTGATCCACGTGTCAGCAATGTGCGCCTCCTGGGATCTCAGCACAAGGAGCAAGTGAGGACATCTCTTCACTGCACTGCTTCCAAAGCCATCAGTGCCAGAGCAGAGCTGAGTCCAGAAAACAGCCGCTGGTCTCGTGCTACAGGGGAGGCTGCAGTTGAAGGCTTCAACTTCCTTCTCACACAGCCTGTTGCTGACTGTGCTCACACCTCCCATGCTTCACCAAGCTCCTTGTGGGATTAAGGATATACTTACCTGGAGCATATTGGCAGGGTGAGGCATGAGCCTGTATTCATTACCCAGTACAGCTAACAACTACAGTTTTAAACTATGTGATTACTTAATCTGACTGTGCCCATTTAAATTTTCTGCTTCAGCTTCTACCCTCTCCCAAGACTCCTGGTCTCACCTGAGATGAGAAACTAAAATCACTAGAAGTCATTTCTTTGGTAAACTCCACCTGCAAAACCTCAATGGACCTGGCAACCTCCCACATTTCAGTCTCAGCCAGAGGTTTAGCTGCTCATGGAGCCTCATCTTTCAGCTCTGGACTTGTCTGACCCAGCTGAGGTCACTAAACCAGCAGAAACCTCTTCCCTGGCTTCTTCTGAGTTGGATTTCTACCAGCTCAATTTGCTCACCAAGGTTTAGTCTAGCACCATAGCCAGTCTAGCCAAGGGGTCAATGGGGGGTGAGGACGGAGGGGTGCAGGGTTGCCCTGTTGCAGGTTGTTAGGTTGACCTAGCAGCTTCAGGAAGCCCATCCTTCAAGGGCGGTCAGTGAAAACACCTCTCCTCCGCAGGACAACCTAATGGAGCAGTGCTGTGAGAGGAACATACTGTTTTCTTTTGACAAGGGAGTGGCTGTAAGGTTGCCTCAAAAGTCTTACAGAAGTTAGATGGGGAGAGGCACCCAGTTACTCATCAGTGAGCGGGTGTGAGGAAAGGGTTTCAAACAGGCTCAAAGGCAGCAAAATGCTCCTGCTGAGTGTCAGAGGAACGTGTGACAGATGACACTGTGCTTAACCCAACATTTTCATGCCGGCACGGCCTGCCTTAGCCTCTCTGCCTCCTGCTTGCCTACCAAACCCTCCTAGAGGACATGATGAAGGATTAAGCTTGGGACCTAAAAGGAGAGATTTCAGTGTTTTATACCTCACTGTTGCCTGGATCAGAGAAGACAGGGTAATGGACATTTCAGCCCCAGAAAGCTGGAGGAAGAGCTGAAAGTGTCAGGGGAAAAGTCTTAAATACAGAAAGTCAAAGGCTTGAAACCCCACCTGAGGAATCCCGTTCAGCATTGAGCCTGAATTCAGATTGAACCAGACCAAATCTGCTCTTGCGGAGTCCATGAATTAACCCCTTCATCCACAGCTTTTCACCATCTTGGAAGCTGGCTGGGCTGTGATTCTTCCTGCTATTTCTTCTGTGGTGGGAAGTCCTCATGTGGGGGCACACAGCTATGGTCAGTTACTGTGATATCTACACCTAAGTAACACATCCAAAAGATCCCATAGCTTTCCTCATCCCACAGTTCTGGGAGATTCCAAAGAATATGCAGGATGCAGCTGACTACAGAGACCTCACCAGCCTGTGGCAGAAGGCATGAATTACAGAGCTGACATCCACTCTGTATCTGCTTGTTCCTCACTCCAGCCTGCTCAAAATAACCAATCAAGTCAATAACCTTCACACCCAAGGGTACTGGAGCAAGGGACGAGATTTGGAAACTTTAAACATAGGAGCTTAATCAAGCCCTCCATTTGCTGGGCTAGAACTGCCCAGTGCCATGTGCCATGTTCTGTTTTAGTGTGAAGGGTGCAAGCCAGACCACAGGGATGTACCATGCCCATGGCTGAGCCACCTGGAGATCCTGAACACCGATCTCAGTGGAGGAGGACACTGAGGAGCCCATTTAATTTAACTACATTATTCTAAGCTTGGCATTACAGCACGATTGCTCACAGGAGGTGTTTCACAGAGAGAAGATCTTTTGCATAACACCTACCTCAGTGCATTGTAACTTTGGCTTTATTCACATACAGGAGTGACTGTTTAATAGACCAAATCATATAAATAGAGACCCAGCTGCTGGGAGGTCTATACTGCAGGGCTGTACTGCAGTCTTCACAGAGCCACTGGCCTCACAGCTCAGGCCAGAGATGCTGAAAGTGAAGGCATGGGGACCAGCTGTTGGCCCATGGGAAAGCATCGCCCATCACCCACTACTGTGTCCTTTGTGCTCCTGTTCTACCTTAGATCTTATTTCATAAGGCCCAGCATTTCTACAGGGAGATCTAAACAAAAACAGGGCAAAGTTATAAAATGCTGGGCAGGAAAATCTTCTAGCAGAGCAGATATCTGCTATGGACAACCTCTTCTTTCCATGTAAGCATCAAAGACTGGCAGAGACCTTGAACGGGCATTTATCTGAATACACTTCACTCAAAGCATCCTTACGTTTTTATGTCAACACATCTTCTCCTGAGCAGAACCTATGGGTTCAACAAATGTGACATGCAAACAAAGTGAAAATATATTGCCTACCTTGATGAGGATAGAACTGTTCCACAGTGCAAAAGAAAAGCTAGCTGTCTGCAGATTGTCTAGAAAGTGCTCTTCTTCAGGAACTCTTGTTGCAGAAAAAAGTGCCAGAGTCCCATGCAGGGCACAAGGGTTCCTCTCTTATGGGAATTGTCAATTAAATGAAGAATTGCCAAACTGAAAAGTTGTGTCTTAGGAAAGTTACCCTATCCCTTATATTTAGAACTGGTTTTTGGAAGTTGCCTGCATTCCTGGATTTTCCTCTTTGATAAAGTTTTGTTATTCTGTTCTTTCCTGTTACGGATGAGAATTTATAAAATATGTTTTCTTCAACACACTTCAGCTAATCTTTATCACTGAATTCAATAACCTCAGAATAAACAATCCCCTCCTCTCTCTTTTCACCCTAATTAAGATGCTTTTAATCACCTCCCCTCTCTTCTACCCTTCGGTGATACTTAATTAGCTCTTGTAATTAAAACCATACCCGAAGGACGGAGCTTTGCACAGATGTTGGCATTGGTACAGGCAATGCCATGGGGTTCCTGCTAGGCTTCAGTGGTCTCTCAGCACTTGGTGGGACACTTGAGGTGCCTTATATAAGATCCTAGCCAGGAGCTCTTCTGAGTTTTGTGATCAGAGCCTTGAGGGACTCTTCTGGATGCTTGGCCTGTGGTATTTTTCTCTTGCATTTCTAGAAATGTTGATGGCCAGCGTTTCCTTCTGGAAAACTCACGAGTGAGCTCAAAGCCTCCCCAGGTGAATGTGGACAGCCTGCCCTGGAAGACTTTCCATCATTCAGCTTTGCGTGGAATCTTTTCTCTGTTCTTAGGCAGAAAAAAAAAAAAAAAAAAGCTGAATGGGTTACTCCAAATTTTCTCACTGCTCATTTGAATGTCTTGCTTCTAGCCCGCATGCTAGAAGGGCTAGAGAGTGCATCTCATGGTCACACCTCCAGCAAACACGATGCTCCCCTGGCACCATTTCCCTGGCAGCTGGCTGGGATCAAGCACGGATGGCTTTGTCCTCCACAAGCAGGGGAAGGCAACTGCTTCCAGGCTGACTAAGGTCATGTTTCTTCTGTGACTTAAGCAAGACAAACAAAAGACTAGGCCCAAGATTGGCTCAGTAGACATTCCAGATGATGTGGAAATCTTTCCTGGAAAATGAATGAATGTCCAGCAGCCCTCTGCTTCCTTATTCACAACACCTGGAATCAGCCCAAGCAGGTCACTCTGGAAATTACACTGAATACACGCCTTAGATTTTACACATAGGAAATTTAGTCTTGTTGCTGTGTTTCAGGGCACTCTTTTTTTTCTGTTTTTACCTGTAATGCAGTGTTCTTTTTGTCATGGCACTTGAAGTCACAGAAATATCTGAAAAAAATCTGATTTTTGCACAACCTAACACCAAGTCACAGGGTGGAGGCTTGGTCATGGGAGATGCAGCTCAGCCAAGAAAGTTGGGCAGTAGGAAAGGACAGCAGCTGTAGCTCTCTAAACTACCATTCCCATAAAGCCATGGAAACCCACAACAAAGTGTATAAGTGCTGGATGTGCAGCAAGTGCTAACTATTATGTTAATGTTTCTTTTTATTTCCTTCTCACAGCTACACTATGAAATTCACTGAGTTAACTACTCCAGAATAATCTAGGATGTGGTCTTCATGCACAGCTTTAACAGGATGATGGCCTTTTAACTATGCTTTAAAAAAAAAAAAAAAAAAAACCACCCACAACTCAGATCTAAAAGTTGGTGAGGCTGGAAAGGGTGCACAATCACTGTCCCTGGGATGCTGGCAGCCATAGTCAGACCTGCTAAGGTGATTTGTGGCAAAGGACTCAACCACGTGAAAACATTAACAGGATGCCTTAGCACAAGGATTCAAGCTGCTTTCAGCACCCACAGCCCTAAGCACATTAGGATGGGGACCGTTTTGCATCAATGCACCCATCTGGAGAAGAACAAGGTATTTCTTTTAAGTTAAAGAATTTTTAAGTCAGCTGAAAGGATCCATTCAGAACAAAATTTCTTCAGAACCATTCACAAGAATGCACAGCATCTCTGTTCTCACCCAGCTCTGCTGTTCCACTCACTGTCACAGTGCTTTTGTCTATCTGTGCGGTTTTTGTTCATCCACCACCACCCAACCATCAGATAAGGAAGAAAAAAAAGTATTGACTTTTGTCGTTATTTATTACAAATTAAACTTTGCAAATTGCCATCTAAAAATCGATTTAAATAAATATACAGATGTCAGGATGCTACATACGGCATGTGTGCAGTCAGTCACTTGAAGATGAGACATTATACACACAATGAGATATACATAGTACTTTACAGCAGTAGTTTTATTTTAAATTACTAGGCTCACATTAAACCATGTGCAAAGTTTCCTTTGGAACAAACCCTTTCAGGATTTTTATTTATTTATTTCCAAATAACTCCAACCTTCAGAAGGTCAAATAGAAAAATTTTCACTGCAGCTTTGGGGACCAAATGACTAGTCTGTTCTTTCATTTACAATACAATCAACTGGTCTCATTTTGCCCCGCTCTCTAGGGCTTAAAGCAAAATCAAGGAAGTATTTTGTATGTCCAATGGGACTACACTTGCAACAACCACAGATTTTGGTCCATCACTGACTTCAAGCAATCTTTTTAAATGCTCATGTGTAATACTGGACTGGGCAGCAAGGGGGACCCAACAGCGGTTCCAGGACAGCAATTATTTATCTGCACTAACCAGATCCACAATTTATAATAGCAGTTAATCTGCCCAGGCAAGCAAAAGTGCATTTGCAATACAGCTCCAGAGCCTTGAGACTGTTTGCCTACAAGATGGGTTTCTAGGTTCTGGGCTCAGTGTTTTTTCCAAATTATTCTTTCCCTCCTCTGAGCCAGCAGCACTACGCTGCTGCAGGCCTGGGGAAGCATCTGTGATTTTGGCATGGGTTTAAGTCCAACCTTTTCTTTTAAAGCTGTGCAGACAGTGCTGTGCTCTCTTCCTACTGATCCTTTTCTCCACGTTAATCCTACCTGGCTGCCTCTTGCCTAATGCATTCTATGTTCTGGTTACACTTCTCACAGTGCCATGCTATCCAAGTATTGGTTATTTATTATATAGGGTCTGACTCAGAAACCTGATCTAAGTGAAGCAGAAAGCAAGCCTTTTCATGTCATTTTCCCACCACCCATCTTCTCTGCCCCTAGGCCTTCCTTTCAGGCAGAGCTGAAAGCAAGCTGGGATATGAGGTGAAGAGCTGGAGGAACTCTACCCCACTAACAGCATATCCCATTGAATGAGCCAAGTTCACAGCACTGACCCCACCCGGACCAGCAGCTCGGCTTTGCCTTGGACCCTCCCTCCCTCGGGCTCTGTGGGGCTCCATGCACAGGGCTCCTGCATGGCAGGGCCAGAAGCTGCTGCAGAAACACAGCTGTACCTGAGCCTCCCCACCCCTGCCACTGCTCTGCCTGATGGCAGGGGCCATGATTGGATTTGATGCAAGCGCTGCTGGAAGCAAGCTATCATCCACCTAAATAACAGCCACTGTAGGATGGCCCTTCAGTGAACTTCTCAGCCAAAGAATGCCGCTGAACACTCAGCTGGCTTTCAGGCTTCAAGATGATACACCTTTTTATATAAGCTGGGAGCTGTTTTACCATGGGAGTCTCATTCATATGCACATCGCACTGTCTGACAAGAGAAAAAAGTGCAAAGGTGGGCCCAGAGGCAGACCACGCTGGAGGCAGCTTATCCCCATCTACAACAGCCAGCAGACCATGTCCAAAGGGGGCCAAGCTGGAACCATGCTCAAACATGGTCCAAAGGCAGAGTAGACCAGGCCAGCGATGTGGGCATTCAGTGCTGCCAGGTCCAGACTGCACATAGCTGTTTGGTTTGTAAGTGATTCAACTGCCCAGAGCGGGCTGACTGTCTGCCTAGGACTCCAGTGCAGAGTTAAGCAAGTACTCTACCAGTAAGACCCTTGCCTGATCCAAAAAGGCACAATTCAGCTCCACGACACATCTATGACTGTATAGAGAGACACTGATTTCCCTTTATAACAGCCTCTGGAGTGCATGCAGTACTCATTCATGCAACAGCAGCATGGAGACTTCCACTTCTTCCCCCCTCCACTCATGGCCTTTCCTTCAGCTCTAACTACCGACAGCGGAGTTAGTGGCACCCACAGGCCTCCAGATTCTTCTGGTGAACTTGGTTTGCACCTGTTCCTTATCTCTTCTTCTTCCAGATGTTTTTCTTCCAAGGCAAAACTGTTGGCTGAGCGTTCCTCTGAGAATAGTGCTGCTGCTTGCTGTCTCCGGCCTGCAGTTCAGCAAGATCCCTGTAAACGGAAGAGACAAGACGTTCATTCTCCAGTCCATTTTCCTACTATCAGCAACAGCCTGTATTACACATCTTACCTATCGGTTATCAGTTTTGGGGTTTTTTGATTGTTTGTTTTTGTTTTTATTGTTGTTTGTTTTCTGAGGCAGAAGAAGGGGGAAGGAAGAGTGGAAATTCCTAGCTGCAGCTGTATTACGCCACAGTGGAGATCCACCTAGCTCCTGTCAACCAGGCATGACCCAGCTGATGCTTCCCCAGCTATGCCTCTCGGACGTTGTTCCCATTGCATCTGACTTAACTGCCGCCAATGGACCAATCCTCCTTCAGTTTGCCAGCACCCTTTAACTCACACTTCTGGAATCCACGGTCTCTTCCAGCACTGAGTTCCACAGTTCAGTGATAGGATGTGAGAAGAGCTTTGGTCCAAAGCTGCTACCCAATCAATTAATTTCCTATGGGATAACATCCTACTCCCTCATCTTGTATGCCACCCATCCTATATCAGAGGAACTTCCCGCTCCCATCAAGAACTATATTATGTAATATTCCCCTACTTCTGGAGGAGGCAAAAATAATCTGGTTCCCTCAGCTGTTAGCTGTCAGTTCTATACTGCAGACATAGTCAAGTCTACTAATTTAAAGGGGGGACAAGAGGGAGAAGCAAGGTCAAATCCAAGTAGCAACCACTGGAGTCACAACTTCAGATTTTTAAGTGTTTATGAGGGAAGTTCAGGGTGGGTTTAAATGGCACACTCACCTGAGAGCTCTCAGCAGGCTGTGCTGGGATGGCTTCATATCACTGCTCTGCGGAGCCTTCATTGATGCTCCAGAGCTCACTGGGAGCTTCAGACTCTGGAGGTACCTAATGAGCAAGAAGAGATGCATGAGCCACTCACATCCAGCCATGCTACAACAGGTACCGGGGGAGTGCTGCTCTAACATCACCAGTGACAGACTAAGTCAGTTCAATGCATATTTTTGAAGGGTTAATTGCAGCTATTTGAGAGTTATTCATAGTTCACTTTCACTGTTATCCTCTTCTGTCAGACCTTGCTCAATTCATGGTCATATTTAATGACTAGGGGGTTCAACTATTGCTGTGATAAGAAGTTAATGACATCTCTACAGTAACTTTGCTCCTCGCCCCCCCCACTCCCATTGAGGAGTGCTTGCATGCACTCCTCTGTGCTGCTGGCTGAAGTGAGACAACCGAGAGTGTGCACTGCAGACACAGCAAGCTACAGAAGATATTTGACTTCCGAGTCCCAGCTCAGAGGAGACACTGGCATCCCACACGCCCCTCTCCCAGCATGCTGCTGGCACCTCCCTTCCCACCAGTGCACCCAGTACTTCCTCAGCCTGCTGGCACCAGGAGGGATGGAGGTAACATTGCTTCATATCAGCTAGTAAAGAGTCTATTGTACAACAAAACACCCTGGTGACACTTTGCTAGGGCCTCTTGGGAGGGGTATGAAACCAACTAGACAAGTTCCAGCTGTTTGCAAAGAGCTGAGGGGAGGCTGGAGTTACTCTAGCTCCAAGCTTTGGCCTTGTGTTTGCACCCTTGCCAAGCAGCCCCCAGGAGCATCTCCAGGATCCCCTCAACTCACCCAGGCTTCAGCTGGCAGAAGTTGGCACAGATGCTGTCCCTCGAGTGTGAGCACTCGCACCTGCTGAGCGATCTCTTGCGCCGCCTTGGCGGGCTTCCCAAGCCATAGGGAGCGGTGTGTCTATTGAAAACAAGAGAAATCATCTACGCAACTAACTTTTTATTAGCCAACAAGTTTATAACATAGTCTTGGGAGGCAGCCAAGCCAACGCCATGATAATAAAAGACTCATCTATAGACATAAGGTGAAAAGGCCACTGATAATTCAAAGCCTTTAAACTCCAGCTCCTCTCCCACTTACTGTTTACCCTACCCCTCCCAGGGAGATTGCTGTGCCAGCATGTGCTCGGCTGCAAGTGGCATTTTCTCTCCTTGCTGCAGCACCCGGGTGCCCGTGCAAGGGCTGCTGCACGGGCTGGGCTGGGCGAGCTGGCAGATGATCAGGGTGGTGAAGAGCATGAGGAGCGCAGTTCACCAGCCACACTAGCAGCAAGTGGCCAGTTTCTCAAGCATGGAGATGTCAGGGCTTTCCCTCCCCCAGCAGTTTTTAATGCACAGGACATAGTACAAATCAAGATGTCCTGGGGCAATAACAGGTTCTTCTGATCACAGCATGCTTTCAGAGCTGTTAGTGTGCGCACATTCTCGCTCCATCTCTGATCACAATCTACCCTCCCAGAGGGTTTAGGATTGGCAGTGATTGAAACTATTCTCTGAGCAAGCAGCGAGTTGTAATTGCACGTTAGCGAGCATGATTATAACCACACCTGAGTACATGTGTTTTGCTACAAAGCAATGGCCATTGGTCTGAAACTGCATAGAAAGCTGCTTTAGCATTCTTGAGGGCAGGACTTGGCAGCCACAGGACTTTAGTGCCAACCCACCACTGTCTTATTAACAATGCTGGCAACCAGCAGTCAGGGTTACAGTTTGCAAGAGGGTAAAGTAACTTATCTGACTTACAGTTATAACATCTTGGTATTGCTTTTGCCTTGCAGAGGTACAAATCTCAAATAAAGATAAACCCATGGGGAGGCAGCGCCCTGTGCTTTCATCCCCGTCCTCTGTGGGTTATGCTGAAACTCTTGAGCAGAAGCACAGCTTGTCCTTTCCAGAAGCTGGGAAGGGCTGAACTCGCAATGCTTTGGGGTGCAGGTGCTGCAAGAACCTCATGGAACTGGGACCCTTTCTCAACCTCCTCTAATTGAACCCCATCCTGCATCAGAAAGCCCCTTCACTCATCCACGGAGCCAACCCCCAGAAAGCTGCGCTCATGCTCACCCAGGTGTGTTGACCCAGATAATATCCAGGTGACAGAAGTAAATGCACTCTTTATCCAGCCAGCTGTTGCAGGAACATCGCTTGGTCCTCTGGTGCGCAGCGCTGGCTGTGGCGAGGTGGGACTCCAGAGGAGGCTGGCCCGTACCTGCAGCAGAAGGAGGAAGGGATGAGTTGCAGGCTCAGTGTGGAGCGCTGGAGTGCCCGTTGCAATTACACCTCTGCAATTACAACTTCGGCAAGCATTGTGGTGATTTCAATATGCAGGCAGGTTTACAGGAGGCGCACCCTGGCTGCTCAGGCTGCACGCTCACCAAGGATTTGCATAACCCCGGCAGCTGGGGCACAGCGGAGCCGTCGCGCAGTGCTCCCCACCCGGGCACCCTCCTGCTCCTGGGGCTCACCCCACTCCCCAGCCCGGGGCTCACCGTCTTCCAGGAGGATGCAGAGGGCGAGCACCAGCAGCACGGTACCGGTGGAATGGCTGGGCATGGTCGCAGGCCTCGCAGGTATGGGCTGGAGACAGAGAGTTGGAGGATTTGTATTTTTTTTCCCCTCTTTTTTTTCTTTTTTTCCTGCTTTTTTTTCTCTCCTCTCCTCCCTCTCTGCGGTGCTTCAGCCGGAGCTGCCGCGATGCGTCTGGAGGCAGCGGGCGCCTGGCAGGTGCTTTATAGCCCCGCCGCCGCCGCGTCACGGCTGCGCTCCGCCCCGCCGCGTGGAGCGGCCGCGGGGGAAACAAGCGGGGCGCGNCGCCAGCCCCACCGCTCACGTGAGTTGCGCGAAACACGCGTGGGCTTCCCCTTCCCGAGTGGCAGGGAAGCGCGGAGTGGGGATGGGGATGATGAGGGGAGAAATTCTCATGCCGGGAGGTGGCGGGGGCTGCTTGAAGCGGGGGGTGTCATGTGCATGCTGCTGTGCACAGCAAAGTTTGTCCCTCCGTGGGGAGCCCCGAGTGGGGGTTGCTCCTGCCCACGCTGCCGGCAGCGGGCGAAGGCAGGCCGTAGTTTGCAGCCGCTGCCGGCAGATGGAGCGGGAGGGGTGTAGGCAGCGCGGCCGCTGCAGGAGCCAGCTGTGCGCCTGCCCCACGCGTGGGGGCTGCCCCAGGCCCCTGGCACTTCCCCGCAGAGAGTCCACTAGGCTGCCGCAGCCCCGCGTTGCTCCTCCGGACATGGTAAAAAACACCCCAAAACCAAAAAAACAACAAGTGAAAGTGCACAGTTTAGAGGGCTAAACTGCTGCGCACACGGGAAGGCTGATTTAACCTGGGTAAACTACGTATAATTCAAGTCAAGTAAACTTCAAACTGTTACTCTGTTCAGTAAAATGCATATCTTAAATGAAATTTAGAGTTTCTACTTTTTTTTCTCCCTCTTTTCTTCCTAAAATCAGTTTAAAGTCTTTTGCTAGGTTGAGCAATTAGAATTGTCTTCAGTAAAACTGTCTGCTGCCTGATTTTGCTTCAACACCGGTGACAGCATACTCAACACTGTCTGCACATTTTTAGAATATGAAGAATGTAAAATATCCCAGGCAACTCCTGGAGTGCACGAGGAGACAGGGAAAGCCATTTTGTCTTGCTCATCAGGTGTGTCATGCAGAAGTAGGAAACTGTCCTCCCGAGAAGCGTTGGGTACTGACCAGAGCAGGCATGGGAGCAGCTTCCAGGCACTGCATGTCCCCTGGGGCCATTGCTCCAGCTCGGAGAGGCAGCTCCTGTCCTCACAGAACCCGAACACATCTTGGGAATGGAGTATGCCTAGGAGCACAAGCAGGTCAGAAGAGCTAAAAAAATAAAATAAAAAACCTACTACTGCGCTTGACGTTTTCAAGACTTCTTAGGAAAGGGAGTGTATTTTTATCTGTTTACTATGAACTATTTAGGTTTTTATTGCACTGTTGTCATGAAAGGATGCAAGCTGATGTGAATTGCAGTGATTCAGTGCGAGATCTAATGCGAAGTGTAACACATACTAGAGGAGTGGAAAGAGAAATAAGAAAAATGCAGAGAGCCAGAGAGTGGAAAACTGATTTCATCTGAGCAATAGCTTCTGCTCATTGCATCTTGCGGAAGTAAAATGGGTTACGATTGCATTCCTGCAAGAAATGACGAGAGGTTTTAACATTCACTCTGACCAAGCAGCAGGGTGAGTCCCTCTCTGCATTCACGGAAAATGAACGCAGTTGTGTGCAGGGGAAACCCATAGTGGGATCCAAATAATATGCTCAGAGGAAATTATTGCTCTATTCACCAAACAACTCCAACTCTGATGGCACATGAGAGCACAGATACTGCAGAGAATTCCATTTATTGAGTGGGGGTGAAGTGAGGGGGCACAGGAGTCTAAGGAAGATGAGAAATGTACAGCTGGGGATGCAGCTAAAATAGTAGCGTAGAAGAAATGTTAGGCAGAGAAAATCAGGAATACAGAAAACTTTTTTAAAAATAATAGAACAAAGTTGTAACTGATAAAATAACACTTCTGTCTGAGCAGCAAAAAAAAAGCAGAAGGAAAAACAGGGAAGTTTTTGACCTCTGTACCAACGCAACAATCATTCTAAAGACAATAGGGAAGTACAACAGCCACATTACCTGTTACAGCCTATATTCCAGCTGTGCCAAGTTTCAGACTTATGTCTGAGTTCAGATACTAGATGACATTCCAGATGCCAATTCAATGATTTAATAAATCTGCCCTGGCTCCAATTTCTGCGATTCTCTTTCTGGTCACTGCAGGATGAAAGAAGATATTCTGGACGTGGGGAAGGTAACGCAGCAGTAGTTACCCACCCAGAGGTAACGCAGAGGCTGGGGAATGAATGACATCATTTTGCTTGAAGAAGGGGCACTTTCTTAGAAAGGGTGCTACTAGTCATTCGCATGAAGCAAGAGGCAGAGCCATGGTCAGAGCCATATGCCTTTCCAGGATTCATTTACTAAGGGGATCAGCAGATAACTTTATTGCATGAAGACCTCTCATGCCTCTGGGAAGGAAGAAGAATCTTAAGTTAACCTGAGATTTTGGAGATTTGGGTTCAAGCTATTTCCTTTACCAGACTTCTTTTGTGGCCATAGCTTTGTCAATTAGCTTACATTTCCAAAAAGCACCTGCAGCTACATGTAAATATCTGTAAAGCTCTTGTATTGTGTTACTGAAGACAAGTGCTGGGTTATCTGCTAGGTATCTGCCTTTAATGCCAGGTGCAAAAATATCTTCACAAACCAGACCTTTCTTCCAAGATCTCTCACTTGTTTTGTTCATCTCTCATAAATCCCAAGAGTGATTTACACTGTTACAGAAAATGGAGCAAATGTTACACCCTCTTGTTCATATATGCCTACTGAATGGAGTTTGAACTCATTTTTTTCTCCAGGAAATACCCTACTGTGTTGAGCAGGCACAAACCTGACCAGCATATGTATGGATGTTTGGCACCAGTGCTTCAAAGATCTTAAAGTATGTGGAGCTATGGATGAAGGTCTCTGCTTGTGGCAGGGATGTAGGAACCCTGCAGAGAGGAGGTTGGATTGGGATTGCATTGACCAGGACTGTTTTGAACTGACTGTGCTCTGAGAGCTTTGTCCAGGGCTACAGAATTTCCGTGTGAAAAAATCAATGACTTCTTACAAAGTAACTTGCCTGTAGGCTTGCAGAGAACAACTTCCAGGCATAGGGTGAAACAGCTGTTTCAGCGTCAGCCATCCCCACAGATTATTACTCTGGTATGTAACTATCGTTGTTTCAATAGCAGCTACTCATTTTAGACCAAGTGTTCAATATCTCCTCATACTGTGGGCTGGGAGGTTCAGCTTGGACTGAGAGCGGTGCTTCTCCTTGAGCTCCTGGCCACAGAGAAGCTGCATTGCTCCTGCAACTATTCCTGTTCCCCTGATAAAAAGCAGGGGACACTGTTTCCTAGGGCCAACACTCCTGGCATTATCACCACACTAAAATCACTAAGAAAAACAACAGGCTGGAGCAGAGGGACGGGTCCAGGCTACACAAACAAGGCTTCCAAAGAAGGAACAAAGGCGTACACAGGGTCCTAAATGCCAAAGATGGGCTTTGCCTCCTGCAGTTATTTTTTCCCTTTTGTTTCTTACTGTAGGAATACATTGTTCACTTCATTGTGAAGAGTTCCAGGCAGACATGACGAAAGGGACAAAACAGCTCAAGAAAAGAGACGTCCCGTGCAGCATTCATGAAACGCGCTGTTTGGAAACCAGGAATGAACAAACAGGAAAGCGCTTTAACCATTGCGAAGATGGAATCCCAGTATGTTTTTGGCACCAGCAGGAACAATGGGGTGATGTCACGAGCCAGAATTCCCCACAGTGGATGGAAGCCCAGCAAATAATCATAATTCTTGTCTTGGGACATTAGTAAAATTTTTCCACAGTTGGTCATCCCCCACTGAGTCTCTGTTAGGAAGTATAGGAAGGAGACATTGTCAAGTGAGGTTTCCTCTGGGAGAGCCATGTCCCCTCCTCCCCCCGATCAGTGCATCAATTGTTATAAATCACAGCTTTCTGATGACTACAAGGAATTTCGGTACAGCAATGATGGTGTTCAGGGGCTGAGGAATGAGCTGCCTGAATGATGTATTTCACCCTGTGAAGGAGGGTGTAAGGGCAAAGGGGCTGAAGCATCATTTGCTATCCAGGGCTTTGAGCCTACATGGCATTGGTATGGAGTTTTGTACTTATAGTTTCAAAAGTGCCGAGAATGGCAAGGAACTTAGGAGACACCGTCCTCTCCAAACATTGGGGTTTGGAGAATTTCAGCCTTGTTTAAGGCTACCAAATGGCGTGAGTAATACTAGAGTATCCTCCATATCCTAACCTCACTTCTTTATTTTGGCTTCAAGTCCACGGAGAGTGAGCTGAACTGTACTTGAAGCACGCAGGCAGATTTGAAGCAGATCTTGAATTCCCCCTGGCTCCTTTCTTTGGACAGGGACTAGTCCCATGCTGTGACTGGGGTAGCCAAGCAATTCTCACAGGCAGTGACAAATTTCAGTCATTATTCAAATATTACTGAAAATACAGGCTGCTCCCATCTTTCCAAAATTTGCTCTGCAAGAGCCCGGTCAGTCTCTGTGTGGAGGACACCAGCTGTGGGCTATCACTTTTCTTTTGTAGCACGAATGTTGGTGTTAGTACAAGGGAGAGGTAGGACTGCCTGGCTGAGATGGAGATGGGATTATTCTTCCAACAGCAAAAAGGACTAATGAATCTAAGTCATGAAATGGCAGCCTTGAAGAAAAGAAGCATTAAGACCCTAGTGCTTGCATGGTTTTCTGACAACATATTTGTCCCTGTTCTATGTCAGTGGTCTGCATTATCAATGCCTGAATATAGCATGAGGCATTGTTTAACCCAGTCCAGTTTTCTAGATCTTTGTGTGTTTTCCCCATCCTTGGAGTTTCCAGGGAAACTCTGTGTCCCTCACAGACATGGACAGAGGTAGCCTGGCTCCAGGCTTTGGGTCTGCTATTGGAAACTGCTAGATCTGTCCTGCTGCCTCCATCTCCCCACAACACAAGGGGGGCAGAAATCCCCCCAGGAAGGTGATAGGAGGAGGTGAGGTTAGCCAGGAGGATGGAAGATGCTGCCTCCATTCTCTCCAGTGAGGTGGGAAGGGGACAAGGAGCAGCAGCTGGACTGGCTTTGCATGGACCACTTCTCACATCCAGGAGAGGAGTAGCATCACGCAGAAAGTGTCTGCCCCTGTGGCACTACTGACCCCTGGGTTGGATGCTGCCCTTTACCTACCTTGCATGTGCCTTGAGCCAGCCTGCTAAAATAAGGGCAATATTTGCCTGGCATCCTTGGTAGCTCATTGCAGGAACAAAGTATCTCAGATTTATGCTGCATGCAGAGGAGACAAAACCATAAGCTTTGCTCTACAGGGCATGGTAGCACTTTCCTGCCTAAGAGCTTAAATTTACAGATGCCACAAGTGGCTATGAGATAGCAAGAGGAGAGGGTAGGCATCAAATAAAAACCTGCTGCCTTTCTTCAGTGATTCTCTACTTTAACTAGAGGTCTCAGGAGTCGTTTGAACAGGGCGAGTCTGATATCATTGGGGTTATGGCAATGCTAGGTCTGCCATGGCATGTCTGTCAGGCAGGAGGAGGCCCCTGAAACACTGCAATGAAGCTGCTAATGAAAATGTAAGGGCAAGATTGCCTATAGGACCACTCTGAATCAATTCCAGGAAGGGACTAGGGGATAAATTGGGGATATTGTGAGTATAGGGATGTGTGCTTAGCTTTGGAAAGCACATTCAACCCCATGCATCGGGACTCTCCTATTACATCAGGCTTGGATGAGACCTACGGGAGCAGACCATACCCTGTTCTTTGCGGCAGGACTTGTCCACCTTCCCCTTCAGCATGTCCTGCTGTTACTGCCACAGACCGCAGATCTGATCTAGTCTGGTTTTACCATTGTTATTTTAAAGTTGTAATAAATGTGCTGCTGATGACACCCTTTTCTATGGGAGCTCTTGCAGAGAGATGCACTAGTAAAAACTTGCAACTCTCCCACACCAAGAAATTTGCTGTATATTTCAGCACAGTTTAATCCTTCTTTCAAAAATGCAGGGACTCTAAAGGCTGTGAACCCATCTTATTCTTTCCTCACTACCTGGGAAGCAAAAGCGTGTTCACCATTTCTCTATGGATGGAAAAGTTGTGCCAAAGGGGAACATTTGCAGGTGAGAAAATTTTTTATAGAATTAAAATAAATGACAATTACAAATCTGTCCTGTGTGCCTGTCTGATTGCATACTTTCTCTGCCCAAAGGGCAAGAAAAGAAAAGTGCAGTGTGTGTTTAAACAGCCCATGGAGACATTCCTTGTACGTTGGGTGTTCATTGGAACACTTTAATATGGATGTCTGCGTTTACTCCACCCTGATGGTTGAACTCCTTCAGATTTCCAGAATGATGAGTGACCTGGAATTTATAATTACAATAGGTGTAATGCAATTAATCACCACCTCGGAGCTGTCTTCTATCGCTAACTGCTTTATGATACCAATCCTTTGCAGCAAGTGCAAGAGAACAGCTTGTGTAACATAGCTATTTCCAGCTGAGACAAGTTCAGTGGGGTTCCTACCACCCGGACAGGCGCAAAGATCCCTTTCTGCTCTTCTGCAACAGCTGCTTTCTGCAAATGCTAATATGTTCCAGGTTGCAGACAGCAATATATATGGTGGGCCATACCAGCAGATGACACTTATGCTTGAAGTGCCCTTTAAGCATCTGGTTTCTATTTAGCCAGCAGCTTATATCCATTCCACATAGATCTTTCTAGGTCATCCTTTTTTGGAGGATATATGGGATAAGTATTTCTGCTCCTGATGCTGCAAAGATCAGAGACAGAAACTAATACAGAGAGTAAGGCAGAAGTTAAAAGTAGTTTGAAGAAAACCAAAGAAAACAAAGAAAATGCAAGCATATGCCCTTTAAACCTCAGCACTGGTACATATGGTTAATTATTAATTATTGATATGGTTTATTGATATATTGATGCATTGATTTGTGCCACCTGGAGGACAGATCCCATCGTTCTGAAGAAAGTACAAACCCATGGCAGTACCTGAAGAGTTTACAGAGGTTTTCCAATGAGAAGTGCAGATGCTGGAACACTGATGAATTTGAATACTGAGAGTATCAGTGCTTTCCCTCCACAGTACGAGTATAGTAAAAAAAAACAAGTCCAGAGCTTTTGAATAGGACAGTTTGTTACATTTAGTGAAATCATTTCAGCTCTCTGTCTTGCAATTTATTTCAAAATGATTGAAATGATTTCATTTTCTTTACTTTCAAAAGGGTTCAAAATTGTAGTGGAAACATTTTATCCCGTGAAAATGCAAAATTTCAATCAGACGTGCAACTTTTTGAAAACATCTTGTTTTTAAAAGAAATCAGAAATGCTTAGTTTGAAAAAATAATGTTTCCAGCAAACTAAGAAGGTCATAATTTTCATCCAGCTCCATTTGCAATTTTGGTAGGAGATGAGAGACTCCAGTCTGCAGAAGCAGATCATTTAGGGAAGGAAACAACGAAAGTTTTACAAGAAACTTTAATTAAAGTAGGAATAATTAGGTGCTGAAGAATCACAACACAAACTTGGCAAGCGATCAGTCTATGCTAGCAGTGTCTTTTTGCTGTATGTCTCTGCCCTTGGACAGATGTAACCATAATTTCAGTTACTGGTTAACCAGCTTGCCATGAAACTTCAATTCTTAGAGACTGGTTTATACTATAACTATTGGTATCCGACTGCAAGTCCAGAGGGATCAGAGCTGAGGGTTGCAACTGGATTTTCTGCTTCATTAGAAATTCTGCAATTTTCTATTCCAACATAAAATGTTGTAAAACTATGAGTAAGTTCATTTAAAATGAAATTTCCATCAGTAATATTAGGTCAAATCTCAGACATGTATTATTCTGAGCAAATAGTTACAATTGTTTTATCTCTGAAAAAAATATTTTAGTATACTAAAAAATTCATTTTGAAAAGTAACTTTAAACAGAATAGAAAGATAATCCATTTCAAAACTGTAGAAATGAGATACTGCAAATTCATAATGATGACTAATTTCATTAGTTTTGCTGTTAATTTGTTGGTCTCAGTACGATCAATGTATTTGTAAAGAATGTTTAACAATATGTCGGTAACTGGCTGTGTTTATAATTCACCCAAAATAACTATATTTCTAATACTCACTTTGTTTCTATTTCCCCATAGAAAAAGGGTGAAGAAGAGAAAAAAGAAGGAAATCTGCTTTTCCTTGCCACTGGTTGTTTTGTCTATTTATTCTAAAAACTCCTTGGCTGTCTTTGATGGGTCTGAGCTCTCTGACCCCAGCTCAGAGACCAGGTCTCTAACAGGTGCTGCTGAGCAGGGAGCAGTGCTGCCATTGAGTGGTTTTGCTGTGAAGGCCACACATTAGTTATGTCTGACGTGTTGGCTCTTGGATGCCACAAACCATATCCTTTGTCACAGGAGATAACAGAAGGTCTAGGAGAAAACAAGGCAGATGAGAAGTAAAGGAGGTCAGAGGACAGCTCCCCCAGACAATTTTCTATTTATATCTCAGGGATTCCTCAAAATAGCCTCCGCTGTGTTTATGGGGTGGTTTTCTCTGGCATGAATCATGTGGAGCTGCGTGCTCCTTCTGCTCAGCATCGCCGCAAGCCATGGGGTCTCACCAGATGATGGAGGAGCTCAGCACCGGGTGGGCTGGAGGAAGAGAGGTTGTCACAGTGCAGTGAGGAAGGACACCTAAAACCTTCATAGCAACTTCCAGGCAAACTCTACAGAAACCCCTCTGTTCAGCCAGCAAGGCTCCATCGCGCTGTCAGTTGGGAGCAAGTCCAAACCTGCCACCTATCTTGATTCATCCACTGTCTACTCATGACCCATCTGAGACCATGTTGCTGATGCTCCTCTGATGGAAAAAGCTCAGGTCCAAACATAGGCACCAGTTCTTATCAATATGGTCTGCAGGGATAAGCCAAGGGATGGCCAAGTGGGCTAGTCTCAGCCCACCAAAACTGCCCAGGGGTGCCTTTGCACCTGATCAGGATAGGCACTCGGTGCCCAAATGCAGCTTACAGCATTGGATGCAGGGCACAGGCTGCATCCCACCATCACCTCCAAATATGGATGTAGCCTGAGGAGAAACTCACTGGTCCCTGGGGTGGTCACTGCCTCACTTTTTCAGGCCTTTATTAAGGTATTATCTGGACACTTTCACCAGAAACCAAAGAACAAGACAGCAAAGTGTCCTGAGCTGTATCTTCAGCCAGCCTGACTCCAGTAACCTCCTCTGAACTCCCCTCCACTTGGCCAGGCTGCACTCCTCCATGCTCGCTCTGCCCCTACCCACACACCTGGGCCTCAGCAAGCGCCATCCTTTCACCAGTCCTTTCCCTTCCCCTCACATAGGAGCACCTCTGCCTCCCTCATGGTCAACCCCTCTCGCTATTTTCTCCAGTGGGCTCTGGTTTAGTTTGGCTCAGCTGTAAAGCAGACGTGCTTCTCACTGCCCTCCCACAGACCTGCATTTCCATGTTCCTTCATTTTCCTCTCTGCAATAATCCTCATCTGTCTGCCACCAAAGCTGTTAAGCTTGATAAATCGATGACTATAAAGTACTGCAAATCTGCTATATTGGGAAACCGAGTTCAGTCCCATTTTTCTTTTGCAAGCTTCCTCCAGGGCCTGGGAAATGCAGAAACACAGATTTGAAAATTTTAGGCATTTTTCTGCCAGCATGGCAAGACCAAAAATGTTTAGAAGCATAAGCTGAATTTTTAGAAGTGCTTTTGTCTCAGACTGCAAATCCACAAAGTGCTGGAGTGCATAAGGGGTTGTCAGGACTCAGAGAAGACCCAATAAGAGCAGAGAGCTGCCTAAATTAGTAGGAAATACAAAGAATGGAGTTAGGCAGCCAGACAGATCATTAATTGTGAATGCTCTCCAAAAGTTCAATAGGAGAACTGATCAGACCTTTCTCATGATAGATGAGATCCTGGAAGAAAGTGATGTCTCCCTCCCTTCTCACCATATCCAGTAGCCCACTGATTAGACACTTGCTTTCAAGCCTCTACTTTAACCACTATCAAATTAGTTGTACAAAATAGAAGAAAAGATATGAAAAAGCCTATCCCAGGTAACCTCATTGTCTCCTACCAAGAGGACTCTGTATTTAATAGCCACAGTATAAAATAGGTAAAGTGGTTATTCACACTTGGCCTCTCCCACAGCCCAGGAAAGTGCTGTAACCACTGGGCTTTGAGTCTACTAGTACACACACATGTCTGAGGGTTCGTCTCTGCTGTCTTTTGTGTGGGTTTGGCAAGCTCTGCAAATGCCTAATGGATCAGGTCTTGCCAACAAAACAGAAAGTAGGGAACGCCTAGTTTAAGAGTCTCTCTAGAGGTTGTGCACAAGCAGCTCACCATGTCCAAAGGGCTAAACCCAAAGGGGATTAAGTGCTCAAGCCTAGCATGTAGGCATCCTTGAGAAACCTAAAACCTCAGCTGCCACCTAACACTGAAGGTGCTTTAGGTGCCTAGGTGCTGACGTTCCTCCAAAGGAGTGCACACAAAAATGTCTACACCCCAGGCCTTTAAACACTCATATTTCTGCTGCTGCATGGCAGATATCCTACACGAGGTACGTGCACATCCCCATGGCATAAACATTCTCCACCGTACTCAGACTGTTCTCCTCTTTCCTAAAACAACAGAGTTGTCCCCGTCTTTTTATGACATTTTGGAAAGGAATTCAGCAATATACTGAAGGACACATAACAGAACAGGGACAAACACTGATAACGTTGGCAAAATGGCAAATAGGGTGGGTGTTTGATAGCTCCCCAAATGCAGACTTCCACCCTCTGCTTAATGATAGGAAAAGTGTAGACAGGATATCCCTGCAGGGTGTCTCTTCAGGAGAGTTGTTGGCAAAATGTGTGTTTCTCTATATGCGGTGAGCAAAGGTGCTTTGAGCCAGAAGGATTTTTTATTGTGTAAGAGAACAAAACAAGAAAGAACAAAAGTAGTTTTCATTAGAGAAGCGTGTGTGTGCGCGTGCATGTGCTCTCTCTGTAATAATCTGCAATGAAGTGAACATAAATTGGCTGCCTGGGTCTCTGAATAGCAGTCATTCGAAATCTAACATCGCTGTAGACATTAACAGTCATAACACATACAGAGCTCCGTACATGACAGCACTCATTTGCCTCCAAATCCCTTCAGCTGAAAGAGTAGAAGGCTAGCGTTTGCAGGTGTAATGCAAGGTTGGATGATTGTGGGGACAAACTGGTCCCCACAGGGTCAGAGACACTAAGGAGAAGTCAGGCTTGTGAGGAAATTATGAGAAAACACAGTCAAATGCGTAGGAAGAAGTTGGTGTTAGTAGAAGGCCATGCGTGGTTGGACAACAAACTGAAGGTGATTGGGTGTTATCACTGCTTAGAGCTGATTTCTAGAGGAGAGATGGGAACACCTTCCCCTTTGTAGTCCCACCAGAGGGTGAGAGTATTGAAATTCAAAGCTAAGGCCTTCCACTGGAATGGCATGTGCAGGACACCTTGTTCCTGGAGCCAGCTAGAGCTTTATGCTCTGTGAAAGGAAGGGGAAAAGTTGAGCACAGAGAAGAGTAATATGCGTTATTACTGTGCTTCAGGATCCAAGACATTTTCTAAGTCAAGAAGAGCCCAAGAATCTGGAGGAGATTATTCTACCCAAAAGACAGTCAAAATGTCTGAAAATTTTGACAGTGTCAAAATGACTGAAGAGTCTGGTCAACTTTGGTTTGAGAGTCAAGAGGGGGGGAGCTAGGAAGTCTGCCCATCAGAGTAAGTCTACTGTTGCACTCCAAACCCATGTTCCTCTAAAGTACTGGAGACACTAGAATCAAAATATTTGAAGTTGCATGTTGCCTTCAAAGATCTGTCCATTGTGCAAAGTTAAATATTTTGAGAAAAGCTTTTCCAACTCAGCTTTGATCTGCCTTGGTATGGAAAGCACAGAAGGTCAACTTCTCCTTTCGCTGGTAGCATTGCAACTTCCAGCAGAGCTCTGGGTGCTCTCACCACACTTTCAGCAGGATCTAGCACTGTTGCCTGTGCAAAGGAAGAGGGAAAAGAGTCCATCAAAAACAGCTTTTGGTCCTGCTGCTAACGTTTACACTGATAAGTTGTGAGTCAAGAGAGGGGCTGTTAAGCGCCTTGAAGGCACAGCTCTGGCTCAGTCATCCTCCGCCCTGCTTTTGCAGTTGTTCAAATCACCACGTTTTTAGGCTCAAACCTTTTTAATTCAGTGCCAGTGAGACAGGCTGCTTTGCACAGCTAATTGCACGCAGCGGCAGATGCCTCATTGTGCTATGATTGTCTGGACATGATATAGCAAAGCCTTGGTCTAGCTATGTCAGAGGGATGAACAGGCCCAGAAATACTAGGAGGATGATCTGCCCTTGGTTAACGACATAATGAGAGAGGTGTGAAAATTATGAGTCGTGGCAGCCCTGGGAGGCATCTTATTTATCTATGTGGTGACAGATGCCACCTAAGCAAGGGGTACATGTGCTACAGCCAGATGATGTAACACAAATCTTAGTTAACATTAGGCACTTTTAACAATAACTATTCAGATGACAGTTCATGGACAGCACACATTCCTGCAGGTAGAGAAATTGCAACCAGGAGTGTACCCCACCCAGCTCTGCAAAGCAACCCTAAGGCACAAACCTACACAGGCACAAGGGCTTGCCTGAGAAGGGCATGTTGCACCCAGCCCTCCGATGTTTCATGGTGTTTTGTGTCCTGGGCTGTTCCAAAGGTGATTGCAACCAGAAGCCGCAGGCACAATGTCACTTTTGGAGGAACTTCCTCCATGGCCCTGGCAAAATGAAACCACATGGCAAAGAAAGAAGGAAGTTCTAAGGGAGAATGAAGGTGTCCCCACCACCCTTCAAAGCAAGGGTTAAGAGTGACTGTCTCTGAGATCACGACTCATGACTTCTGCAGCCATGGAGAGGTTACTCTGTTATGTCCTACATCACTGTGGTTTTAGACCACCATCTTCTGGAGCTAGTCATCGTCAGGTATAACCAGGAGCATTTCAGCTCCACAAAAGAGCTACTCTGTGCAAGCAGAAAAAGAGCTCAGGCTGAGGTACAGTGCTGTTTTATGGGATATTGGCTTGCTTCAGAAATGCATCAGCATGATGGCAAATCTTACAAAAAACCTTAAAACCTGCGGCTCTGAATTCATGTGACGCTGTGAGAATCTCAGCTTGCATGGTCTGAAAGAAGGTTTGTTAGTCTGTGTAGCTGTAAAGTAAAACTGGAAAACATAAATCCTGACTCACAAAAAAACCTAATTATGTATAGGACCTTCTTCCATGATTTTGGAGGAGAAAGGGCAGGGAACACAACCTGTATAAGCTGATGAGCTGACTTTTGTCTGGAGGAGCACCTGAGACCGCTGCAGTGATGCTACCTAGGAATCACCTCTGCAGAAAACTCATTCTATGTATTACGAAGCAAGAGTGGTTCATGATCTATCAGACATGAATATCTCCCTAGCCTGCAGCCCTGCTGCTGTGCTGCTGTCATATGTGCTGCCTGTCTTCATCTTGGCTAGAACTGGGCAGTCATGCAGTAGATCTGGATGAGGTGACTGCACAGTAGCACTATTCCAACACAATGCTTTGCAGCACGTAGGGGTGAAAAGGGACGTGAGATGCTTTCACGGCACCACATTCCTCAACTGCCAAGGAGCAAATACCTCCATGTGGTCAATCTAAAGAAACTGGATTTTAATCCACTGAGATGCCAGCTTAGTTTGGCCTTGACATAAGCGCTGAGAGAGGATAAAAGCTCCTGGGAGGACAGGACATATGGGAGGATTATCTCCATTGTTTTGGGAAAGGCTCTGACTTTGCAAACATTCTCTCACAGAAATGAACAAAAACATCTTTTGCGGTAAGTGTTGCCTGCACTGAGCCTTCTCCCCAGCTCACTGATATGCAAATGTCACCACACGCAGCTGGGCTGGAGCTTTGCGGTTGGCAACCTTTCTGTACCAATTTTGGTAATAGCTTTCTACGTGACTGGGGTATGACTAAGCAGAAAGGAATTAGTGGGGACTCTTTGTTCTTGAAGCTCAGCCGAAATATGAACGTGCTGGCCTGAGAAAAGCCGGCTTTTGCATAAAGAAAATAAAGAGGTCTGGAAGGTTAATGAGTGACATAATCAGCTCTCTGGGAAATGCACATAGGCAAGGAATGAAAACAATGTGCAATGGAGATAATTGATTACCCACAGTGTTGCACTCACCTGTGGCAGCATGGATTCCCCAGCATGCTGACTAAAGATGGCTCACGGGGGCCCAGTGGTGAGGCAAAGACTGCAAAGGACTCATCTGGGATCCTGAGAACTTCTGTCATTCATGCTTGGAGGAGGAGGAAGACTGGCTCTGAAGGTGGGCTTTTGCAAACAGGCTGCCAGGGTGCAAAGTCTGATGGAAGGGCAATGTGCAGGAGGCATGGGGAATGCTGTGTGCTTCTTCCACCCTAGGTTATCGTCTGCTGTTAAGGACGGAAGAGATGTGAATTCCCCTTCTGGTCACTAAGTGCTTAACTGAGTCTTCAAAGCTCTCAGTTTCTTCCTAAAGCTGGAAAATAGCTCTTCACAAAGCCCTGTCCAAAATCAGTCCTTGTTCTATATTTGAAATAAATGGTGTTTGTGTGCCTACTTTCAGGGCAGAGCTGTGTCTTTTGGAGGAGGACTTTCCTTATAGCCTTTCTGCATTCCTATGGTCAGTGAGCACCAGGAGTTGAGATACACTCTCTACTTCCTTAATGGTTGTCTCTGAGCAGTTCTCAACCATTCAGCTCCATGGCAGGAGCCAAGCACCTAAAAGTCAGCAGTTATAACACTCAGAGGTCACAGAGCCTAAGTCTCACTATTGACCTGCCTTAGGAAGGATCCTGGAATACCTCTGTGTGATGACAAGGAGGTAGAAGGAAGATGACCTGGCACCACTTAGGGATGCTAGATTAAACCACTGAGCAGTCAAACAAGCCATGGAAAAGGCCTTATGACTCAGTTTAGTTCAACTAATTATAGACAAGTATATCTGTGTCGTCTACCTGACAATGCTGCTGCTGCTGACCAGATGAATGACTGATATATGAGCACATCTTCTACCTAGATGCTGAGCAAGGATATAAAACCCTTCACATCACTCCCTAGGGGCCCACTGAGTGTAGGAAAATCATCTGGTCTGGGCATGACCTTCCAGGATGGTTTCTTACGATGATAAACTAAGCCTTGAACTGAACTGCCTTGCTTCAGCCAGGCAGCCACATTGCACACGGAGCCTCCCATCCCAGGCTGTGGAGACTGTCAAAGATCAAGAAGCCTGCGGAAATTATTTTAGCCTCAAGACTTCAAACAGAAAGTGAATGCACTATCAGGAAGAATACTTATGCAAAAGCCAGGGCAATCTCAGTGAATAATGGAAGACACAGGCCTGTGACTGTGTGAAGGATTTTCCTCCATTGCTGTGCAATGGGCAGCACACATGGACATGAAGAGTCATGTTCCTGCCGCAATGAGTGCCAGGGAGGCTGGAAGGAAGGACACCATTGTTATCACCCTGACTTAAAGGTTTTGTTTGCTGTTCTCACAAAGAATGAGTAACAGATCAGGCTTGTTTCCTAAAAGGGTATTAATCACTTACGGCTGTTGCCCCACAGTCTGTTTTCTGCAGTCTCTGTAAAATGAGCTTCCAGGTCTGGGAATGTACATATCTGGCTTTTATTAGTAGCTATCTCTACCAACATCAATAAAGATTGCCCAGGAAATGAGAGCACTGAGTTTCACCTCCAACGTCTGCCACAGTGTGGCTGGAGGAGTGGAAGCTTCCCAGCTTCAAGGAGGAGATCATAGCATGGTCCTTTCCCACAGGGCACAAGGTATAGTGGTGAGGATGTGAAGCAGGAACATAACCAACACAGGGATGGTCATGGGCTATGTGTGCTTATAGGGCTTACATCTTGTCTACACTGAGCTTTGATAATTAATTGTTGTGACCAGTCTCAGAATCAACAGTGACATTAAGATGTTCACCTCTCAGCTTGTGCCCCTGGAAGCTATCCATTAAACCTCTTCCATTCACGCAGCCCGGAATAGCCAATACCACCCTCCTGCCAGTGCATGCTCTCATGTATGGTGGTAAGGAACAATTTCTGACTTTGGTAGTGGCTTCAGCTACTTGGTAGATGGCTCATTTATGTGAAAATGAGCACAAGAGTCTTACTCTGGGTCATGGGTGATGAGGATCTGGAGCACAAAAGCAATGCAACCAGCAATAAACTTTTCATGCTGATGCACAGCAAAAGACTAGCAGAAGGAGGAAGGGAATGGTGATCACCTTTCCTAGTTATTGATGTTGGAAGGGGCCATTTTAATCATCACTATCCAGTTATAGCCCAGCACAGAGCAGCAAATCTCAACTTGATTCTTACTGTCATTCAGCACCTTTTCCTTATTTTGAATGAGGATGATGCCATGTGCAGAAAACATCTTTGATGTTTGCCTTTGCTGTGCCTATTCTACCTCAGTGAGCAGCTTTCCAGGTGCTCAGTCCAATAGCAGTCACCATCATTATTGCATCAAAATCAGGTCAGTAAGGTTGGAACTCATCCCCTTCAGCATGAGTTCAGATAGCTTACAGGACTCTAGGTGAGTCTCTGTATAGGACTCTATGGGCCCCTGAAAGACTGCTCTGACCTGCCGTCACGCTCTGAAGACGTCTCCTGCATTCAACTGAAGCAAAGGCTGACTTGCTTACACATAGACACCTGAGTTTTCAAACATAGGTGCTCAGGCAGATGAATCCCATACCTGATAACTCTCCAGGATGTGAAGGAGAGCATTCCTGGATTTGCGGTCCTGCCATGACCCTGTCAAGCTCTGTCGGCATGGAAGATTTCCTCTTTCTAGCAGTCACCCCAAGATGAAAGCCTTTCTCCTGCAGGTATTCATGTCTCCTGTGGGGGGCTACCCTGGCTGCTGGAATGCAAACCATGGGGTATGAATCAGCCGTGCTGTCTTGTGAGACCACTTTTTTTCAGCTCCTTGAATTATGGTAGGGGGGAATTCTTTGGAGACAGATAAATGGGAGCTCCTTGAGTCCAGGCCTCATCGATGCCTGGGGTCATGAAAAGCTAAGAACAGCAGCTATAGCTGAAAGAATCTCAAGAAGATAAATATCAGTCCTCAGGGGATGCCTGAAGGAGGCAGAAGCCTATTGGGATTCCCATAAATGCATATCCAATGTTTTCTTTGCTCCTGTTTGCAGTCTGCTGTTGGGAGAGTTGTCGTGCCCTGGAATGTCATCACACTTTGCTCCTAAAGCAAGCTGCCTTGCCAAGATACCGATCGGCATACTGCATTCCTTGATCTGGTCAGTCAGGTGTGGAAGTGTGAGGGACCAGGTAGGAGGGAAAAAAGTGCATGTTGCGACTAAAATCTCAAGTCATCTGCCACGATCTGGGAAAGATATTGGCAAAAGGTCAGAGAAAACAACATTCAACTCAGTGGCCTCTCCCATCACTCCTTGGAGTGGCTCCCACCTCACACTTTTGTTGGGCTCTGGACAGATTTCAGTTTTGTTTCTGTCAACACTTCCTTCTCTCCAGCATTGTCCTCATCGCCTCAATCAGTTACTGTCAGCTTCTCCGCTCACCTGTGCGTGCGCTGGCATGATGACCATCCCCTAAATCAGCACCTCACAGAAGTTAAGGCCGTGTCTGTGAACAAGGCACAAGCTTTTAGAGGGAGCTCAATTCATCCCTGGAAGAGTGTTGCAGGAAAGGGTTGACTTGCCATCATCTGGCATTTGCAAAGGAAGCCAGAGTGGCTTCTTTGGGATGATATGCTATATCACAGCCACGGACCCCTGGGGAAAACAGTAAGGCAGAAGAGTCTTCTACCTCCTACACGCATAGTACACTGCACCCACGTCCTCAACTCCAACTAGCATGGGCAGCAGGAGATTAAACCGTGACTTCTCTTGCTGTTGGACTGCATCAGCCTGCTTTGTCTTTCCATGTAGGCATTGGAAAACAGGCTCTACTTGGAGTAGATTAACCACCACAGACTCAAGGAGATCTTAATGACATCTGCCATGTGCCCAGCCTAGCAAGCACGGCTCTCCCTCACAAGCACAAAATATGTTTATGCACAAAATGAAAGCCATGCTACAGATGCTAACACAGGGAAGGTCATAGCTGACCTGTCTAGATTATTCCTGTAACCTTACTGAGAGGCAGTGGTGGATTTATCTTCACCTACTTGTGACAAAGGGCAGGCCCAATAACCTCAGTTCATAGAAGAGGAGCAAAGGCATGACAAGAAATGGCCCAGATCCACACAAAGGCACCAAACTCCTACTGAAGCACCTACTTCCCCGTTGAAACTAACAGGCAGCTCAGAACAGAAATCATGACACTCCGTGTCCTGCAGCTTCCCCACATCCAAGTTGTGAGGGACTCCTTACAGAAGGTGTCTGCCTCTCCACCAACAGTCCTGCGGCAAAAGTTGGAGTCTGCTTCCTCTGAGGATACAGTTGGAAAGTGTTTGGGATAGCAGCACTGTATCAAGAGCATTTCCCCAGGAAGGAGCAGCCTCTCTTCCTCAGCAGGTCATGTTGTCCTGGCACTCACGTGTACATTCACACCAGTGTTTCTGGGAATGCAAGGGAAAGTGGTGAGCTAGGTGGAGCTCTGGATGCCCTACGGTTGCAGCACTCCTCTGCATGAGGGCAGAGCTGGATACAAGCCCAGCTTTGAATAAATTTATTTATTTACTTTCTTTTAATGCAAAGGGAAAAAGAGCAGACAGAAGGGCTGCAAAAGCAGATCTGTCTCCTCTGAGTGTGTGACTGGAGAGATGATGATGTACAAGGTGGCCAGCACCTACCCTTATGCCCACCATCTTCAAACAGTTGGCTCCCAGCTGATGAAGACAACTGCCATTTCCAGTAGCATCCTAATGTTCTCTCTGGGGAGGCGGACACTTCTGGAATCACTTAGGCAATATGCTGTCCACAGAGACAGGAATACGTGAACTGGGCTGCTTGGCTCATTTTCTGCAGATTCTCCAAGACAACAGCCTCTCCTCTGACTGACATGGTTATGCTAGGCCAGCTGCCTCTTGTGACCTCCCTGAGGCTTGTGAAATTTCTGGACAGTAATGCTCAAATTAGATGCCTGAAGTAGGCAGAGTGGATACGACCCCAACCACCCAAATAGCTGTGCAGTTCAGGTCCTGTGTGACTTGTCCAAAATCACCACGGTATGTGTGGCCAGCACAAATCACATCTCCAATATTAATTGCTTTCCTATTAGGCACAGGACCAGGAAATATCTCACATTTGCCTCCTTCATGCCTTGCAAGTCAGAGGCTGCAGCACTGCTATTAGGATAGACTTGTTGGTTTTATGTCACCAGGTTTAATCCCAGCCATGTTTTTAAGGATTAAAAATTATTCGCATCTGACTGCTGCTCTGTAATCAGTGCATCTCAGCTTGGTTTACCTGTCACCACTGCAGTGCACATTGTGGCTGTCACAGGCTGGTTGTACATCTTCAGCTGAGCTCTCCTATCTCTGCCTAAGCCATGACAAAGAGCCTGTAAAAACACATTGGCAGAAAGATGACAGACCTCTACCATATCTCACATAATACTCAGCCTGAGCCTTCCACTGACATTGCCAGAGGTCTCATGGAGGACGGTCCATGGGTATAACTCAGGTGCGGTTACTCATTCTTCTGTCTCAAACATGCATTTACAACCAGCCAGCTGCAGAAAGCTGTTGTAACACACAACATTTACCCTGAGAAAGCAACTAAAACACTGCAATGCATAAAGATGTCCAGATGCTTAAAACATATTACCTTTTTTGACATCAGCAAAACTTTTCAGCATTTAAATAACACACAGCAAGTTGCTGGGGTTAATGAACTGTTGGTCATCTTTACCAAGGAGCCCATGAAGTCTGATCTGCAAAAGGAGCTCTGAAATCAAAAACAAATTATTTTCTCCAATGCCAACTTCTTGCTGAGCCTAAGGATTTTGGGGGTCTCAGTAATGGATGCAGGGTTGGAGAGGCCGGATGCTGATTTTAACAACGCTGGCATGACCTTGGTTCAGCAGTTCGCCTGGAGGTAACCAAGCTGTGAATCCGAACCTTGATGTGCATGACATTGGGTAGCAGAGGCTGCACAAGAGGCTGTGGCTGAGAGTGACTGACTCAGATGGCAGCAGGTTGGCAGCCCTTCAAAGAGGCTTTCTTTGTCTTCTTTGTGGGAGGTGTAAATGAATTGAATGGAGACGCTGAAGGCTTTCCCGTGCCAGTTATTAGCAAACTCACTTCTATATATAGCTTCTGCCTAACTTACTCTGAGTGAGCAAGCAGAGTGGCATGTGAGTTATCGCTCTTGTCACGTTCGCCTCTTGATTACATGCATTTTGTTTGCTTGCTCTATGGCGGTGATGTAAGACAGGCAAAAAGAAGCTGCAACGCTTCATGGCTTCAACGTGCTGGAGGTCCAGGTTCCAGGCTCCAATTAGGAGCTACCTGAAGTGTCAGCAATCCAGGGTATTGCAGCCTCAGGACAAGGAGCAGAGCTCCAGGTGAGACCTCCATGGAGATCTGGGCTGTTTCTGAGATGAGCCTGTCCCATGGCCCCATCCATCTGTCTTTGAAGTAGTTCATGTGCAAGAAGATAAGTAGTGTGACACCGGCAAAATTGCACTGGAAAAAGGCAGTGAAACTTTTGCCCCATCAAGCACAAAGCAATCAGTCAGAAGTTTTTCAGAAGTTTGGTTGGTTTTCCTGTCTTTTTTCATTTTTCTGCATTCTGGCCTGCCACCAGAATCAACACGACAAAGGCTGTTCAAATTGCACTGTCGAGCCCACCGAATCCCAGCTCTCTCAGGGGAGACTGGAGAAAAATAGCCTGCTTTTACTAACCCAGTATAAACATCCCCGCTTCTTTCAGATTAGCAATAGCTATTTCCCCTCCAATCTGCTTCATCCCCTCATCCAAGCCACCTTCAGATCAAGGTGCTTTCCATCATTTCTTCCTGTGCTTTTGGAGAGGCATCAAGTGCAGCAGCAGCCATCCCATGTGCGGAGAGTCAGAATGAGTCAAGGAAGTTAATTAGAGATAGCAAATCTAGGCCCAGAGCCCCACTCCCTCATCACTGCCTCAATTAGGGGAGAATACCAGGCAGTCTGGAGGCCAATTCTTCCCTGGGTCACCTGTGCCAATGTAAAATGGCTGCAAAGTGCTCCCATGCTGAGTTTAGAGTGCCAGGTCCCTGTTGCACACACCGTATAGCATGCATAAAACACCGATGAAGCAGTAAGGTCCTATAGATGCTGGTGTAAAAGGGTCATGGCTGTTAACTAGCCACCTCCGGTGATTTTATTCTCTGTCCCAGGCAGGTTTTGGAGCAGCATTCCCCAGGCAGTTGTCCCGGGGGTGAGGGAAGGTTGTATGTCTCCACTTGCATGGTGGCAAACCCAGTGGTGTCCTTGCAGTGATTGCTCTATGCAGATCCTGTCTGGATGCTCTGCTGTTTCATCTGTGGCCTGTCCATGGCAGTAGAAGTTGGCAGCTGGTGCAAAGCGGGGCCCCTGTGCCATGGTCCCATCTAAGCCCCGCTGCCAGGTGGTGAGCATGCCAACAGTTTGCAATGTTAGCAGGCCCCGGGGCAAGATTTTGCACATGCAGGCCAACACTAAGCCCCTCCGAGTGCTGAGGGTGTGTGTGTTGGCAGAATCAATTGAAATTCTTGGATCACCACCAACAGCTTTGACTCTGTTTGGGCCAAATTCCCAAAGGGGCCTCCTCGTTGCTTCCATGTTGGCTGTGGCCACGGTCTCTTGAGAGCAGATTGGTCCAAATTGGAATATGCTTTAGACAAACAATGTGTCAGGTTATGGCATGTACCCAGCAGCCTGAGCCAGCCTCAAATGCAAACCCCACCCACAAGTTTAGCTCTCCTGGAGAGACAACGGTGGGCCATGATGATGGCTGTGGGCCCACCATGGCTGAAGCACACCATGAAGTCCTTAATTCCAAAAGATATCTCAGCAACCAGGATATTTTCCCTTTGATCATAACATCACACTGTCCAAAGGATGCTGGGTGTGATTTTAAGAACACAAAGAACAATTTCATGTGACGACCTTTTAACGCACTGCTGGCAAGTCCCAGAGCAGTGGCAGTGATAGGCTGGTGGTGACTCACACCTGCAATATGTGGCTGTGCTCCCCTATCTACACCAGTCCATGGTATCACTGTCATCAACCTCATTGAGAAGGTGAACTCACTTGGAATAAGTTAAACAACTGCTCTTTTCTTCCTCTGTAAAAGAAACATGAGCAGGAATTGCTTGAGTGGAGCGACAGGCTGCACAAGTGAATAAACACGGAACCTTTTCACAGTGAGGCTCCTCCAGGCACCAAGACTATCTGAGGATGAATTAAGCAAATAAGAGAGAACTGTAGCAGCCAAAAGTTTGGAGACAAAAGCCAGAGCCAAGCTAGATGTTTCCAAGCTCAGTGATCGCAACAATGATCCCAAGTGGGGATCCAAACCTCCAACTGGGTTTGAGACTCAACAAAGCCCTTCTCTCTCTTTCTTGTGTGGGGTGTAGGAGGTAGGACAATGAAATGCCACAAAGGAGGCTGCTTGTGTTGACCTGGATCTATCCTCTGGATCAATCCTCCAAAGCATTACCATACCTTAGGTCTAATGCTTGCAGGCAGGCATTCCTGGCTGTAGTGATGATGCAATGTAGTCTTTTTTTGGATATCCTGTTGTTGAGTGTGCAAATAAAGCCAGGGAGATATCTAGGTATCTATCATTTTGCATTGTCAGCTCCACAGGGCTTTACTCAGCTCTTTCTCAGACAAATCATTTGCAGGTGGAGATTTGAGTAAGGAGTGTGTAAAATATGGTTAATGCTATCCAGGACTGGCACCCTGACAGAAACTCACTGGACACACAAAAGGTAGCAGACATGACACCTTTATGACAGTCCCACCTTTATAGCTGTCTCATTTTATTTTAAAAGATAACATGAATTTGGGGTCAATTATTGACAATGACTTTTGATAGACTGATTAGTTTTTCTGTTTCTTAAGACTTCAGATAGACCGTGAGCACAAAGAAGGGGTGGAGAGGGAAGAATCTTTCTACCAATTCTTACCTCCCTCAACAGACAGAATGTATCAGACATTCGCTATACTTCTTGAACAGGCAGAATAATTCAGTGTAGCAGTTATTCTGCTATACATTTCTAAAATGTCAGGAACAATATATACATATTCGTGTGTGTGTATTTTACGTATGTGTGTGGTATACATGTATGTGTATATATCTATCATTTATGTGTATGCACACTTATATTTAAAAATATGTATATAGAATGCTTAGACCACAAAGTCCTACTTCCCATTTAATGCATAAACATACCATAGCTACCATGGCATCCCCTCCTTACTCTACCACAGAAAGAAAAATCTAAGAATTTTTCAACAAATGAAGCCTCCTCCCACTGCTCTATGACTTTTTGTTCCAAGAAAATGTTGCATCTTCCTAATACAAGTGATGAGATTAGCTCTTCAGTCACATTCAGGGAGCATCACTGACCATCTCAGTCTAGGGGCCAATCCCTGGAAGCCATATCCCCCACTTCTCCAGCATTTCTGTGAAGGAACATCTCCCAGGTTCTCCACAGCAGCCTCCAGCTGGCAGGTTCAGGCATTGGTGACTGATCAGCTGCTGGGTGAGGAGGGCTGGGAGCACGGTAATGGGAAAGACAGAGGAATCCAGTGAAATCCTGATCATAGTTTAAATGGCCTCCAAAGGGCTAAGTCTCCTGCAGCTTTAAAACAGTCCCTCATCACAGCAATGGTCCTCTGTTGTTGCTCTCCCCATGTCTCTGTTGTTGATCTCTATGGTTGGTCTCCCCCTTCCAGACCTGTGTTTTCCAAACAGGTCTTCTCAGTATGACCCAGCTTCTCCCATGACTCATGGGGACCTCCAAGGACACAGATCATAAAAGCACTTGAGAGGTTTTCACAGTGACCCCCACTGACTCCAGGGTGGGATAACCATGAGCACGAGGATCAGGCTTACTCTGGTACAAGGCAAGAGCCAGGCAGAGCAGAGCACAGGCATGCTGCAAGGAGCGAAATTTTCCCATTTCCCCTGGAGTGCCATCAGCTTGGAGAAACTTATGTGTGTCCTTTGAACAAACACCTACACATACGTGTGCTTACAGTGGCACACTTTTTGTTTTCAAAGAAATGCAAACATGTACTTAAACATTTGTGCACGCATGCACACACACACACTCTTTCTCCCAGTCAGACACACAGAGATGCATGTGTAGGCACTAGTAGGTTTAGGGGCAATACAGTCATTTCTGTAGGGTCTTTCACAAAGGTTTCTGGATTATACACTGCTTAGTCACCCTGTAGTACCACTGACTTCTGTGGCCCTTTAAATATAAGTGAAAACATGAAGTATTTTCCTTGTGGAGCTTCCACTCTAAATCAAGATTGATAATGTGTCAGAAAACGCAGACATGCAAGGAAGGGAGATGCACAAAAACAATTGGAAAGGAGCTGCTGGGTGAGTGCGCGACACAGAATATTTGCATTAATTGGTTTGTTCTCTCACTCTCAGACACACACACTCACACATCGAACCCATGCACAGTGCTGTGTGGTTTTTTTGTTGTTGTTGTGGTTTTTTTTTGTTTTGTTTTGTTTTGTTTTTGTTTTGTTTTGCTTTAAAGAGGCTGCTTTTTTTAAGGAAATATGGATGTTAAAATAAAATACCACTAGATGGCACTCGGTGGACATGCATAATTCACACCCCAACCAGGCAGGTCCTGCTGCAAGTGTGTGCTGGTGGCAGGCTTGCCGCAGAGCTGATGCAATGGACAGGAGCTGGTGCACCACCAACCCCAAGCAACCCTGCTCAGTGCCAAGGTCTTGCGTCTACCTCCATGATGTGCTTGTCTCAGTCCGTATCAATCATTGGGGATATCTTCCCCTTATGTAGCTGATGGTGCTGAGCCCCCAGGCAAGGAAGTAATTTACTGAAATGAAGTGTGGAAGCCCTTAAACCTCAGCTCCTGCCCCCCTACTCTAATCAGGGGTCTTCAGCCAGCCAGGAAGTGTGGCATTGCTATGGTACCTCCCCACCCCACAGTGTAATCAACATCAAACAATCATGTATTAGGGCAAGAGAAACCTTGTTTCAGCGCCTACAATTGACAGCTCACACCAAGAGGTGACCGGTCCCAGTGGTCACAGGTGGCTATAGGGCAGAGAGAGGGGAAAACGGCACTTCTTCCAGGAGCCCTTGTCCCAGCCAACCTTTCCCGACTTGCCATGGTCCCCGTCTTCCTCCTCCTGCCCCCCTTGCCCATGTGCTCCCAGCCTGCCCCCAGCTGAGATGACCCACATGGGGCACTTGGCCAGAGGAAGATCAGGCTGGGCACAGCTTGGGGTCACTGCTGGGATAAAGGGAGCTGGAAAAGATCCATTTTTGTTCTTGGGCAGTATAAGCATCAGCAAAGAGAGGGTCTGCAGGCTGCCCAGCTCACCAACTCAGTAGCACGGTGCAAGGGCTGTGAACGAGGGCAGACAGAGAACCAGCCCCCACTGGGGAAGCCTGCTGCTTGTGTTAGAGGAAAACCTAGTCAAACCCAGTCCTTTCTTCCATCTAGCCTCAAACCATTTACCTGTGCGATTGCCAGGCCCATGGATGTCCATGGGAGAAACTGGGCCCAGAAGGGTCTTTTCTTCTCCAGAGTGGTGCACAGGGACACCTCCGGGCAGCCCTGCTCCCTTGAGTGATAACAGGGATTCTGACTCCTTCATGAGCATCACGAGCACAAAATACTCATTTGACCGAATAGCTGCTTGGCAGCAGGGCTGTAACTTCCACTGCTTGACTGACAGCTTCCTGAGGCAATTTAATTAAAGAGACAATAATGCTTGAGAAAAAATCATTAATTTCTCTTAAAGCAAAATCTTTGCTGATAACGCCTGCCTGATGTGGGGCTGTGAGAAGCAGAGCTGCACTCCAGCATTCATTGGCATGGCACCCACACCCGCACTAATCCAATCTTTTCATGTTTCATTCCTGCAAGCTCATTTTAATACCATCTGTCAGCAATCTGATCCCCTCTTATCACCACTGTAAGACCATCCAGCCGTCAGACAGGCAGCGATGATGGGGCCAGAGGATACATGCTGCCACCTCTGCGCAGGCTGCAAACCCAGCCAAGCCATCAAGGAATGGTTGTGCCCAGGATCTGACCCCAGGAAATTCTGGGCTTTGAGACGACAATGTAGAAACTGTAGAGACAAGTCCAGTACTGCAAGTGGTGGGTGGGACACTAGTGGCACTGGAAGTGGCCGTGACTGGTTTTAGCTCTTCTGCATGTAGGACCAATGGGGAAGTGGGGCTTACTGCTAAGGTGACACTGCTCAAGGGCTGGCTGAAGGGCTGCTGGTAGGCCAGGTACCATGCAAGGTTTGGAACTTAGGGGACAAGTGGCCGTAGAGAGTGCTTGGGGAGGGCTGTGACCATCTTAGTCAAGCAAGGAGGAGAAAGAGGCAAATTAAGGGAGCCTGTGATGGAGACCCAGTCTGGGTGGGTCCCAGCCTGAGAACCCCAGGTGCAGGTTCTGAGCACCACAGCGGACTGGGGACATGGCACATCATCCCAGGAAACCACCCACTGCATCTGATGTGATTCAAATCCAGCTGGGAAAGGATAGGCTGCGTTGGACAGATGGTTTGTGGGGAACCAGTGGGAAGCGCAGCCCATGCCACTGGTGCCACCAGCACAGATACCAAGGTCTGGTGGGCCTGAGGCTGGCACAACCATGACCAGGGGCCAGATGAAAGAAAAGGGACCAGCTATGGGAGAAGCAGCCCAGACTGTCAAGGTCCCAGAAGTGAGGTCCCCACAGCTGTGGATGGACTCCCAAGCAGCACACAGGTGATCTCCCCTAGAAAGTTTGCCCAGGCTTAACTAAACGGCCAGTAACATCTTGATTATTTGTAGTATCTTGTTGCAACCAGCTTAAGCTCTACCCTCACTGCATTTACAACTTGATCCCCTAGCACTGCCCTGGCCCGTCACCTCAGAGCTGACTGTCCCACTGGCCAGGTGGCTGCTGAACCTGCACCCTCTTTGCTCATCTCCAAGTCCATTGCTGTCAGACAGCAAAGCAGATGGATGTCTCCAGCCCCAACAGTTGGTGGTAACATTCATCACGGGCCAGGTGAGCTGGCAGGTGGTGCCTGTCACTTGGGCAAGGCAGGGTGCTGGCACCACGGGGTTTGCAGTGATGCAGCTGATAAACCTGTACGCACCATGACCGTGATAACCAGAGGCAGATTGATCTGTGTATGCTACAGAGCTGCCACAAGTAGCTCCTTGCAGCCAAATATCTGGGTCTGTACAGTCAAATGCAACACCCAATGCCGGGTGCACAACCTGGCATGGCTACACACACAGGTACTCTGCAAGTAGCACTCCTCTACACTCTGCTGCAAGGTGGCAGAGGGTACAGTTTGCTACTTCCCATTTCCTTCAGCCCTAGCCCAGCCTCTGGTGCATTCCTTCTCTGCCAACCCTGCAGGAGGCAAACACAGAGCTGGAGGTGTTTGGCTGTGAGATTTTACACTTTGCTCCATGGTTTTGCAGTGCACAGACGAAATGCAGGGGCTGAAAAGAAGCACCAGCCCTGTGCCAGTTCTAACTGTGGGCCAGGGGCTGGGGAGCTTTTAGGATGTCCTGGGTTTACAAAGCACCATTTGTGGCCCCTGATCTCATCATGGTGCCTACAATTCGTCTGCTACCACCGTGCTCAGGGCTTTCAGACTGCATAGATTAGTTTCAGGTCTCTCTGGCTCAAGCACAGCTCAAGACTGATGTAGCAAGACCGTGACCAGACCTGTAGCATGTGCTGCGTGCCCAAGCATGGGCTGTTGAGCTTTCTCTGGACTGTGCTTTTTTTTCACCATGCAGATGTAACTCCAGCAGCTCAGCCCTGCACACCCATCCATGCTATGCAGATGTCTCTGCAGGATGATGAGTGCCTTTCCCCTTCACCTCTGTGCAGGGAGGGCTGCGACTGAAGCTGCCATTTGCCTCTGAGGCCCCCCAGTACCCCCCAGGACCAGCAATGCTTGTCCTGCTGCCTTGTTTTGGCCCAGCCCCATGGCCTGGAGCCCAGGCAGGTCCCTGCCTGCCCACCTCTAAAATTGGGTCTGGCTGTGATTTTTGCTGGCTTCATTTATCAGCAGTCCAAAATGGGAAAAGCAGCCCCTTTTAATTGTGTTCTGCAGTTAGGAAAACTGAGCAGGGTTTTTGCCTTGGATGCTCTCAGAGCAGCCTTTTGGGAATAGCTCACAGGCCAGGAATGTGGCTTTTTGGAGCACGAGCTAGGTTCGAATCTATTTCCCCACTTAAAAACAGAAGAAAATAGATCAAATGCTAATTAGCAGCAGGGGAATGTGCTGCAGGTGTATTAGGATTTTCCCCTTCTATGGAGCTGCCTGATTAATGGACAGGCTACAAAACACCATAATATTTTCAACACTGCACTCTTGCAAGGAGCAGGGCCAGTGCCCAAAGGATGAATAAGCCAAGGGGAATGGGGATAGGTGCAGAAAAGGAGGATGTGGATTTGCTGAAAGAGATGAAGAATCCCAAGTAGCATCCCCTGTTCTGCTAGTGGCTAACAGGAAGATTTCTGGCTGGGTTCTTTATCTGCAAAATGACCTAACCTCTGAGCTACTTTAGGCTGTAATAAAAAGGCTAGCGGCTGGTGTGAGCTCTCACTGGTATCACAGCAACGGCGGGAACATTTCAGAGCAAGCTCGGCTTAGCTGCAGCCTCTGGGGTTCTGGGGAACAGCTTTTTAATGTCTGCAAAAGTGCTTTGAAACCTGGTGATTGGAAATGTGGAAGGGGAAGGATGGCGGTTATTGTGAACACATTGGGTTGTGCTTCAAGAGTATCTCAGTGCAACAGCTTGGAGTAATCATTCCTGCGAGCTGAAGGGTATCTCAGTGAGATGGCTGCGCTCAGATTTCTTCTGACTGAGAAATATCCAAGGAGACCCAGTGAGCTGCATGACCTAAAGGATGCTTCAGCTGGGATGAAGCTGGCAAAAATATCAAACAGGCCATTCTGGATGATGCAACAGTGTGGAAGCTACCAGTGTAATGCAAGGGCACAAAGATCTCTTATTTATCCTACTTGCTGGGCAGACGGAGGTTAAGAACCATAGTGAGCTTTGGACTCTCTCCTTCACACCCACAGCTGTCTGTAAGTCCCTGGAAGGGTCCTGGAAACTTCTGTCCTTGATCATCCCCCATTAAAAAGTCCTCTACACCTCTAAAATTCACCCTCAGGAATACATCTCTAAGCCTTGCTGGAAGGCAGAGTGGATTTTGTGGCTATAAATTTAATCCACAGGAAGAAACTGTGCTCAGAAAAGATCATTGCACCCTCTTGCATATCCCTGGAACAGGAGGCAGAGAGAGGAGACCCCAAAAATGAGCCACGCTGCTCGGAGAGGATGCACTTTGCTATTCTGGGGTATCCCTGGGCTCAGTCCAGGGGAGCAGCACCTCTCCACTGCCCAGCCAGCCACGCTCAATACAGCTGATGCAAACCCACAGGAGAAGAACCAGCACTGCCATTCCCCCTTTTCAGCAGCTTGATGGCACAGTTTGGAAATGGAGGCTGTCTGGCAATGCACAGCACTCAAAATCTCTTCCTTGCCAACAGCAAAAAAGACCTAAAATGTTATAATGGGACCTCTGGTGTCCACTGAAGCAGTTCATAGGAGAAAGTGCAGGATTTCTCTGTTTCTCCTCCTTTCTGAAGCTGTACCCCTGGGTTATTGCATTTATTAAATTAGGAGCTGTAAAACAACTGGGTAAATAATAAATTGCCAGAAGGAAATAAAAAAAAAAAATGCCACCCATTTCGGTTATTAGTCCAGACGAGTGAATTAGGTGTTGAAACTGCAGCTTTGAAGTTTGACTCATTAAATCACACACCAATTCAGTGCTTATTAGGTCTCCAGTCAGATATATAAAAGCACCAGGCAGATAGGTTTGCTGTTAGCAATAGCCATTACTTTTTCTGCTATGAGCAGCCTGTGGGTCTCGTGCAGTTTGCTCGGTTGTGAGAGAAGAATTTAAAGCACCAGCTGCTGGTGCTACATGAGCATTTGGGAATTTCGGGGTTTGTTTCTGAAGAAGGAGTTCAGAGTCCTTATTTTGGTGAAGAATGGTATTAAAGTTTGCCTTTTGGTGTTTGAAAAGCAGAACACAGATACAAAGTGCCAACAATATATTCCCTCTTCTTAAAGCAGTGTCACAATTCTTCAGATATAGCCATATATTGGGATGGGCTGGGATGCAATGGTGTGCTGCAACATGCTTCAGGCATGGGACAAGACGGTGTCTTTAAAATTACAGTGGAATGCCAGGGTTGAGAGGTTTTTTTCAGCCATTCAAGTCTAGCTAGACAGGCAGACAGGTTATCCTGTTTTTCATCATCTAATAAATGCCTGTTCAAGGATAGAACAAAATCATCTACCCCATGGTGCTTCACTGTTGTAACCTGGACCCCAACACATCCATCCTGTAGGGGTGTCATATCAAGAGAAAATGTGATAGAAAGCAGGTGATAACTACATAAACGTTCACAAAGAGCCAGGCAGGATTAGAAAATGAGCTGTGAGGAGACTTTCCGGTCTGTGTGTCCCCGAGGAGCATCAGCCAGTACTTAAACACTTTCAGGATGCTCACATGCCGTAATTGCTCAGCCACCAGCTGGACCATACATGCCCTAGATGAAAAGACACTCATATAGAGCTTATAAAAAAATATAAGAAGACCTACCTTTAGCACAATTCTTACCTTAAAACACAGCCTGATCTTCATCTAGCCTGACTCCTGTAAGAAATTTGTATTCTAATGGGTCACAGAGATCTTAAAATTGTAGATCTCCTCCACTGGGGCTCAGTGTTCAGACATGGCACTGTTGGCACAGAGTATTGAGAAGTCCTAAGTGAAGTCTTCAAAGTTAGGAGGTTAAAAGAATAACACATTTTGCGTTCTTCATATCTGCCTTATGCTAGGAACAGTAAGGTCATGATTTCCAGCTTTTTTCATAGCCACAATATTTAGAAACCTATTGTTTAAATTGAGAAGTTGCATTCTCAGTTAATAACCTGATTCCAGGAGCTGAAGCTGTAAGTGAAACACATTGCAGGACTGAAAAAATCCAGTGCTAGCAATGGCACGTATGTGCCTGGGAATTCCCAATGCTCACACATTTACAGGACCAAAGGTTTAACCAAATGTTCTGACCACAAACCCAAGCCTACTCTCTCTGGGAGTTCAGTGTTTCACCTCCTAACCCAGATATTTCAGCTGGAACATCTCATTTCTTTAGGAATGAAACAAATGGGCGTGTCTGTGTCTTTCAACTATCAGCTGAAACTGGGGGAAGACCTTCTGAGATAAATAATACATAGAATACGGTCTCCTCCACAGCCGCCTCTTACTGAAACCATGTCACTTCTGCAGTTGATCTGTAAGTCAAGGAAGGATCAAGCTGATTCATCTCACAGGCATTTTGTGAGGTTCAAAGTGTCTGCTGGTTGCCTGGGTAAAGATGGGACCTAAGGGCAAGTTACTTGTGTCCTTTCAACACTGCAGTTTGGAGAGGACAGTAGCAGTAGGATACGGTTGACTCACAAAGCCACAGTGGAAAGTCTGGCTGGTGTTGCCCTCACCATAGCATCTGGGCGCCTTCAAGTCCTTGATCCATTTCTCACGCATTAATGTACACACTTAGAATGATAGAATAATTCAGGTTGGATAGGAGCAGAGGGCAAGGTCATCTGCGAGGTCAGACCAGGTTGCTCTGGGCTTTATTCAGTCTGGTTTTGAAGACTTGGAGTGTGCCTCATTTAGAGACCTCAGGGCAACACCACTCAAGGATGCAACCAAGGTGCACAGGAAGGCAGTGGCACAGTCATGAATGTCACGTGTTAATCTCTCTTGGCAAGCGCAGAGGCCACTGTGCCAAGTTTTCCTCCATAACCTAGAGGATACGGTTGTTTGCATATTTTCAAAGATGAAAGCCAAGGTTTTCACTTAATCATCTGAGTTCAGGAGCTGCAGCTTTACAAAGAAACACACGTTATGAGACACCTGGTTAAAACAAAAAGCACAAGCTGAAACTCTGGACTTACCCCTGCAGCTTCCTTCATCCCTTGATTTTATGCTGACCCTGTTTTACACAGGAGAGGCTCTGAGGGGACACTGATGACTCCAGCTGGACATAAACTTTCTTATTAGGTGATTTTTTTATTTGTCTTGTTAACAATCCAAGAAATATCTGCAAGGAGAATGAAGTCATGCTTTGCCTGCCAGCACTCCCCATGAGGGATCTGTTGCAATAATTAGCAGAGGCTGTTGCACTGGGCATGATTTTCCCAGGTTGTGCCCACCGTATGGATCCCAACAGCTGTGTGCATGATGCCTGCAAGGTTTTGGCTGCTGGCGTGCAGCATCGCAGGCATTCCCAGACCCTTCTTGTGAACTGCGTTGCCATGAGCCATGGGAGAAGGTGCAAAGCCCAACTCCTCCTGATGCCCCTTGATGTCCACATCCCTTTACCATGCCTGCTACCCCCATGCCTGACCCCTTGCTGGCTAAGCCCTTCTCCTCCACCTTTCTTTTCCCTTCCCTTCCTCCTCTGCTCCACCCTGCACGCAGCAGCCTCCTCCTGTTGTCATAACAACAAGCATCAGCCCGTGGCGGCCGTGCCAGCCCCTCCAGCAAAAACACCTCCCCAAGGAAGAAAGCACCGGCTCCATCCCTGAGCCATCTGGCTGTGGTGGGGAGGAGACCAAGTCCCCCCTGCCAGGCAGAGGGACAAGGGCTGCCTCCCCCTACCACGTGTTGTGCCACTGTCGTGTTCCCAGCACTCAGAGGTGGACACACACGCACATAACGAGCTGTCCCCCGGCCAGCCTCTGCAGCACTGCCCCATCTCAGGCACCGGCTTGCTGCCACCATGCCTCCCTCTGCCCCTACCACATCCTTCCCTCTGTCTGTCCGAGCCTCAGCAAGGGGAGGTGGGATGTGGGGAGCCCTGATAACCCCAGGGTTGGGTCCTCTGACCCTTCTCAGCCCCTGGGCACCTCTCCTCCCTGTAGAGTACAACTCCACTATGTGGCACCACCAGGCATAGGCAGGATCACACAAGGGTCCCAGCACACAGCAGGGAGGAGGGATGGTTAAAGCAGCTGCAGTGATTCACAGAAGCCATGAAACCGCTTCTTACATGAGGACATCTTGTTCCCAAGCACAAGCCCTTCTCCTTCTGTCCAAAGAAACAAGCTGCAGTTCCTTCCTGTAAGAATCATAGACTCATAGAGTCATTTTGGCTGGAAAAGACCTCCAACATCATCCAGTCCAACCTTTAACCTAGCACTGCCAAGTCCACCATTAAACCGTGTCACTAAGCTCTGCATCTAAATGGTTTTTTGAAGACCTTCAGGGATGGTGACACAACTACTTCCCTGGGCAGCCTGTTCCAATGCTTCACAAACCTTTCAGTGAAGACATTTTTCCTAATATCCAACCTAAACCTCCCCTGGTGTAACTTGAGGCCATTTCCTCTTGTCTTATCAGTTGGCACTTGGGGAAGAGACTAGGCCCCATCTTGCTATAGCTCCTGATAAGGTAATTGCAGAGCAAAGAAGGGGCTGGCTAAGGTGACAGCTCCGGTCCCATAGGCTCCCATGGCTTGGGACATGCTCCTCTGAGGGGGACCAGGAGCACAGATGTAGTCAGAGCTGCCCCTCAAGGTACCTGGGGCACTGGGCACCCATCTTGTGCTTGGGAAAAACCATCAAGTCCAAGGCCTCAAAGGCGTTTCTCCTGACAACCTGTGGCCAGCAACCATGAAAGCCTCTCAAGACCACCAAGGTGATGCTGCTACACCCAGAGCTACATAGGACAAAGAGCACCAAGATAAAGCAACAAAAACTTGAGGTTTCTGTGCTCTTTGTTCATCCCTTGTAAACTTTGCGTGAGCTGCATTCAGCTCGGACTTTCTATGCCAGGAACAGAGACCAACACCCTCCTCAGTGGCTGTCAATCTCTCTTTCTCAGCTCTTTTCCAGCAAGCTCTGCCAGCTCCATCCTCAGGGAACCTTTCTCAACCCTTTGCACTGATGCTAGTGTTGAAAAGTAAAACTAGAACCCAACCAAAAACTTGTTGGTTTGGCTGGTTCTTGGTATGGATATTTGCCTGCACTCACCTGCACCCCATCTTGGCTTCTGTCCTGCTGCATCTCCCTGGAGGCATTGCTTCATCCCTGTCCCTAGATCTTTCCCCTGTGTTACTCCTCCCACACTGACAGTTCCCTTTGGTGTAGCTCTGTGCAAGAATGCAGAACAACTGAAAACAGGTAAACAGATTGTTTTCTTAAAGCCAGCCACTCTCTACACAGACTCATCAGCTCTTCTCAGTAGTGATGCTGACCCACATCTTCCGACATGGTGCTGCTAAAACTCAGCCTCTCAGCATGGTATTCTGGCTCCTACAGCCAAGAGCCCTGCAAGATGTCAAGGAGTGAAGGGATCAGGCTCCTGAAGGTGCTTTTACGCCTGTGATGCACATAAAGGCCTGGTTATAAGAAGAATTAATCTTTTTAGGTTCCCAAGTCAAGTTCCCAAGCTGCTGGGAGGCTGAATCTGGGGAGAAGGAGAGGCCACTTCACTTCAGCACTCTGGTATTTCAGAAGAACCAAAGAAATTTTAGATTACCAGAGAGAAGCACTAATTTTCTACAGTATTGTCACAGCCATCACACTGCGATGGGTAACTGCTTCTACAGGGGGAATCAGCCATAAGCCAAAGGACTCAATATTTTGATGCTGTGTTTGGCTTCACAGGGGAGGCAATGTCTGGTCTCTGTCTAGAAAGCAAAGACTCTTCGGGGGAAGGAATTTCTTGGGACACCTGATGTACTGGAGTCACTCTGGAGATTCATGTAAACCAAATTGGTTCCAGGCTTGAGAGATTAGCAGGGTTTAGCCACAGCATTCTCCAGACAGCTCTGGCTGCCTTTAAGGCCTCTCTGTTTTTAAGAATTAGAGAAACTCCTTTTTTTTAAAGGAAAAATGATTCCTCCATTCAGTGGCTGAAGCACACACTGGAGGTGCTGGCAATGTATCTGGAACAAACGGCACCATCCCACGGCCGCCAGCCAATGCTCATTGCCTTCAACTACCATAAAGGAAAATACAAGGTGTTATTAGGGCAATAAAGGACCTGATCTTTCCCAAGCCCTGACTTTCACACATTTCCCCAAGCCCACAGAGGCTCTTTGGATGTATGGACCAAAAATGCTGGATCCATACAGAATGCACCTTGCACAGTCCCAGTTCTTGGAGCAGGGAGAGATGGGCCCAAGGGATGCAGAGCGCAGCACCCACCACCCAAATCTTTCTCAGCCTTTTCAGCATGGGTAAACCCCTGGGAGATGTCACCCAATGTTGTGCAGCTTAACTTTTGTTGTTTCATGTGCTTTGACCACTGGAGTTTTCTCATAGCTGTATGAATATTACTATCTGCAGTTGAGGAAACTGAGGCACAAAGTGGTGACCTGCTCCCCAAGCTGAGCGATGAAGACTGGCACACTCTTTCTGCCTGATTGATGATTAAATGAAAGAACAGTAATGGTTGCAAAGCCAGAGAGGAGGAGGGCAGAGGTTGGAGACCCTGCCACCACCTCTCCCTCCTGTTCACGCAGGAATGTGGCTTTTGTGAGAATAAATGGAGACCGGATAAGCTTCCCCACCCCTTCCCTCATCTCACTCATCCAGCACAGCCACCATGCTCAGAAACCAGGGATGGTGGAGCCAACTATTCAGGCTACAGGCTCTGATGTTTGGACACGGAGCAGCTGGTTCTGCCGGCTGATGCAGCCCCAGCTGCATGGTCACAGCTAGAAATTACACAGAGCTTGCCTTCCTTGACCTACTCTGCAAAGCCTCCCCCCATTGCTCCCTGCTTTTGTCTCCAAACTTGTCTGCAGATGTCTATCAAAGGCTGGTCAGACCGTGAGAGGCGACGGGGATGAAGATGAGCAGTGGGAAGTTGCCCAGAAGGGTTTATTGAAGCAGAAAGGGAGTGGATGGGCTGAAGGCTTCATCAGAAGGACAATTAGCAGGGGGCAATCACAGGCTTTTCTTTCTTTTCTTTTTTTTNTTTTTTTTTTTTTTTTTTTTTCCTAATGGTCATGCACATTTCAGGAGCAGCGCTGCAGGTGACCCAGCCTCAGGCATCACTGAGCCTTGCATCAGCTGGAGAGCATGAGCAGAAAGCTTGGGGTTCGCGTGGGTGCTGGGGAGCTGCCAGCCCCTGAGCTGTTCCCTGCAGGCTAAGGAGGAAGAGGAGGGGAGCAGATTCCCTCCCTGCCCCAAAATACCCTAGCTTGTATTTTAAATACCCCAACACCCTGGCATGCTGGTGGGACAGGGACTGGAGCACCACTGGTGCTTGCAAAGCCTCCCTTCATCTCCCTGGCTAGGAGCTGGGGCTGGAGTGCAACCCCACCAGGCAAGGACAGCTGGATCAGGCTCTCAATGTGTTTACCTTGGCCAGGATGCAGGGGGTAGAAGAGCCTCCAGAAGGACAGACATGCCCTGGAGGTGGGGGAAGGACAGCAAGGGGAGATGGGACGAGGAGGCACAGATGCTGTGCAGCATCCCAGGTTTGGGGGACACGGCTTAAAAAAATCCAACCCAGTGCTGTTTCCTGCAGATTGTCTCCCATCAGTGCACTGAACTGTGTCCAGCCTCTGCAGAGCATCCTCCACATCACTCTGCTATGCACTGCAAGGAGGAAATACTAAAAAATACATTTATGGCTTTTCTGATGGGGCAGCACTCACGTGCAGCTGAGGAGTTTTAGCAGGAGGGCTGGGGTGGAGGACCTGCAGTTTAACAGGGGGTTATCCAAATTTGCCTCTGTTGTTTTACAACCCAGGTGTCTGACTAAGTTAAATAAAATGGAAATTAAAGACTGTCAGTCATGCAAGTAGTAATATGTTGGGATTTTAAAATTTATTCCAACATGCTATTTTTTTTAAAAATATGCTCAGACTGAGCAGACAATCTGAGCTGTAGTAAAGGCAATATTATACTTGTAAAAACTTCTCATTCACAGTACAGATGTCATTTACAATAAGGGTCACAAACATCAAATACTGAGTATTTTTTTCTTTTTTTTGTTTTGTTTTGTTTTTTGTTTTTTTTTTGTCTTTTTTTTTTTTTAACATCAGACTGTGCTTTTACCTGCATTTTTTTCTTTTTTGCACTGATATAACCATACAGACATTGCAAGATGCAAGTGTAGAAACTGGAGTTAAAATAAAATTACAGGCAAAACTACCAAATTACATTGTACGCTGTACATATTTACAGTACCTTTTTTGGAATGTATTGCCATTTTAAGAACATATAGAAACTTTCTACAGACTATTCCACTTACAGAGTACATACACCTTTTAGAAAAAAAGGCAAATATTTATCTTACATGAGACCATGTATATTAAATTTGCTTACACATTATTATTATTATTATTTTTTACATTACATTTACTAAAGTGATCGTAAGTGCCATCATACCTCAGTAATGAAAACAGATTGGTTTTATGCCATCAGGACTGGGGTTTTTTTGTTTGTTTTGTAAATAATTTACAATATGGTTTTATTTGTAAATACTGTGCAATAGATGGAAATATTGGGAAAAAAGAAAAAAAAAAAAAAAAGAAAAGCACATGATGAAACCAAGTCAGCAAATGAAGAACACCAGAAAAGGGCTAGATCAAATTGTCTAGGATTTTGCATGGAAACTGGAATAATTTTAATGACTTCTGTGTGACCAAGTATATTGCTCATTCAGATGCTATTTTCGTGGATTTGAAACAACAAAAAAAAAACAGGTAAAAGTGAAAGCTAGCTTAGGGAAACCCAACTGCTTTGAAGATTTTTTTTGGTAGAGGTTAAACAGAAGTGATGGGGAGGTGGCCAGGTGGGCCTGAAGTGGCTCCAGTGGAACTGATGGTCAGCGACTCAAAGGATGCTTATGTGCTTTACTCTGGTCAGCTGCAAGTAGGGGTCAGGCACCCATCTTTGTCCTCCTCCAGGGCCTCGATGGGGCTCAAGAGAGCGCAGTGGTGGGGACAAGTGGGTGGTTTTATCAGCCAGCCCCAACGAGGAGTAAGACCTTATAGACACCTGGGTGGAAGATGTCACCCCTTAGGAGCAGGTGATGAAATACATTTCCCAGTCATAAGCCATAAAGTCACAGCTACTTCATCATGACTTTTAAGAGTTTCCTGCTGCAGTTCCTGGGTATCCAGCCAACAACCTAGAATAATTAGAGGTGGCAGAGAGCTACAAGGCATGGGGGCGTTCGGGGAGCCAGCTGCCCCCCTCTCCTCCTCCCATGGTCTGCTCTGTCCTGCAAATTGCTCTTTAATCTTGATAAAAGAAGCTAAATTCATGTCTAGTGGTAAGCAACAAGACATTACTGGAACTCCTGAAATGCTTAAGCATAAGCCCACATATAAGTGCTTTATTAGCTCTGGATATAAGGCCTGGTACTTAACAAAATAGCTTCAAGGAGCTATTTAAGAGCACGGGCCAAGTTCTCCTTGCAAAATGATTTTTTTGGATGCCAGAACAACTGTTTACCATTGAGTACCTGCATTCATGGGCACTTCACAAATCTTGCCAGGGACTGGAATATTGGAGCAGGGCTTTGGCTGGCTGACCAGCTCCATGACACGGAGGAGCAGCCAGTGGCCATGTGTCTTCACTGACTATAAATTAAGAAGCTCTGCCAGTAGAAAAGCAGGAAATTTTATTTCCATCTACAGATGAAAAGTAAGGGTCAGGTTTTGATTTTTAATTTGCCTGTTTGCATTATTAATACATTCTCTTACAAATAATACTGCTACCTGCTTCTGCAAAGTGCCTGCGCATTTACAGCCTTATCCATCCCTGCAGTCCTTGCAGAAGGTAAATCTGAATTTATCATCCCTATTTTGCAGACAGAACGGACACACAGAGTGATATTAAGAGTTGTGACTTGCAAAAAGGTTTCACCAAGTGAGAAGCCAGCAGATGCTCCAGGTAGGAAATGCAGCCACCAGGGATAGCTGGGTCTTAAGCCCCACTGTAAATAAGGTGAACCTCAATGAAAACCAGTGGAGCCACACCGACACACTCCTTGGCTGAGTACGAGGCAGAGGGGACACCCGAACTGCTCAAGGTCACACTGTGATGGCACGGCAGGGATGGAGCAGCCCCCAGGGACGCCCGCCCTGCCCGCAGACGGAGATGCTGGTGCCGGCGCAGAGGAGGACGCCCCTCCTGCGGAGCTCTGAGCTGTCAGCGGGATAATTAGCCCTTAAATTTTTTGTATGATTCTTTTTGCCTATAATAGGCCATATTGCACCCGTTAGATATCGCATGAAGCACCATTTCACCCCAGCCAGAGCCTCCCCGCCGTGCCCGCAGCCACTCCACTGGGAAGCCGAACCAGGTTGAGACTCAGCGTGTTTTTTTGTCACCTTGCTCCTCAGTTTTCAGTCCCCGCCTGCACCCGCTCCATGGCTGCCTTTGGTGGGTGCAGAATCTGAGCAGGGCATGACCCGGGGAGCATCTCATTGTTGCACGGCCCCTTCGCTCCTCTCCCCACTTTTCAGCCACGTGCAAAGGCAGGCGGATGGTTGTGCCCCGTGCAGCACCAGCCGCGATGCTCTGCAGCTGAGATGCAGAACACTTCAACACATCCTGAGCTTCTGGAAAAGCTTTAAAAAAAATCATAATAAAATAAAAAAAAAAAAACACAACAAAAACAAGAAAACAATGGACTGAGGGGTTTCTGGGTGTTGTTAGGCTTTTTTTTTCTTTTTTTTTTCCTTTTTTCAGAAATGACAGGGGAAGAAAACACACACAAACACACAAACAAAA